>CM029013.1:114280708-114377561 GCA_016801055.1 Panax notoginseng | reverse complement strand
TAATTGAAGCCAAGGTTAAACACTCGCCTTATACTCTGCAATCGATTCATAGAGACAAAAAGAGGATGACATTGAAAACGAGGATGAATAACCAGATCCCTTTGGAGGTTTATTTGATGATGAGGAAACAAGGATTCTCACAACTAAAGAACATATTGAAGATCCTGAGCAGGTAATTTTGGATTTTATAATTTGTTCTTACTTTTTGGCTTTGATTTGTCAAATTTACCATTACCTAAATATTTTAAATTAATAAAATAATAGAAATATTATTACTTAAATACCCATCAACTTTTTATGACCCCACTTAGATAGCCATGTCACCATTTTCTGACGTGACAGACTCAATTGGATGGAAATGGAAAAAATTAATAAATCAGTCATCTAATTGACAAAATTGAAAGGTGGATAACCAAAGTGGAATATGTCAGATAGTTTAGAGGAATAAAACATATTTAAGCCTAAAAACAACTAATATTATAAACTCTTTGAAAAATAATATTATACATAAAATTATTATTTTAAAAACTTAAATAAATTTAAATTTAAATATTAAGATGTCATAAAGTAAACAACAACCTGAATTATAACTCTATTGTAGAATAGAAAAGTAATAATTTACCCCATTGATCATCTGTTCCACAAAAAAATCTTAATTATTATAATTTTTTTATTGTCAATTATAAATATTTAAAATTTTCAATTATTATAACTTAATATTTTAATTAATAAAATATTTAATATTATAAATTATTTAAAAATTATCATTAAGAATAAAATTCTATTTTAAAAAATTAGTTACATTACAATTTGAGTTGTAAGATATCATAAATTAACTAAGAATACAATCAAACTTAACTCTTTCTATATGATAGATGAGTAATTTTTTAGTACTTGTGGTCTATTCCACAAAAGAGCTTTATCACTTATTCTTTTTTGCATACTCAATGTATGAAATTTTAAAGTTTAAATTATTGTAAATTTATTTACTTTGATTAACGAATTAATCGATATTATAAGTTACTTAAAAAGTATTATTAAAAATAAATTTGTTACTCTAAAAAATTAAATGTATTTATATTACAATTTATATTCACCACAATTAATTCAAAAAAAATTTATTTAGAACAAAACAGTGACCAATTTTATCTCTCACAAAAAACTTCTAAACAATAATATATAGTGAGTAATAATTTATTGACTAATAGTTTTTTTCCTCGCAAATTTTTATCATAAATTGGTGTCACATATCCTTCTACCACCTCAATTTTGTGAGAGAAAAAAAATATGAATTGTGAAGAATGTTTCTTTCGTTATTAACTAATTATATTGTCACTATTTTTTTGAACATTGTTCCTTCACTAGAAAATTACTCATGTGAAGAAATGAATTCCTTCACAATTTTTCTAACACTACATCTATATTTTTTTTGTAATTGAGGAACAATAATTAATGACATTCACTTTCTTAGTCTATGTCGTTTTATACTAACATAAAAAGAAATGGAAACACTCTTTAGGTGTAAAACAACGGGCTTACAAATTGCTACATAAATTACCAAAATGCTTAAAATTTTCACCTCAAATTCAATCTTCGGCAGAAATTGACTGAAATTCCCGATTGGCCACGAGTAGTTTTATATAGTTTGACCGTAGTCAGTTACAATTTGACTTCATTAAAAGAAATATTAATTAATTCGTGTGTGTGTGTGTGTGTGTGTATATATATATATATATATATATATATATATATATATATATATATATATCAAAATATAATTTATATATTAACGAAGCGCGAAGGTGATCTCAGTTAGTATATCTTCCTATAGTTACAATTTCATAGATCCGTATTTTGCTCATTTTATAAATGAATGTTTGGCAGATGATGACTATATAAGTGTAAATATGTATATCTTTTGATGGGATTCTTATGTATTTTGTAAATAGGGTATTAATTAGTTATTTTTTTTAGTGAAGTCAACCCGTATAGAAAATAGAGCAAAAAATTTCACCACAAACAACTTATTAAATAACCGTTATGATTATCCACATCCAAAGAAAACAAGATCTCCCAAATAAAAACTCTATCACAAAGAGAATTAATCAATTATCTCATAAAAAGGTAAAATCTAATACAATGGTGAATAAAATATTAGCAATAAAAAATTAAACACCAAAATTGAAGTTTTAATTTAGCACTACGCTAGCATTAATATTTCTCCAGAAAAATTCCCTCCATCTATTTATTTTACTCCCGCTATGTAAACTCTAAAACTAAATTTCCTTAACCTTGTTCTCACTCCTTGACCCTTTATCCCCTTCTCCTAAACTTAGGGCTTTTCACTTATTGATAAAGCAAAGAGGCTGTTAAAAAGAGGTTTCCGGTCGGAGTGTCACCGTCTCCTGCGAGGTCATCTCCACGGAGGTTCTTCAAGAGCACATTCCCTCCGTCGTCTCCACTAAGCACATCCAAGTTTCGCTAGCCAAGCGATTCGGGCATGCGAAGCCCTAAGAAGGCTCGATTCCCAAAGATGGAGCCACGAAGCCTGATCAGTTACTCGATAAAAACTTTGGCTCCAATAAGAATTTTGGAGCTACGTATGAATTGGGGAAAGATATTGGGTGAGGACATTTTGGTCATACCTACCATTCTAAGGGTAGAAAAGGCGAGCTTGAGGATCATGATATTGCTGTAAAATTCATTTCCAAGTCTAAGGTTCCTTCTTTTATCTTTGTATTCATCCCTAAATTGTTCAATTTCTAAATCTAAATTGTTCACATAGGACATTCTCTTCTTTTACTAAAAACGGTAGATTATTTGTTGATCATTTATTATCTTTATGTTCAACGTATTATACCAAAGTATACCTTTTGATACATGTCAAAGTATAACTCATCATACACAAGATACTATAATGATCATAAGTCTAAGGATCACTTGTACTACAATCACTACAAGAATTCTTATTGACAAGCAAGTAAAACTCCATTAGGTATTCCTTAGCGAGCCACGTTCAGTGAACTTATTTTTCAATAAGCACCTACATACTTCCTACATACTTCCTTTATTTTTCAGTAAACTTATTTTTCAATAAGCACCTACATATATTTTAGAACGAATCCAATAAGATAAAAATACAAAGATTAGAAATTCGTACTTTAGATAATTCAAGTTTATAAATACTCCATAATAAATCATAATGGAGAAAAAATCAAGAATAAAGATCAAAATATGGATACAATCAAAGATAGTAACCATAATAGACATCTGGGACAAAGAAGAGAAAATTTTATTTTTCTGTGAATAGTGCCGTATTCATGAATAATGTCGTATACGTGAATAGTGACGTATACGTGACTAGTAACCCCGACACAAAAAGATAAAAATTTCACAATAAAATTCATATTAATATTTCAGCATAATAATATTGAAGAAAATAATATCATATAAGAAGAAAATAACATCCCTTACTTCAAAATAATAGTATTTCTGACCGAATATCGGATGTAAAGCCTAAGAAACTTGCACTGAATAGCAACTCTCAAAGTATCTAAATACTCACAAAATACGCTCGATAATATAGAGAGAGAGAAAACTTATTTTTGGTGTGATTTTCAATTCTAACTAAGCACCCTATTTATAGGAAAATGTTAGAACGCCAAAGCAGACTTAATCTGCTACTTGATGGCTTTACCTGTTACTATTCAAGCCCACCACATTTAAAATAAAATTTCAGTACATTTCTCACCAACCAAAAGTGGGGCCCACCAATTCTAGAAATTTCTAAAATGTTTTATCATTTAAACAATAATCAGAAACTTCAATAATTCATTATAAATAGCACTTTTATCAGAAAATTACGAATTTCATGTGTTTTCCATACGAAATTTAATTCTCTACAACTTTGTAGAAGAAAGTTTTTTCAAATTCCAAACAGAAAATATCCGAAATTCACATACGGACGATTTTTAATACCCCCATTCCGACAAAATGCTGATAAAACACTTCATCATTAATTCCTCCATTTATAACCACAATAAATATATCCAATATTTATATCCACATAAAATAAATATTTTTTTATCATATAAATCAGTAATTATTTATTCACAAATAATATTACAGAATCACAATTATGACAACCAGGTCGTTCTAGGAAAGAGGGGGCTTTCCAATAAGAATTTTTCCTTACTGGCGCGTAATTAGGTGACCAAACCTCTCCTTAGACATAACTTCCTTAGACATTGCCAATACTGCTATCTATAATATTATTCAAATAATATGAATTATTGATCTGATAATGGAGATACTGTGCAGTGACAATTATTGAAACAACAATAATATAAAATATCAATGTAGCAATTATTGAATCAATAAAATATTGAACAGTAATTACTGTAACAATTATTGAGCAGTGCTTTCTTACGTAAGGATCAATAATTCAAAAATACTGTACAAAACCGTGTGCTACTGTGTAACCACGCATTTTACTGTATTTTAACCACTGAGTATTCCAACAGTGTTAACGGTAACAACTACATCGTTATTTGTAAAAATTTAAATTTGTCGTTTTCTTCATCCGACCGTTTTCTGTTATGAGGCCCACAAATGGCTGCGTCGTCATACGAATATTCCCCGATAGAAAGAATATTTCATGATCAAATGAATATTTTTCGACAACAATGAATATTTTATAACCACTTGCTTATTTTGCACAATTTGCACATTTCACCCATAACCAAATCATTATATCAAATTAACTCCTTATTATTTCAAGATAATGAATAGAGGAAATTTAATTTTATTTATAATAAGTTGGGGTCTTACATAGATGGACGTCGATTCTCACGTTTACATGGGGAGGTCAGGTAGTTCCATCCCCTTGGTCTGAAGCCGATGAAGTGTGATGGATTGAAATATGATCCCAGTACCGCTGACAAGTTTTAGTGTTTTGATAGGGGGTAATACCGAACCATGATTGGCTGCCTACGTACTCCTATTGAAGAGGAGATCAGGTCTACGTAGTTCGAACCTGGTGTGGAGGTTCAACGCTGTTTGTGGCAAAGTGTGTAGAGATGTTTTTGTTTTTTTTTTTGTAGTGAGAAGGGTGTAGAAATATTTTTTGTTTCTGTTTTATTGCGATCGGACCATATAAAATGGCTGCCTACGTACTCTCGTATATTGGGGAGATCAGGTTGGCGTAGTTCACCCCACGTGCAGGGCGATTTGTAGCCAAAAAGTTTAATCCCATGTACATTATAAACTAGAGGTGTGAAAAGTTTAATCCCTAATGGGATAAACTGAAGGTGTGAAGGGTTGAATCCCTGATGGGATAACCTGAAGGTGTGAAAGGTTTTGAAAACCTGCGAGGAGTAAAGGATCTGGTGATCTGAAAATCAGGCTGCTGGTCGTAGGGTGTGAGGAAAGTTGTATGTAGTGAAGGGTTAGAAAACCTGAATTTACTGGGGATCTGGTGATCCATAACCAGGATGTTTTCTTGATTGTAACTTTAGACATAGTACCGTTTCACGGTTTCCGAGTTAATGAGTTGTATAAATTAATTGTCATCCATCTCTTGTAATCTGAGAGCGTCTCCTGTCAATACCTCCTTAACATCAAATGGGCCTTCCCAGTTCGGGGCGAATTTTCCTTTGGACTGATCATGGTTGTCAATGATCTTCTTCAAAACCAAGTCATGTTGTTTAAACTGCCGTAGCTAAACTTTTCTGTTGTAGGATCTGGCGATCCTTTATTGATATAATTGACCGTGGAAGATAGCAGCGATTCGCCTTTTATCTATTTGAGACAATTGGTGATACCTATTGTGACGCCCCTAAAATAGGTATACATCACCCATTTTGAGTTGTCAATAACATGGTACAGAAACAACTACAACTTTATTAATACAACACATAAACTGTGAGTTTAAATACAAATATTGTCATCTAGACAATATTCACACCCAAATAAGTTCTCATTACAATTATTGATATATTATTTTACAAAAATAGTGAGGACTACTAAACAACTTTCTAGAACCATCATTACATACCCCGACTAGTAATTGCTACATTCTCGCCTCTTAAGAAGAAAAATAGAACAAAAAAGAAAATGGTGAGCTCAACTAGCCCAGTAAAGAATATTATGACTAAAATAATATAGAACAAATTATCGTTAGTCTTCAACAGGGAAAAGTCTGATAGAATACAATAAAAAACAAGTTTAAAATCAATATTCGCAGCGGAAATAATAATTCATTAGAAGAGTTAAGTAGAGAATGAAATATACTATCATCTATGAATTTAAAAGTCTATCATCGATATTTTATCCCTGTAACATCAATCAATATATATATATCTAGAATCAAATATTCATCTTTGCACTACAGGTCAAAGATATTCATCAATCGGTCATGTTCATCTAAACACCTATTCATCTTTGTACTACGAGCCAAAGATATTCATCAGAAAATCATTCATCTTTGCACTACATGCCAAAGATATTCAGTTATATCATCATTTAGGACTGAGGATGATGAAAAATCTTTTAAAGAAAACGAATCCAGTGAAACAAAAAAACAAATATTAAGGATTCGTACTTTAAACAATCTGAGTTCAAAAATACTTCATAAATAATCATAGTGAAGTAAAATTCAAGAATGATCAAAACATGGATACAATCAAAGCTAATATCCATAATAGATATCTTGGTCAAAAATAAAAATTTAATTTTTTCGGTGAATAGTGCCGTATTCATGAATAGTGCCGTATACGTGAATAGTGCTGTATACGTGAATAGTAACCCTGACACAAAAAGTTCTAAGTTTGATAAAAAAAATTCAGATCAATATTTCGACATAATGATATTGAAAGAAACAATATCATTTATAAAAAAAAATAATATCCCTTACCTTAGAAAAGACAATACTTTCTAGTTAGAATACTGGATATAGTGCTGAAGGAACTTGCACCGTATAACAACTCTCAAAGTACCAAAATACTCACAAAAATACGTTCGATATTATAGAGAGAGAAAGAGAGAGAAAACTTGTTTCTGGTGTGATTTTTAATTTTAACCTAAGCACCTTATTTATAGGAAAATACTTATAACACCAAAGCAGAAAATTTAATAAAATATTAATATTTTAAAATTATATTCCTACGTATACCACACTATACCAAAATCATCAGCCACCCACCCCACAAAAATAACAAAAATGTTTTTCTTAATTAAAGTATTTTAAACTTCAAAAATTAATTATTCCGGAACTTTGGAACTTCAATAATTCATAATAAATAGCCCTTTTATCAGAAAAATTCAAATCTTATGTCTTCTCCATAAGAAATTCCATTCTCTACAACTTTGCAGAAGAAAGTTTTTCCAAATTCCAAACAAAAATTGACCAAAATCCATAAACGGACGATTTTACAGGCTATAATCATATTTCAGTCAAGAAATGGGATCCACAAACATGACAAACATGTTTTAAATATTTTTAGTAACAAAAATACTCTTCCTCCTCATTTATTCATATATCCCACATTCATTGTAAAAATATCACCATTATTATATTATTATAATATAATAATATATTTAAATGAATTTTTTATCAGAAAAAGATAAAATATTAATTTTCAACAATTGTCACATTAAAAATTCTTTCCATCTATATCCACATACAATGAATATTTTCCTTATCATATAAATTAATAATTAATTATTCACAAATAATATTACAGAATCACAATACTGACAACTAGGCAGTTCTCAGGAAAGAGGGGGCTTTCTAATAAGGATCTCTCCTTACTGGCACGCAATTAGGTGACCAAACCTCTCCTTAGACAGAACTTTTTAGACATTGCCAATAATGTTATCTAATAATATTATTCAGATAATATGAATTATTGCTCCGATAATGAAAAATATTGTGTAGTGACAATTATTGAATAACAGTAATATAAAATATCAATGCAACAATTATTGAATTAATAAAATAAAATATTAAACAGTAATTACTGTAACAATTATTGAGTAGTGCCTTCTTACGTAAGAATCAATAATTGGTGCAATACCGTGTGCTACTGTGTTTTAACCACCGAGTATTTCAACAGTATTAACGGTAACAACTACGTCGTTACTTATAAATAACTTATACTTGTCGTTTTCTTCAACCAATTGCTTTTCGTTATGGGGCCCACACAAGGCTGTGCCGTTGTACGAATATTCTCCGATAGTAAGAATATTCCACGGCGAACCGAATATTCCCCGACAACAATGAATATTTTATAACCACTTGCTTATTTAAAAATATTTGCGCATTTTTACCCATAACTAATCACATTAATCAAATCAACCCTTACTATTTTAAAATAATAAATAGAGAAAATTCAATTTCATTTATAATAAGTATGGGTCTTACACCTATCTTGTAACCACTGGTCTTTATCCAGCTGAGCGTTTATCAACACTCTGAGGGATTCATATATGTGTATATATATATATATATATATATATATATATATATATATATATATATATATATATATATAAAACTGTTTACAGCTTTCTTACATAATGTATCATCATGTGAGCCTAGAAATCATGTGATCACAGATTCAGTTCCTGAATCTAGATTCGGTTCCCGTGATGGACATTTTCAGCAGTAACCAGCTTGTAAATTATTCACGGTGTTATAATTTTCTTAGACGGCTCTCATGCCCACAAGGAGTTCGGCACTGCTATATATTTTATTTTCTCGAAGATGCTTCGCATCTCGAAAATAGAAGCAATTCAGCCGAACACATAATAAAATGGAAGTATTAAAGGCCTCAATTACTATTGAGCACAAGGGTTTGAAAAACCTTTTTTACAAAATATCACTGCTATATCTTGTTAAAACTGAACTTTTATACAAAATTCAAACCCTTCGTATATAGGCGCAAACGAGGCATAGCACTACTTCCAGACAACTGCACATAGACCTACACACACACACATTTAGATAAATGTTTAAAATAAAAAGTAGCAATCACCGTGTTACCACGGATGTTGGGGGGTTCCTAATACCTTCCCCTCGCATAATCAAGACCCATGGACCCTAACGAATCTTGGTTTCACAGACTAGTTATGCAGTGTCACATCACTCGGTCCATGTGCAAACTTTTTCTCGGTTGAGTTGGTGTAACCATTTAAAAATACCAACTGGCGACTCTTACAGTCCAATTATTGACATATACATGTCGGACCTTTTCACAACTTATTTTTTCAAACAAATCTCACCTAACACGAGAACAACAAAAGACAAGAACAGAAAAGGGACAAATTAACTTTTTATAAAAATAACGGCGAAAGTTTTACCGTTAACGATTGAAATACCCCGATGATAAAAATACTGTAATATGCGTGGTTGCATAATAGCACACGGTATTTGATGCTTACGTGAGAAGTCACTCAGTTATACTCAATTATTGCTACAGTAATTGCTGCATATTATCTTACATTATTGATTCAATTATTGTCACAATATTTTATATTATTAAATCAATAATTGAGACGACAAAATTATTCATATTATTATTTGAATTATTGATGATGTCTAGAAAGTTCTGTCGAGGAAAGGGATTTAGTCACCTAATTGCGCGCCAATAGGGAGAAATTCTTATCGGAAAGCCCCCCTTTCCAGGGACTGATCTGGTTATTAATATTGTGAGTTATAATTTTAATGATAAATATTGTTAAAAATGTGTTTTGTAAAGCCAAGTGAATTGAGATAAATAGAGGGATATTTTATGAAGTATTTATTGTAAATTTTTCTTATTATATGGACCCCCACTTACTCATTTTTCAAAATAATCGGTGAAAAGTTATCAAGTATATATATATATATATATATATATATATATATATAAATTTTGTTTTTTTTATGAAAAAATAGAATATATTATATTTTATTTGCATAGTATTTTACTATGTAGCACTATGCTACATAGTAAGTTCATGTGAAATCAGAATTCAGTGCCCGTGAAAGAATTGTCTTGCTCACCCGTGATTTTTCTTCAAATAGTATCCTTCCATTCTCCTATAAATAGGATGCTTAGTTTAGAATTGAAAATCACACCAGAATTAGAAAATTCTTCTTCTATAATATTGAACGTATTTCTTTAGAGTTTAAGGAAGCTTTGAGTGTAAAAAACAGTGCAAGTTTTCTTCAAGAATATCTCCGCTATACCAGTCAAAAGTACTCTCCTTTTAAGGTATGGGTCGTAAGAAATAAAATTTTCTTCCAAACTCTGTAGTATGTAAGTAATAGTATTTCGTTTCAGATTCCGAATTCTACACTCATTTTGTTAAGTATTGCTTCTATACTCCTTAAAATTAGTAGAATATCCTTGAAATTTGCACTTCATCTAGTATCATTTCAGAAGGATATTTTTCTGAATATTTTTGTTAAAGTTTAATTTTTTTATTCTGAAGTACTATTCACGGGGTACTGTTCACGAAGTACTATTCACAAAGTACTATTCACTCGGGAACTATTCACCTGGGATACTATTCATGACAAAAATTAATTTTTTTTGTCCAAATTATTTTTGATACAATATTATTCTTGAATTTTACTCCACAAAGCAGTATCATATTGATAATTTGGACAATTATTGAATTCTAGATAAATTGAATTATAAATTATTAAAAATTATCCTTGCTCTTATTTAATTGAATTCTTATATCATTGTCATCATCCTCATGCTTATATTGTGATGAAAGTCATCTTTGGCCCGTAGTACATAAATAGACTGTTGATTGGTATGATTATGACCAGGGATTATTCGGTATAATCATGACCTGTAATATTATAAATGATGTGGTAAAAGTCCTCATTGGCCTATATTATATTGATGGACAATTGTTGGCATTATCATGACCATTGGTGATAACATGAATATCCTTGGCCCGTAGTGCATGGATAATTCTTGGATGTGATACTAATGAATATCTTTGGCCCGTAGTGCATGGATAATTTAGTGATGTGAATTATTGATTTAGCTAAGTCTCAGCAATAAAATTGATGGTAAACTTTTTAAATCATAGAAGATAGTAGATATCATGCTCTACTTGACTCTTCTAATGGATTGTTTGTTCCGCTGCAGTTAAACTTATTGTTTATTGTATTCTATCAGTTTAACATTTTTGAAGGCTTACAATAATTTATCCTGCAATATCTTAGTCATAATATTTTTTTTACTGTGCTAGTTGAGCTCACACTTTTGCTTTCATTGTTCTCTTCTGAAAATGAGAACGTAGTCGAGACTAGTCGGGAAATAGAGTGACGGTCCAAGATGGTGACTGTAGTAGTCCTCAATATTTTATAAAATAGTGTGATAATAATTGTAATGAGGACTCTATTTGAGTTTGGATACTATCAATGAGACAATATTCGTGTTAAAACTCTTAGCTACGTTTTTGTTGTATTGTATAAATAAAGTTTGTATTTAAGTTCTGTACCATGTATTTGACGACTCAGAATAGGTGATGTATACCTATTTTGGGGGGCGTCACATATGATGTGACTTATTTTGGAATCAAAATTTATATTCAATTCATATGATAAATCGTAAATTGATTCTTGAATGTGTAAATTCATGAAGAAACGAAAACAAATGAATTTAAACGAATTGTTTTGGTGTGATAATGAATTTTCAGTGATTATTTTTGCCGAGGATGTCTAAAAATGGAGTTTTTGCAAAAATATGAAATTTAAAGGATTTAGTTTGATTGTTGTTGTTTTGATATTTTAAATCAATAGATACATGATGGGTAACGTTTATATGAAGTTTATGTGATTTGAGTATGTTCAATTTGTTGTTTAAATAGTTAAATTCGTGAGTTTGAGTTTGAGCAGAGCCAAAAGAACAGTTTGTGTAGTTTCTGTCTGCGCACCAGCGCAGCTATGCTGGTGTCAAAAGCAGAAATGGCGCATCACAGCCTATCCCAAGGCTTAGTGCAGCGTAGCTGCGCCAGACCCAGAACAGAGACAGTGATGAGATGTTATCTGTTCAATCATTTAAATTAAGTCTAATATAGTTTAAAGTTCATAACAATCTATTAGGCTTATATCAAGATATTGGAATCGATTATTTATGTATAATTGATGATTTCAAGTTGTGAAAAGTTATAAATTATACTTTTAAGCTATTATTGTAAAGCTTTATTACGTGATTAATGAAGTTGAATCGTTGACTAAGAAAGAACTTTAGGTTGGTTAAGTGGAATCGTTGACTAAGAAAGAACTTTATTTATGTGGAAGCGTTTAAATGTTTGTGCACAATACATGTTACGAAGTGTTGATCACCCTAAGTACGAGGAGTCCCTACAGTCTAATGACTGTTTAGATTTAAGTTGAAAGAAATACTTATAACCTTGGACATAGTTCATGGTCTTGTGACCCACAGATAATTTCCAGTATCAGTTCTTGATTATCGATATTAAGAAGTGTTATTCGATTCAATTGAGTTTATTTATTGCCGGTTATTGTGTCCTTTCAAGTGAGCATTTGTTTTACTCACTCTTGCATATATATAATCATTGCAGCTAAAGTTGAGAAGGTTGACGAGCCAACCACTAGCAAAAGAAAAGGGATGATGAATAAGTGTTAAAGATAAGATGATGTAAAGCTATCCTGAGTTATTTGTTTAATCGGTGTCTTCGATTCTGGGGACATAATCCTTGTAAAGAGGGAAGAATGTGACGAATGAATTATTTGAGTTGTGATTCTGGGGATAGAATCTTTGTAAGGAGGGAAATACGTAACAATCCTGAATTTTTATATGTAATTTAAAATATTTATTTAATTAAATAAATATTTTAGTTGATGAGTTTATTGTTAAATAAATACTTGATTGATTTGATTATCTATTATTTAAATAAATAATTCATGAATTGTGGTGGCGGATTAATTTAATTTAGTGTAATTTATTAATTAAGTTGATGTTGAGTAATTTTGTGATTTAGAATTTTAATTTAATGAGTTGATTAAATTAAATGAATTGCTAAATTTGTCATCATATTATATAATGGTATTATTCTAATTTAATTTAATAATTAAATTAGAGAGTTATTAATTTGATAGATAAAATTATAATTGATATTGAAATTATAATTTGATAATTATTTGATTTATAAAGCAATTTGATTTGTGTGGCTATATGATTTAATAAGTTGATATTAATGTTAGTTAAATTTGAATATGAAAATTTAATTAAATAAAATGTGACAATAAACTATATAATAAAGTAGTTATTAAAATACATTAAAAGAGGTTTAATGTAGTTTTACCAAACAAGGCTTAAGGAATTTAAGTCTATAATTTTATTTTGGTTTTAGCCAACCAAGCCTTAGTAGCTTTTGAATTTAAAAAAAAAATAACTGATATTATATTAATTAGGGACATTATATGTTTATCAATTTATATTACATAGTATTATATGTATATGTCAAGTTAGTTTTACGTGTTTTATCAGTTAGTTTAGCCTAATACTAAAGAAAGAATAGAGAAGAGAAGAGAGAAAAACAGATAGAAAAGAGAGAAGGAAAAAGAGAAAAACTATATGAGAATTTGAGAAACAAGAAGGTTGCTATCATCTTTGTTGGTTAAACAAGAACTTGAAGGTAACAATTCAACTTTTAAATTATTAGTTTTGTTCTTTATTTTTCTTCATTGAAAAACTTATTTTTATTTCTCTAAAATTAGAATTCTATGATCATTGTTGAAAATATGTGTTGTATATATTAATTTGTTGATATAAACTGTTTTATGTGGTTAATATATGATTTAGAGTAATTTGATCCATGAAATATGTTTTAATATAAAAAAAAAATCATATTACAGTAAATTTACAATGATATGTGTATGATATGGCTTATTTTGGAATCAAAGTTTATGTTCAATTCGTATGATAACTGTAAATTGATTCTTGAATGTGTAAATTCATGAAGAAACAAAAATAAAGGAATTTAAACGAATTGTTTTGCTTTAATAACGAATTTTCAGTGATTATTTTTGCTTAGGATGTCTGAAAATGGAGTTTTTGCAAAAAATATGAAATTTAAAGGATTTAATTCGATTGTTGTTGTTGTTTTGATGTTTTAAATCAATATATACATGATGGGTAACGTTTATATGAAGTTTATGTGATTTGAGTATGTTCAATTTGTTGTTTAAATAGTTAAATTCGTGAGTTTGGATTTGAACAGAGCTGAAAGAACAGTCTGCGTAGTTTTTGTATGCGCACCAACACAGCTGCGCTGGTGTCAAAAGTAGAAACAGTGTAACTGCGCCTGTCCCAAGGCTTAGTGCAGCGCAGATGCGCCAGACCAAAAACAGAGACAATGATGAGATGTTATCTGTTCAATTATTTAAACTTAGTCTAATATAGTTTAAAGTTCATGACAATCTGTTAGGCTTATATCAAAATATTGTAACTGATTGTTCATGTATAATTGATGATTTCAAGTTGTGAAAAGTTATAAATTATACTTTTAAGCTATTATTGTAAAGCTTTATTATATGATTAATGAAGTTGAATTGTTAACTAAGAAAGAACTTTAGGTTGGTTAAGTGTTATCGATTTACGAAATCAGAATTCAAATTAGATTGACAAGTTACATAAAAGTCGAAGTTGAATCTATGAGATTAATATTACGTGACTAAAGTTGTGTTTATGATGTTAATGGAATGTTTAGGGTGTTCGAGAAGCGTGAGTTATAATTGTGTAGCTAACACACAATGCAAGTCTCTTAACCTTACTTTTACACTACACAAGTTTCTTGGATCTATTATTCAGTTGAGCAAAATTCTGAACACTAATCTTTATTTGAGCTTATCCTACCTTGTTGATAATTATACAAGTTTGTCAATCTGTTTTGTTCATAAATCATGAAAGTTCTTGAATCTATTGAGCAAAGTTCTTAATTTTGTTTCCTTATTTGAAAGTATAACCTTAGCTTTATATTTTTGTTCAAGCAAGGTTGATTATATCTTTTCAATGCTTTGAACTTTATTCCTAAAGCATGATATTAGTACATAACAATATTCATTTATGGTTCAAACTACCTTGTATTATGTTATTATCGAACCTTTGCATTGTCACTACACTTTTGATTCAACTAATCCTAAGTTGATGTTCGTTGAACTCTAAATTACCCTTGAAACTTATCCAAACTAAACTTACTTTGGTGCGGACTTATATATTAAAATTGAGATGAACAACCCAAGTATAGGAGATTATTTATGCGGAAGCATTTAGATGTTTGTGCACAATACATGGTACAAAGGGTTGATCATCCTAAGTACGAGGAGTCCCTACAGTCTAATGACTTTTTAGGTTTAAGTTGAAAGAAATACTTATAACCTTGGACATAGTTCATGGTCTTGTGACCCTCAGATAATTTTCAGTATCAGTTCTTGATTATCGATATTAAGAAATGTTATTCGATTCAATTGAGTTTATTCATTGCCAGTTATTGTGTCCTTTCAAGTGAGCATTTATTTTGCTCACTATTGCATATATATAACCATTGCAGCTAAAGCTGAGAAGGTTGACGAGCCAACCACTAGCAAAGGAAAAGGGATGATGAACAAGTGTTGAAGACTTGTTAATTGTTGAAGTTTATGTTTCGGACTTAATTTTTAAATTATGAGATGTAATTAATTATTGTTCCGCATTTGATTAATGTTTTAAAGGTTAGATTGTTAGGTTTGTAAGATTTATGAACACAATCAAATTGCACAAAATAGCAAAAGTGTAAAAAATAGATTTTTAAAATTTTACAAATCATATACCCGGATCATCCTTTATGCATAATTATTAATTAAACGAAAAGATGAAGAACAAGAATTATACCCTTGAAGATTCGAGCTTCCTCAGATACAAGTTCACCTCCAATTCTTTTCTCGTTCAACTTGAATCCACCGGGTTTAATTCCTTCCTTTGATCAACGTTAGCCACCCAAGTGTTTGGCCTCTAGTGGTGATCCACCAAGGAAGAATAAATATTCAAGAAGATGGGTGTTTGACAAAATTCTAATTTTATATTTCTATAGAAAAAGTGTGTACTCTCCAATAATTGGAATCACGTCACTTGATATCTAATATAAGACTCCTCTTATAAAGATATCAGTTAACCCTTTTAATATTATTAAAATAGGGTATTATTTAATTAATTAAACTCTTTTAATTAATTAGACTCCCTAATCTTAGTAGGGATAATTAATTAAACTCTTTTAATTAATTTACCTCCTAATCTTATTAGGAATAAATGAGAGTACTTATATTAAATTAAAATAATAATAATTGTAATAATATTAATAAGACTCATCTTCTTAATTTAAATTTAATATTTCTAAAATATTAATAATAAATATTAAGCTATTTAATTTACTATATTACCATATATTATATTAAATACACTTAACATATTATTACGATTATGCCATTATCTTGTTAAATAATTATTCTTCCTTTTATGGTGTGACCCTTTAGGTTCTCCATATTAAACCGGTTGTGAATAAATCAATTAGAACAATTCTAATCTTATTTAAATAAATAAAATAAACTATTAATTTATTTAAATAAATAATATTTATTCTACAATAGGGATAAGCCTACTTAGCGATTAACGACTTTACAGATAATATATATTTCAGCATTAATCATAAAAGAACCTTTGAGTAAATAGTTACCGTACAATTCGATCCTTCCACCATACAATGTCCTATATAAATATAAGACGTGGAATTACTGTCAAGTCTTATTTTATTTAATTATATGTATTTCGATCCTTAAATGCACAACTCCAAATAATGCAAATTAGAAACTCCTTTCTAATTTCATTATGCCTTGGCCAAGGACTACTGGGTTGTCATCTATCGAATCACATAGGACATTTCTCTTATTTTACTAGAAGCGGTAGATTCTTTATTGATCATACATTATCTTCATGTACAACTTATTATATCCACGCATACCCTTTTATATACCATAAGGGTCTTAAGAAATAAGTCAAATTATAACTCATTATACACAAGATACTATGATGATCTCAAGTCCAAAGATTACTTGTACTACTATCACTACAGGAATTCCTATTGACAGGCAAGTAAAACTCCATTAGGTATTCCTTAGTGAGCCACATTCAGTGTACTTATTCTCCAATAAGCACCTATATACTTGCTTTAGTGTCTCCACACAAATGATCATGAGATCAATCATCCTCATCCAATGAGCAAGCAACGTATGTACCAATCTATATGGAATCACTAATCCCCAAATTAGTAATCCAACGATTGGTAACTATTTTAGTTTTAAGCTTTCTAAGAATTTAGATCTCATTAGAATGATCATCATCATTATTCTAAAAACATTACTTAAAACTATGGGTTTATCACATATTATAAAGCAGCATCATGTAGATAATTACAAGTCTTTAATAAATTAATAATTTTTAGTAATAAATGAATAAGATTGTTACAAAGTATATGATTTATCATCAAACATGATTGGCTTGTATGCGTACTATTTTTAATCTCCCATTTGCACTAAAGTCAATCGTCATGGTATCTCATACCCTTCTTCTCTAAGTGACAATTATCCTGCTATTGGATAAGCTTTAGATAATGGATATGTAATGTTGTTCTTGAGAGTCTACTATCTCTATAGTGACTTCTCCTCTTTTAATGATTCTTTAATAAAATGAAAGTGTTGCAACACATGTTTAGATCTAAGATGAGACTTAAGAACTATTCCTAATTATATAATGAACTTTTCATCCAAACAATCAACTTGTAGCTTTATTTATAGCTATATACTTTATTTTTATCACTAAACCAACAACTTTTTGTTGTTTGAAACTTTTCTAATTCACTGCACCACCGTTCAAAGTAACGCTTTACCTTAAAGTGAATTTTATGTCGTCTTGGTATGTCTGAAAAAACTTGAGTCTACTAAGCCCTCTAGTTTTAATTTAGACCCACTATAAATTTTTATCACATCCTTAGTGCCGATTAAGTACTTCAAGATATTTTTCACTGTCTTATAGTGATCTTCCCTAGAATATGACCGATCAACATTAGGTCTCATATATTTCATTGCATACATTATTGTTACTCATGCGATCTCTCTTTTAGGAGTCTATAGGGACTATTAAGAGAGATACACTCCATGACTCATCAACATGAGATATATCTTTGAGTTGCCATGCTAAACAACTTTAGCATCAAATGAATATACATTCCTTGCGTTAAGCCGAGCATCCTTTTAAATCTATCTATATAGATTTGTATCCCCAATTACGATACTCTTCCCAAATCATTCATGGAGGAATGTTTAGACAACTTTATCTTTACTGATTGTAGCATTGGTATGTCATTCTGTTAGTTCCCAGAGGCATAATAGTTATCTAGAAGGAAGGTTGAATAGATATTTTAAAATTTTATTTTTCAAAATACTTGTCAGATTTGTTAATGATTTAACCACATCATAATTTAAGATTTGTTTACTCCCCTTTAAGATAAACTAAGTTAATAGGTGATAAGCAGTTATGACAGATATAATAGTTATTGCAAGAATATAAAAGACACGGTGTTTTTAAGTGGTTCAGAGCACTCAAGGCTCCCAGTTCACTCTTCTACTCCTCGAGTAGGAAATCCACTAAGGATGTCTTTACAATCTTCAAATCACTTTAGATTCCTTCAAGACCAGCAGTCTTGGAACTTCTTAGTTCACTTAGAACTCTTTAAGTTCAGCAGACTTGGAGCTTCTTACTTCACTTTATGAGAGGTGAGTTCTTGAGTTGTGCTACCCAGTTGTCGTTAAGCATATGTTCGAAAGAACTGAGTAGCTGAGCAAGTTTTCTTTTTAGATCATAGAGTTTGGCGTTTAAGTGTTCTTCAGCTTTTTGTTGTGTGCTTGCTTGATTTCTTGCATCTGCATCTGATTTGTATATAAGGTGCCCTTGAAATATGTCCATTTGAAGCCATCCACTGAAGCATTATTTGTATTTGATATTTCTAAGCACTGATGGTGACTTCCTGGAAATCTTTTGTTCAGCTGTCTGGTCCACTGACACAATAGACTGCTATCTCACCTAACACCTAAAAATGTGTTTTCAGCTGACATGTAGTACTTTCCTTGGCTTCTTCAATACGTTTCTTCGTTATATACTAAGGATGAATGATGGGTCATTGGGATTCCCGAGTGTCTCAACGTCTATAATCCATTCCACATTTGTTGTATTTTATTCTTCAACAAATAGACAAAGCTCGATGCTTTTGATGCAGACAGATGATGCACTACGATCATGATCATGGTGTCTAGTTCATGATTGATTCAACTTGTGAATGAGATAGTACGATCTTTCTTAAGCACTGGTAGACTACGATATTTACTTTATTGATTTGCAGACTCTACGTTTCCGAGAGCAGACTACAATTCTTGACTTGGCTTCTACAATCTCTTGGCTGGCTTGACAGACTACAATTTTGTTGAAGCCTATCTTATTACATCTCAAAATAGATCAACCTAAAAGTTTTTATCGTTTCTTCTATACATTCATTTACAAAATGATAAACATTTAGCACAGATCAAACCTAACAATCTTTGATTTGCCACTAAGTCCTTGTACATGTGTTCCTTGAAGGACTTTACATATAAGCATGTTTATTTACCTTCAACATCAAATTTGAATATGCAATTCCCAACAATCTCCCCCTATTTGATGTTGACATAACTAAGGAGATTTGTATCATAATCATTAATTTCTAAATGCAGGATGCTAGAAAGTAAATATGACTTAGTGTTTCAGTGAGCAGCTGAAATCTCTAGAGAATAAGCATGAATTTATTGATGTTTGTATCTTACATATATTACAATAAAGCATAGTAACATCAATAAGAAATAAATTTCAACTTATCTTTACTTCTTTTGCCTTTTGCTTCTTGGAGGATTGGCATGCTCTTCAGCTCTCCTTCTTCTGCTGGCTTCATCTCTCCATGTAATGCCTTCCATCTTGCTTTTATTTAGCCATTCTCCATGATCATGTCTGTTCATAATGGCAGGGTCTCTAACTGGCATGTTTAGGCTAGTAATGGTTACCCCTTGTGAGCTAGGAGATGGCCCTCGATTCCTTAGTGGTTACGCCATGAGAATTGGCTGGCGCTGTTCAGGTCATGGAGTCTGATGGCGAGGCTGTCTTGAGGGAGGGCTCCTTGAAGATTGAGTAATTTGTTTTCCTCTTCCTTTGCCTTTCTCTCCTTCCCCTTTATTCTCCTCATTTATGTCAGCATCAAGGGTTTGAATGTCGTTTGACAGATGATTCATGCCTTGGACAAGTTCGTGGAGCTGATTCCTGGATTGAGTAATGTCTTCACAATTTTCTTTAACCAGAGAGTCAGTTTGAGAGGTGTTCTTTTGTAGAATGGTCAAGACAGTGTCTGTTTGTTGTATCTAACTCATTGAATATTCTTAGAATTCTTTCATTGAGGCTCGTAGGCTTGAGAGACTTTCCATCACAAGTTTGTTTTGAGTTTCTGAGTCTTCTGCAGAAGGATAACTTCTTCCTTGTTCTTCCGGGCAGACTAGAAGTGAATTTAATCCCTTTCATTAATGTTGTGGATCATTTCCTTAACGATCTCCCTAAGCTTATTTGTGAACTCAAAACTCAGATTGCTGGGAAGGGTGTTGGTGACATCTATCAAGAGGTTCAGCCTTATATGGACAAGCAGAGAGTGAGTTTGAAGATATTCTTGAATATCTGTAGTTCCCTTTCTGTGATGCATTAGACTGCTCAGATTTGGTGGGAAGAGCTGAGAGAAGCTCAAGAATTTACTGAGTGTCTAGAGGAGAGGCTTTTGTATTTTGATTTTGCAGATTGTAGATAGCAAGATCAAGATCAAAATAATTATTAGTTGAGGAGGAAGGAATATCTGAAGGAGGTGCAGGCATTGGGGTTTGGGTTGTGGGAAGAGAGGCTATTGGTGCTGGTTGAGTGGGTGACTCTACGATTTGAGTAGGATCGATATTCGTAGAGTGAGAAATGGTGGGAGATTGTATCAATATAAAGTTAGGTATATTTGGTTCAGCAGTTACAGAATGTTGGGATTCTGCAGCTGGAAATTGGTTTAGTGGGTGAAGAATCACTTCCAACCATCTTGGCAATTCGTAGAATTGGTTGAAAATTGATGGAGGATAGTGATTAACTCTGAAAGAGATGGGAATTAATTGTACCTCACGCCTAATTTCTGAAGAGAGATGGTTAGAGATCAGCTTCTGAGCAAAAATGAGGTTGCCTAGGAATCCATGAGCTAGCACTGAGATTGCTGGTTAAGCTTTGAAATTCTAGAACATGTGATCCTAGGAGTTAAGAATTTGGGCTCCGTGATAGGGCATAATTGGTAAGTAGGAGAACAACTGATTGTAGTTGGCTCTCCTATATCCATCCCAGCCCACTGCTATAATCTCAACTTCATCATCCTCTTCTTCTTCCCGATCTTCATTTTCTTCATTTAAAATTTTCACCACTTCAAACATTTCCTCATTTCTTGTCTGATCTTCAACCCTTTTTCCCTCCATAGCTTTCTCACCTTCGATTTCCATATCTTCTTGTATCTCCCCCTTAGCTATAGCACTTTCTAGTACAGGGACTTTGAGAGACTCCCCCTCAATCTAATCATTCATTTGTTCTTCAGGCAACTCCCCCTTCAGCTGGAACACTTACTAGTACAGGAATTTTAAGAAGCTCCTTTTCTGTAGTTATTTTTCTTTCTTCTTCCTTCAAGGCTTTCTCATTTTCAAGAACATATTTCTTGACAAGCTTTCTCTTTGTCTTTCTGGGCTGAGCTTCAGCCTCGGTGCTATCTTCAGCTTCAGCTCTGACAGTTGGTTCAGGCTGAGGTACTACTGCAACATCCATTTCTGGAGTGATGGTAAGTCTTGAATCTACAATTGGTAATGACTTTATGATCGAAGAGAGTGAAGACTTCTTTGTTTTGTGGCTACGTTTTCCCTTCTTAAGTAACTGAGAGATGGTGGCTCTGTCTTCTACCTCTTCAAACTGCTGCTCCTTCCTCTTCATTTCCTTTAGAATTTTAGTGCCCAAACTTTCTTGTGGTTCATCTGTGGTTGAGCCTTGAGGCTCTTCTATTGCTTGAACTTTCATTTTCCTCTTACCCTTACTTTTTCTGATCAAAGAAATAGGTTCTTCTTGATTAATTTATTTTTCTTCATTAACTTCCTTTACAACCGACATGTTTCCTGGTAGTTCAGACACCTTTGCTTCACCAGTCATTCCACTGGATTCAGATACTATTTTTACGTTTTCTGTAGGGTTTCTTTTCCAGTTTTGAAATAGTTGTTGGGTCATTCTTCTGTTGGGATTGATGGGTTCACCTTCCTTGTCCCAAATTTTGTCACCCAGAGTCGATTGCAGAATTATGCTTATGTACCTCCCATAGAGCAATTTTCCAGAGTTATTTATCTTCTTGGAGTTGAGCATCCACTTCCTGATTCAATCTATGAGCATAGCACCATAGTTGAGTTGAATTCTGAAGCAGATAGCTGTCATGACTTTTAGTTAAACTTCATTTACATAGTCATGGCTAGAGCTTTTACAACATATGCACTTCCTAACAATGTCAGCCAGGAATTCATACTTCTGGGGAAATTCTTTCTTCTTGTATCCCTTGACACTTTGACACTTTGTGTGATGCATCTTTTTCAGAACTTCATGGAAGTCGATGACACTCATGGATACGAGTCCCTTTGATTTGAAACCTAGGGCTAGGTTTATATCTTCAGCTTTGAGTTTAATTTGTTCCCCCTTGACCCTTGTATGATAATGTCGTCTTCAAAGACTCCATTGTTGTAGAACTCTTTCACTAGCTTCGGGTAAATCCTTATGCTGGTGCTCAGAGCTTCTTCAAGACTAGCTTTCTTCAGAAGAGATAGAATCTTTTGTAACTGAGGGTCAGCTATCTTGAATTCATCGAGACAGAGTTGGTAACCAGATATATCACTAGAAGAAGCCATTGATTTTCTTGAACAGAGGTTGGTTGATCGTTCTAAAAGCTAGGGTTTCTGTTGAGAGAGGGAGAGAGAGAGGATGCTTTTGAAATTTTGAGGTGAATTTTCAAAAAGCCTTTTCAAACTGTATTTGTAACTTCCCTCCTCACGATCTTCATAGTGGGGCACGTGTTGAGTTCTGCCAGGCTCCACGATTTTAAATAATATGGAAAATATTGATATGCCCTTAGCTCCCCCTGAGCTAGTGTATCCTTTGGGAAGACTACGATCGTCAAGGCTGTTCTACGATTGTTTAGTTCACTGCTGATTCTACTCTACGATCATTGTCTATCCTGGTCCTTGTGATGAACTCTAACTTAGCATTCCTTCTGGGTTAAGGTAGCTCAGGAAGGGCCAACCTCTTAGACTGAACTAAGGGTCAAGTTTGTCCCTGAGACGCTTATCAGAAGGGTTGCTTGGATTTGATAGAAATGATGTCATCACAGGATGCTTCTCTGCCATATCGAGACTGTTCTACGATCGTGGTTTCTCTTTAGTCATCTCTAAGATTTTAACATAGCCTTTTTATCTGCATGGTTAGCACAAAATAGAGCATAGAGTTTATTGTTGTAGATTTAGTATACTTAACTCACTTATCAATTTATTAAATCTGGATTTATCTAAAGGTTTTGTAAAGACATCAGCAAGTTGATTTTCAGTATGGATGTATTGTAAAGATATAGTTCTATTTTGGACATGATCCCTAATAAAATGATATCTTATCTCTATATGCGTAGTCCTAGAATGCATGTGTAACAACCGAGAAAATCGGATTAATTGTAAAATAATTTTATTTGAATAATTAATGAATAAAATTATAATATATGTTATTTATAACGTGTAAGCATGATGAAGGTTTTTCTATAACCTAAAAGTGGAATAATATCGTAGTATTCTGGCTATGTGACAGAATTAAGGTGTTTGAATTTTCAAGATGAAAATAAAAGCTTTCTGAGAAATTCTTCAAAAAACATTATTCATCCATTTCTGCTCGAGAATTATTTTTGAACTTCCGGGAAATACGTAACGATTGAATGATAAGGAAGGATGGATTATGTAATAATAATTCAGTTATGACAAACGTAGTTTTTTACCTGTGTACCATGTTCGAGAATGTTAAGGAAAGTGAAGATTTAAATGAGTAGCGATCATATAATAAGAAAGTTATTATACGAGGTAATGAATACGAGTATAATACAAGGTATTGTACAAGTATATACGAAAGATAATATAACATATATGATGAACGTTATACGAACTAGTATACGAGAAGAATACGAGAAAAATACGTTAAAAGCTTAAGCCATTTGTAATGGACAAGTAGGATTTTCTTATGTATTTGGAAAGCCCAAGTTAATTATTGTTAAGGCCCAAAGATAAGTAATGCAAGCCCAATGTTAGGCCCAAAGTTAATTAAACCTAAGCCCGAACCAAGAACCGAACCTGTGGATCGAACTGATGGGTCACCGGGTGAGAAAAACCCATGTGGGTCCCCTATGGGGGCACATGGCCGACCAACTTGGTGGCAAAGCAAGGAACAAAACTTAGCTTGCAAGACATGAATAGTAAGGAGGTGGAATAGTAAGCAGGTGGGATGGCTTTTTGACCCTTTTGCCCTCACTTTGAAAAGCTTATAAATAGAGAGTTTGTTGGTCATTTGTTACTTGTTAATTTTGACCAACACTTAGATCAAATATCATTGAGAGAGAAGTGAGAGTTGTCTTACTAATCCAAGAAGAAGAAGAAGAATCAAGTTAGAACATCAAAGGTAATGAATCCTTAGACCATTAATCGTCATCTCTTCATTGATAGTTTTGATAGAGAAGTGGATATTGGTGGAGCATGTTTAATAAGGAGTAACAAGGATGGCTATTAGTGGACTTAAACATTAATAAACCATGTTATAAGTGGAATCATAAGCATAGATATATGAACTAATGAAGAACACATGAAAATTTATCTTATATTATTGATGGACAAGTTTAAAACCATCGTGTATAGGATTAAATGATATATGCTTGGTTAGGATGATAGATGTGTGAATGATGGAATGAATCCATTTTGAACGGAGTAAAAATCTCAAGTAACGAAGTTATGGCAAAATTTACGAGATTAGACGATAATTGTCAAAATCGTGAAATTCTCAGAATGAAAGTCAAAAGTCGTTGTTTAACTTGGAAACCTTTGTTTTCGATGGTGTATAGTATAACTTTGCATTTAAGAGTTGCAGATTCAAGAATGGTCGAATTCTGACTTAAAACGAAGAAACGAGCTATGAACGTTCACGAACGTTTAACAAACGCATAACAAGGAACTGAAACTGTGAATTCAGTGTTAACGAATTCAAAAATGTAAGTTATCCTAATGAAATCATAGTATACGAGATATGTGAGATAAAGGCTTTTGAATGAGCAAACTCTGACTTATAACGATTAAGTTACGAGCCCAGAAAGGATTGGATTTGGAAAACTTAATAAAATTTCCAAGGCTCAGGGCTAGTGCCGCAACACCACCCAAGCCTAGGAACATGGCACTGCAACGCCATGCCCGGATTCTAGACACTGGTAAGTCACGCTGCAGCGTGACAGTTATAAAGGAGACTGGCGCCGCAACGCTAGTACTAGACAAGAGGCAGTAAAGAATATTAATGATTGTAAAGGAAGGGAAGTTGATTGAAGGTGAATTATTACCTTAATTAAACTTAAAGTAGTATCATAAAGGGTGATTAAAACCTTACGTTTAATGATTAAAAGATAACGAAAGGTTACTTGAATGTAAACACAAAGTAATATGATAAACTGTAACGAACATTAACTAACCTATTGAATGTTAGTTAATCAAATGAATGGTTAAACCGAGAAGAAGGAGAAGATAAGTTAATGTCAATACGTGATGATCATTTATGACCTAATGTGGTATGCTATGCAATCATGTATTATAGAATCTATAAAGATACAAAAGAGAAGTGAATTAACTGTAGAAGACGCTGAAGGCAAGTGTTCTAAACCCTTGTCTATGTTCATTTTGGACAAGCTTTATGATTCATGTATCTTACTCATGGATTGATGTACAAAGAAACGAAGATAATTCTTTCGGCTAGACCTAATGTGTTTTGTGGATTTCCTTTTAATCTATCAAAATATTATCAATGTTACTATCTTATACCAACTGTTTTGGTATGGATTTCAAAGAAAGACTGGGTATGAATAAAAATATGTTTTATCGTCAATCGACAGGCACGTGAGATTGCCAAAACTTAAACGTAGATACGTTTAATGAAGTAGTGTTGTACAGCATAGAGTACTATAGGCTGATAACCTAGACGTGCTTGTAAGAAATGTCGGACTTACGGACTTGGTGTTGGGTTGTCACTTTTAAAGAAAGAATGAAATTCTCAAGGTCTTGGACCAAAATTAAGGTTTAACACATGTTGTTCTTTGTTAAACATTTTAAAGAAAGTAAGAGTGCTATTTTGAATTATCTATAGTACTTCATAACTATTAACTCAGTTATAGAAGATATATATTCATATGATTCAAACATATTGCTCAAATGAAATTGTTATACTTGCTGAGCTAGTTATGCTCACTCTTGCTTGAACCATATGAATGAAGCTAAGAATGAACGGACCGAAGGATCCAGTAAGTATAAAGGAAAGGCTAAGGCGGACAACTAGTCGTCTTTATAATAGCATAGTATGAACTTTGTAATTTTTTAATACTATGACGAAGAACATATGTAATGGTTACAAAGAACCTGGGAAGAGAAATATTATTTTGTAATATATAGAAGACATATTCACTCTTTTGAGGTATTTTAATTGAATGTATGTGTGAACAGTAGCATCGTGTAGCACCATCTGTCGGGTTGGAAGATACCTAGATTTAGGGACGTCACAGGTTGGTATCAAAGATGTAGGTTATAAAACTTAAGGGGGGAAAGAACCAAAAGCCATAACCTTAAGAAGAGTTAAAGAATTAAAAGATGAAGTTAACGCTAAAACTACATTAAATGTGATATGTGTGTTTATAATATTCTAATGTTGTGTACTAATCAAGATGAATTATTTTATTGTAGATGTCAGGAGATAACATGATGTATAGAGACATACATATGGTTAGTGAAGAGTCTGTAAACCAGGTAGAGATTTTACCGACACCCGTAGCTAAGTTGCCAGTGGTGGTGGTGGTTGAGTTAGAAGATTCTGAGAACTTAGGATTTACATCCTTGTTTAATGGTATGTCAGAGGGGAGGTGGATGTGGTATCGTTTAACATGGTAGTACCTACAAAGAAGATGACTCTGGGGGAGTCAATGAAGGCGTTGTTCATGACGGTGGTGGATAGGAATATCAAGTTATGGAAAGAGGTGAAGGAATTGAAGGAGGAGATCCATGACATCTTGGCAGACAAGAAAGACATGGAGATGTTTTTGGGAGGTTAAGCATGATGAGAAGGTGTTGGCGAAGAACAAGGTCCATGAGCTGAAAAACGAGGCCTTTGAGCTTAGATAGGAGCTAAAGGCTAAAAAGAAAAAGATTAGTAGAATGTCTATTCATAGGAGTTCTCACGAGCATTATCAACAGCAAGTGGCTGAGTATCCGGTGGAGGCAAGGCAGACTCGGCATACTATCAGTCAAGATGTGATAGCCAGTCTTGCCGATGCAGATTATGAGAATGCCATTAGGAAAATGTAATCTAGTTAATAACTAGAGTAAGTTTAGACATGTAAATATGTTGTATCTATGTAATGATGTAAAACCTCTTTTCTTTAATCAAAGGGTAGTCTTTTGTAAATCCAAATTTTTGAAAAGTAATTGCGGGAAAGTAATGTTATCAACCAAGGTTGTGTAATAATGAACGATATAGTATTATACTACAATGAAGAAAGCATATCAATATAAGCTCTTTATTGAACATGTTGTGTAATGAGTTTGAGTTATTGTTTAAAATTGAATAATAACTAATTAACAATAAGAAAGTAATAATGACGTGTTATTTATTTTAACATAAAGATGCTGCCAAGAAAAAGACAATGAAACCAGGAAGCTAACGTAAATCAACTGGAAGGGGGACCGGTTAACCCGATGCAAGAGTTTGTTAATTTACAAGCAACTACTTTTAATCGAAATGGGGCTAATATACCTGTTAATCTTGCGGTAGTAGTTGTTACTACGTTTAAGGATTTTAAGAGTGTAAGTCTGCCAGAGTTCAAAGGAACTACGGACCCTATAGAAACCCAAACTTGGGTAAAAGAGATTGAGAAGGCATTTATAATTGCAAATGTCGAAGAGGGGCAGAAGGTTTCTTTTGCTACTTACATGATGAAGGGAGATGCCAACTTCTGGTGGGAAGCGAACCAGGCTAGGGCTGGAGTGGAGAATATAACGTGGACACAGTTTAAGCAGATATTGTTCGAGAACTATTTTTCCACGAGTATGCAGTGTAGGATGGAGATGAGGTTTTTAGAATTGAAACAAGAGGACATGATTGTTCCCCAATATGCTGCTAAGTTCAATGAACTGGTGAGGTTTACTCCACATCAGGTGGATACGGAGGTGAGGAAGGCGAGGAGATTCGAGCAGGGCTTAAAACCCTAGCTCTATAGCCGGATATCCGTGTTTCAAAGTAATTCCTTTGGAAACATTCTGGAGAAGGAAATAATTATCGAGGGTGGTAATGAGGCTTTAAGCCAATACCACATAGAGAAGAAGAACATGAGTAAGGTAGATGGAGGAGTGATACCCGAGGGAGCCAGCGAGAGTGGCAACGGGCAGAAGAGGAAGGGTTTTAACTCTGGAAATACTGGGGTAAAGCAAGGAGATCCTAAGAAGAGGATGGAGGCATGTAAGAATTGTGGGAAAACTCATTTAGGAGTCTATCTCAAGGGTAAAGCGGTGTGCTACAACTGTGGACAGGAAAGGCACATTCCGAAGAAGAATCACGGATGCTTTGTGTGTGGATCAACTAATCACATGGCAAAGAATTTCCCGAAGAAGGGGATGGATGGTAATAAGGGCACTAATGGTGGTAAGTTAGCTATTAGTGGTTCAACTTAGACGAGTATGCCGATGCGCACGTTTAATATGACGGTCCATGATGCAGTTACATCAGGGGATGTAGTTGTAGGAATTATCCCAATCAACGATATAAATGCTTATGTTTTGTTTGATTCGGGTGCTACTTGTTCTTTTATAGCATGTGATTTTGCTAGACAATTAGGATTACTTCCCAAAAGATTGCCTATACCTTTGAATATTAAGGTAGCAAATGAAGAAATAATTCATGTTGAACATATTCATAGGCGTTGTTGTGTAGAAATTTGAGGTTGTAAATTATCGGTAGATTTAATACCGATAAAGTTGGGACAATTCGATGTAATTCTCGGGATGGATTGGTTGTTTAACCATGGTGCAATTATAGATTGTCAAAAAAAATGTATAAACCTTCGAACATTGAAGTAACCTAAGGTAGTGTTTTACGGTAGCAAGTTACCGGGACGTTCGTGTTGTCTTACTATAACACAAACTAGGAAATTGTTGAGGAAGGGATGTGTAGGTTATTTGTGTCATGTTGTTGATACCCAGAGAGTGGGAGCAACGATGGAAGACATACCTATAGTCAAAGAATTCGGGGTTGTATTTCCAAGTGAATTACCAGGTCTTCCACCAGATAGGGAGATCGAATTCGTAATAGATATTGTGCTAGGAGCAACACTAGCTTCAAGGGCACCGTATCGTATGACGCCAGTAGAAATGAAGGAGTTGGTGATTCAATTACAAGAACTGTTTGATAGGAAATACATAAAATGAATGTATAAGAATCAATAATAACAGACTATCTAATTTGATAGAATAACACCAAAGTTCGGGGAACTTTGAAATAGCTGAACAAATCTTTAATTAGCTAACAAGTCTTCTCGTATTCTATGCAACACAATAATCTGATAATGAAATAGTATAACACTTTCAAAATTTCTACGATATTCTAATGAATAATCAAGAATCAATTCTACACAATAACAAAGTGGAATGTTTTCCAGATTTATGTTGACCGATCCATTAGATCTTGAACTTCTCTTCTCGAGTAACTATCAAAGATTGGACTTTGATATACCCAGGTGTATCAGATAACCATAAAGATTAAATTATACCCCTCTGTAAGTACTTAGAGCGGCCAACTCCTTTTACCCTATATTATGCATAATATTTACACGCACATATAGGCCGAATATAAGACCAGAAATGTTCCCTTTATATAAAAGGTTGTTCTTCTCAGTCTTATAATCAGAGTTTACTTTATAACAGCGAAATATAATGATTTCAATATCTAATCATTTCTCGATCTAGCCAAAATAATTGGCATCGATCTATCAATAATAATTAAATTCTCTTCTCGAACCTATCAAGTTCTAACAAATATTAGTCTAGCCAGAATAATTAGCGATGACATTGCTCAACGCGATTCTACAATAGACAAAAATCAACTGTACTATTTATAATCAATAATAACTTCTACGGATGTGAATAACCAATAACAGTTATTCCCCAATTATATTCTAAAAATCAATAATTCAATTTGAATTGATAAACATGCACTAACTACGAATAATCAACAATAATTCTCAGACGTGGTCTAATTAATAATAATTAACCACCATAATATTTGAAAAGATATAACTCAAGGTTGAGATAAGGAAACTTGCCTTCTGCGTTGATTACTGCTACACAATATACTTAACAGCGTTCACAATACCTATAATCACACTATCGGTCTCATAATTAGAACAACAAAACACAACACGTATCACTGTAATTTACAATCAATCTTTCTCCTAGGCACATTACCACAGCCACATCAGTGTTTATAACCTATATAAACACTTATCAAGTCTAATTAGTTCGGTCTAGTTAGACTTCGGTCTCATTTCGGTGTCTTGGTCACCCTATCCGATAATTAACACATTTATTGTCACTTAAACTCGGTCTCAAAGCTTCAATATTATTTTAGATAAATCATATATCATTTATAATATTTTTCGAAAGCTTTTAATAATTTTCTAACAATTATTATAATTTATAATAATTTTTCAAACACTATAATCATTTTTAAATGATTTAAATACTAATCAACTCCATCATCATTAATATTTAATAATATTAAAATATTAATGACATACTTGTCAAAATATTAAAGTTATTATTAATAACTTAAAATATTTTTATATCATCAATATTCTACTTAAATACTTTTTAAAATAATAAAAATTAATTTTCAATCATCACCATCAATATTTAAATATTAATGAATTTATCATCAAAATATTATAAGTCATTAATTATAGCTTAAAATATTTTTAAATTATTTTTCTCATTTTTAAATAATTTTTAAATCAATAAAACCATTTTTAATTCATTTATTTAATATAATAATTAAATAAATATATTATCATTAATATTAAATTATTAATGAAAATTACTCAAAAATATTAGAAGTTACGTTTTATAACTCAAAATATTTTTAAACACTATATTCTTATTTAAAATAATTTTTATAATATTAAAATCATTTTTCTCTAATTTATTTAATACCCTAATTAAATATCATTAATATTCAAATAATTATAAATATTAATGAAAAAAATATCCCAAATAATTAAAAGTTATTTTTCATAATTTAAAATAATTTTTAAAACTATTTTCGTAAATTTTAGAATTTATTTTCTATTTTTAATTAATTTCCAAAAAATCAGAAATTAAAAATAATAGAAACCGTCGCTATAGCCTATAGCGACACTAAGCGTCGTTGTTGGTGTTCTTGAGCGTCAAGAACACTGACAGCTCAGTTAGCAAGGGGCAAGGTTTGACCACGATTATTTTTCTGTCTATCATGTTTCTGGGCTTGTTTAAATGTTGATCTTGTAGTAAGTATGCAACACTACAATTATCAACCAATATCTAGGTGATACATTAACACATCATGAAGATCTGATCTCCCAAAGTTGCTGTTAGACAACTTCTGGGTTTTCTGGGTAACTCAGAAACCCAACAACTTCGAGGGTCCATTTTGGGGCTCGATTAATATATTGTTCTGGTCATGATTCATGTGGTCTGATGGTTCAAATATGTAGTCCTTATATCAAGGAACAAATACATAACATGATCTCAGTCCAACAATAACATAATCACAATTTATGACTCGGTCAAAGCTTGTCAGACGGCCTGCTCTTATGGTTTCTAGAAATCCCAAAAACGTGATCCGTGTTCGACTGACCTATTTTGACCACTTATTACACTCAATCTGTTGATGTTTTAAAGGATCTTAAGGCATGGGTCTACAGTCCAGACAACAGGCTGCAAATATGTTATAACAACATTAACAAACAACATCATACCTGACAGATCTGGATGTTACAAAAGCTTGTCAGACCCGGTTACATGATTTCTGGGTTACCCAGAAATCAGCCGGTCAAGCTTGGTCAACGGGGTTTGACCATGAATATCTTACAATCTGGATATGGAATGACTGTGATTCCACTTCCAGATCAAAGACCTCATGTAAGACTATGGATCTAAACCATAAAACAAGAAAAATCATAAACAGAAGAATCTGTGACTCCTGACATTAGCTTATCAGACCACAAATAATGTTCTTGGACAGTTTTTGAAAAACATCATTTTAAGGCCTTTTGATGCTATAGATCTATGATGTATCATCATAGATCATCATATAACATCCTCTAACATGAATCTAAACACATAAACACAAAAATTTTCTTAGCATACAAGATTAAATGGTGAGTTAGGGTTTATACCTCTCTTGTCCAATCTTTGATCTAAGCTTTCCTTAACTGATCTTAGTGTTCTAAGAGGTGATATAGTGACTGAATCACTTAAGAAATTCGGAGCTTTTGGAGAGAGAGAGAGAGAGAGTTGTTGAGAGCTTGGGTGCAAAATGAGCAAATACATAAACTTTCTCTTTCTTTAATCTATATATAATACGATATAATGCAAAGATATGATGAAATGGACTGATTGGCTGGAGTTTATGAGTCACAAAGTCAATAATAGTTGGTCACCAACTCTTGATTTGGCAAGATTTGCAAGTTACCTAATAGAAATCCAAAAAGGGCATTTTGGATAGTTGCATTATCATTTTAATGGCATTCTAGTCAATTGACTCAACCCTTAGGGTTTAACCCTAAGGTTTTAAACCTTAGGTTTAACAACATTACTTTCTAGGATTTTCTAATTTGGGTTTTTAAAATAGAAAATTAAGATTTCAAAAATATAATTAGTGTTTCCTAATTATATTAAAGGTTACGAATCACATTTAAAGTTTACTAATCTTTTTAGGGCTTACTAATTAGGATTATGGTTTCCTAATTAGGGTTTAGGATTCCCGAATTTAAAATTAGGATTTCTCAGCTTTCGATTAGGGTTCCTAACTGAGCGTTTGGGTTTTTAAATTTGAGATTAGGGTTTTTAATCCCTTACTAGGGTTTACTTATTTTGTACCCTACCCGATCAATCATTGATCAAAATTTCTCTACAGTACAATCACGTACTCACCATTACAATTATTTTAATTGTATTTTCTATTGAATCTCTATCCGGACTTAGGGTTAGGATTTCTAAATTTTGTTATGCACAACTCTACTATTATTTTCTCAATCAATACACAAATTGACTACTTCTCGAGACTCGTATCACAGATACTCGTCACAAAATTGATAATCAATATTAATTTTAAATAATAAATTTTTTTTGAAAAATTTAGATTATTCAAAATCCCGGGTTATCACATTGTCCCCTCCTTATAAGGATTCCGTCCTCGGAATCACCGCTTTCTTATTCTCTATAATCTTTTAAAGTTGTATCATCAATGCATTCTTATTAACACAATATTAATTTGTGTCCCCTATTCTAACCTGTGACTTGAATCTATAAAAGAAAATAATTCACAGAAATATCCAACTCATATTTCTCGCGTAATAAAATTTCTAAACGAAATCTTTACCTGCCACCACCTCCTAGGCATCCACTGTATCTTGCACCGTCATGTTGAATGCACGGGATGTTGGTCTTACTTACTGTGCAGGTCCTTGAATCGCCAAGGTTTCGCTACCGGGTCCCTTGTTGGCACTTTCCTTCTCCACATTTCTCTTCAGACAGTTCTGAACCAGATGATCAGTCGATCCATACGCAAAGCAACCTTGTATCTTCTTCGGATTGGGACAATTGGGTGACATGTGCCCCTCTTGTCTACAGTTGTAACAAACTCCCTTCTTCTTCAGACAAACTCCTGAATGGTTCTTCCCATAAGTCACATATGGCTCCCTCCCTTTCCTATTTTCTTCTGTCTTGCTACCCGATTGGGTATTCTCGCTCCACTTTCTCTTATTCAAATTACTACCACCACTACTACCTCCATCATTTGTCTTCTTCTTCTTCTCCTGATGAAATCGAGATGTAGCTTCGCTCCCTCCTTCAGCAATTAACGCTTTTTCCATTAAAGCCGCAAATGTATTGATCTGCAATACCACTACCTTGTTAAATATCCCCAGCTTCAGTCCATTCTTAAATCTTCTCGCTTTTCTCACCCTTGTGCCCACCTGATGAGGTGCAAATCTCGCCAACTCGTTGAATTTGGTAGTATATTTCGAAACCAACATATTCTCCTGCTTCAATTCTAAAAATTTGACTTCCATCCTAGATTGCATACTTGGCAAAAAGTAGTTCTCAAAGAACAACTCCTTGAATCTTGTCCAAGTCACCACCGCTGTACCAGCTCTCGCTTGATTAGTCTCCCACCAGGAATTGGCTTCTCCCTTCATCAAATTTGTTGCAAACGCTATCTTTTGCTCTTCCGCCACCCTCGCAATAATGAATGCTTTCTCCATTTCTTTCACCCAAGTTTGGGTTTCAATCGGATCCATGGTTCCCTTGAATTTCGGCGGTCCAACCGCTTTAAAGTCCTTAAAATTCGCCAATCTATCAGCTGGCTGATTTCTCGCTCTTGCTGCTGGCACTCTATTCCCCATAGCTTCGGCTATCATATTTACAAAATTCTGCATCGGGTCAGCTTGACCTCCTTCATTATTAACTGATTATTCTTCTCTTTGATTTCGATTCTGTCGTCTAGGTGACATGATCTGATTTAAATAAAAATCTTACATTAATTCTCTTTCTCTACACAAATTCTTAACACAATAAGAATTCAACATATATTTCTCATATAGTCGCATATTTATTCAAATAGCACATAGTACATTTAGTACTTAACACATATTACTATCCCTTTTTAAATAAATTTTAGGATTAGCCCTCACAACTTTACACAAAAAGTTATAATTCTCCAACTTTACACAAAAAGTTACAATTCTCCAATTCACACATAGCTATTCCCAGTTCGTCAAACTTACCACAATTATGAGTTCAGAAACTTGCCACAATTATATGAGTGTATGCACTTATCCTAGTCAGACCTTTGGCGTCCATTCACTGAGGGGTTCAAAACATTTCATATAATTATGAGTCATGAACTTAACATAAGTACGAGTTTTAAGAACACACAAATTAATCTTAATCTTATATTCATATAGAAAATAAAGATTTCATTCATACAAACATATATATATATATATATATATATATATATATATATATGCTTACACATCGTTCTCGATATTACAATATTTAATATCACCTCGTACTACCAAAAGATACTACCACTTATATCTAAGCTGTCTACCGTCCACTCCCTTCACCAGTCTTCTTCTTGCTGGGACACTTGTTGAATCCGTGACCCGTTCTCCCACATGAAAAACACTTCCTCATATTTGGCTTAGGACAATGTAGAGAAATATATCCTTCCTACTTATAACTGAATCAGACGTTCTTCCACATCATGCATTCTCCCGCGTGAGTCTTTCCACACTTGCTATAGACTTGCTTCTTCTTCGGGTTTGAATTTTCTAAATTATCACTGTTGTTGTCCCTCTTTATCTTATTCTTGCCCTTCAGCTTGATAGTTCCTTCAGGCAATCCACCACCTTCAGTCTTCATCCTTTCCACTTAGGCCTTCAACTCGTTCCTTTCTTCAGTCATTTCGCGTAACGCTCGCTCCGTCTTCCACAACTTCTCTAAGAGAAACACTTTACTCCAGAGTTCCTGGACTTCTGTAGATACCTGATTTTGTTCTCTAACTTTAGTCTTATTCCCTTTCTCCACCTTAACTTCCTCAGACTCTGCCTCCTCATCTCCTCTCAAATACATCTTGGAATAATCATCATGATCAATCCCCAGATTCACCATGGGTTCATCTTTTTACACTTCTTTAACTGACTCGCTTTACGCTGGCACCTCGGCTACTGGCACTGATGCAACAGTTGCTAGCACCTTCTTACTCATTTCATCTTCTCCTGACATCTTACAGTCAGTTTAAACAACTTGATTAGTACTTTAATAGTACAAACTTAATACACAAGATTTGTCCACACATCTTTCTATTGATGCACTTCGGAAATCTCTCACTTAGAACTCTAAATGAGTTTTCTCTATCTCGCTTCTGGTTATAATCCTAGGATTTTCCCCACCCCACTTAAGGTTTACAACCTACAGCTTTGATACCAACCTGTGATGCCCCCCAAATCCGGGTTATCTGACCCCCAAATTTGGTGCTCACGATCCACAATATAATAACATCTAACTACCCATTCATTTACAAGTAGCAATATATATCTCATTAACAGATGATGTTAATACATTAGTCTCAGGTTATCTAATCTTAATAATACAAACATACCCTTTAGATATACAAAAAGAGTTTACAAATATAACATAATAATAATGTTATTCATAACTATTCCAGCATAACACCTTTGCCCTTGTTCTTCACAGCACCTCCTGCCACTGCTTCCCTAGCTGAAATATTTTATTTAGCATGGGTGAGCAACAAATTTGCCCCACAAGTTAAGACATACAACGAATGTATAAGAATCAATAATAACAGACTATCTAATTTGATAGAATAACACCAAAGTTCGGGGAACTTTGAAATAGCTAAACAAATCTTTAATTAGCTAACAAGTCTTCTCGTATTCTATGCAACACAATAATCTGATAATGAAATAGTACAACACTTTCAAAGTTTTTATGATATTCTAATGAATAATCAAGAATCAATTCTACACAATAACAAAGTGGAATATTTTCCAGATTTATGCTGAGCGATCTATTGGATCTTGAACTTCTCTTCTCGAGTAACTATCAAAGATTGGACTTTGATATACCCAGGTGTATCAGATAACCATAAAGATTAAATTATACCCCTCTGCAAGTACTTAGAGCGGCCAACTCCTTGTACCCTATATTATGCATAATACTTACACGCGCGCAAAGGCCGAATATACAACCAGAAATGTTCCCTTTGTATAAAAGGTTGTTCTTCTCAGTCTTATAATCAGAGTTTGATTTATAACAACGAAATAAAATGATTTCAATATCTAATCACTTCTCGATCTAATCGAAATAATTGGCATCGATCTATCAATAATAATTGAATTCTCTTTTCGAACCTATCAAGTTCTAACAAATGTTCGTCTAGCCAAAATAATTAGCTAAGATATTGCTCAACACGATTCTACAATAGACAGAAATCAACTGTACTATTTACAATCAATAATAACTTCTATGGATGTGAATGACCAATAACAGGTATTCCCCAATTATATTCTAAAAATCAATAATTCAATTTGAATTGATAAACATGCACTAATTGCGAATAATCAACAATAATTCTCAGACGTGGTCTAATTAACAATAATTAACCATCATAATATTTGAAAAGATATAACTCAAGGTTGAGTTAAGAAAACTTGCTTTCTGCGTTGATTACTGCTACACAATATGCTATACTACATTCACAATACCTATAATCACAATATCGGTCTCATAATTAGAACAATAAATCACAACACATATCATTGTAATTTACAGTCAATCTTTCTCCTAGGCACATTACCACATAGCCACATCAGTGTTTATAACCTATATAAACACTTATCAAGTCTAACTAGTTCGGTCTCATTTCGGTGTTTTTGGTCACCTTATCCGACAATAAACAAATTTATTGTCACTTAAACTCGGTTTTAAAGCTTTAATATTATTTTAGATAAATCATATATCATTTATAATATTTTTCGAAAGGTTTTAACAATTTTCTAACAATTATTATAATTTATAATAATTTTTCAAACACTATAATCATTTTTAAATGATTTTAATACTAATTAATTCCATCATCATTAATATTTAATAATATTAAAATATTAATGACATACTTGTCAAAATATTAAAGTTATTATTAATAACTTAAAATATTTTTAAATCATCGATATTCTACTTAAATAAATTTTAAAATAATTAAAATCATTTATAAATCATCACCATTAATATTTAAATATTAATGAATTTATCATCAAAATATTATAAGTCATTAATTATAGCTTAAAATATTTTTAAATCATTTTTCTCATTTTTAAATGATTTTTAAATCTATAAAACTATTTTTAATTCATTTATTCAATATAATAATTAAATAAATCTATTATCATTAATATTAAATTATCAATGAAAATTACTCAAAAATATTAAAAGTTACATTTTATAACTCAAAATATTTTTAAACACTTTATTCTTATTTGAAATGATTTTTATAATATTAAAATCATTTTTCTCTAATTTATTTAATACACTAATTAAATATCATTAATATTCAAATAATTATAAATATTAATGAAAAATATCCCAAATAATTAAAAGTTAATTTTCATAATTTAAAATAATTTTTAAAACTATTTTTTGTAATTTTTAGAATTTATTTTCTATTTTTAATTAATTTTCGAAAAATCAGAAATTAAAAATAATAGAAACCTATAGCCTATAGCGACACTAAGCATCGCTGTTGGTGTTCTTGAGCCTCAAGAACACTGACAACTCAGTTAGCAAGGGGCAAGTTTTGACCACGATTAATTTTCTGTCTATCATGTTTCTGGGCCTGTTTAAACATTAATCTTGTAGTAAGTATGCAACACTACAATTATCAACCAATATCTAGGTGATACATCAACACATCATGAAGATCTGATCTCCCAAAGTCGCTATCAGACAGCTTCTGGGTTTTCTGGGCAACCCAAAAACCCAACAGCTTCGAGAGTCCATTTTGGGGCTCGATTAATATAGTGTTCTGGTCATGATTCATGTGGTCTCATGGTTCAAATATGTAGTCCTTATGTTAAGGAACAAATACATAACATGATCTCAGTCCAACAATAACAGAATCACAATTTATGACTCGGTCAAAGCTTGTCAGACGGCCTGTTCTTATGGTTTCTGGAAATCCCAGAAACGTGATCTGTGTTCGACTATCCTATTTTGACCACTTATTACACTCGATCTGTTGATTTTTAAAGGATCTTAAGGCATGGGTCTACAGTCCAGACAACAGGCTACAAATATGTTACAATAACATCAACAAACAACATCATACCTGACAGATCTGGACGTTACAAAAGCTTGTCAGACCGGGTTACATGATTTCTGGGTTACCCAGAAATCAGCCGGTCAAGCTCAGTCAACGAGGTTTGACCATGAATATCTTACAATCTGGACATGAAATGACTGTGATTCCACTTCCAGATCAAAGACCCCATGTCAGACTATGGATCTAAACCATAAAACAAGAAAAATCATAAACAGACAAGAATCTGTGGCTCCTGACATTAGCTTGTCAGACCACAAATAATGTTCTTGGACAGTTTTTGAAAAACATCATTTTAAGGCCCTTTGATGCTATAGATCTATGATGTATCATCATAGATCAGCATATAACATCCTCTAGCATGAATCTAAACACATAAACACAAATATTTTCTTAGCATACAAGATCAAATGGTGAGTTAGGATTTATACCTCTCTTGTCCAATCTTTGATCTTAGCTCTCCTTAACTGATCTTAGTGATATAAGGGGTGATTTAGTGACTGAATCACTTAAGAAATTCGAAGGTTTTGGAGAGAGGGAGAGAGAGTTGTTGAGAGCTTGGGTGTAAAATGAGCAAATAAATGAACTTTCTCTCTCTTTAATCTATATATAATATGATGTAATACAAAGATCTGATGAAATGGACTGATTGGCTATAGTTTATGAGTCACAAAGTCAATAATAGTTGGTCACCAACTCTTGATTTGGCAAGATTTGCAAGTTACCTAATAAAAATCTAAAAAGGGCATTTTGGACATTTACATTATCATTTTAATGGCATTCTAGTCAATTGACTCTAAACCCTGAGGTTTTTAAACTTAGGTTTAACAACATTACTTTCTAAGATTTTTTAATTAGGGTTTTTAAAATAGAAAATTAAGATTTCAAAAATATAATTAGTGTTTCCTAATTATATTAAAGGTTACAAATCACATTTAAAATTTACTAATCACTTTAGGGCTTACTAATTAGGATTAGGGTTTCCTAATTAGGGTTTAGGATTTCTGAATTTAAAATTAGGATTTCTCGGCTTTCGATTAGGGTTCCTAACTGAGCGTTAGGGTTTCTAAATTTGAGATTAGGGTTTCTAATCCTTAACTAGGGTTTACTAATTTTGTACCCTACCCGATCAATCATTGATCAAAATTTCTCTACAGTACAATCGCGTACTCACCATTACAATTATTTTAATTGTATTTTCTATCGAATCCCTATCCGGACTTAGGGTTAGGGTTTCTAAATTTTGTTAAGAACAACTCTACTCTTATTTTCTCAGACAATACACAAATTGACTACTTCTCGAGATTCGTATCACAGATACTCGTCACAAAATTGATAATCAATATTAATTTTAAATAAAAAAATTTATTTGAAAAATTCGGATTATTCGAAATCCCGGGTTATCACAATCTTTACCCGATGATATAGGGAATTTTGTAGTTTATAGCGATGCTTTGCATAAAGGACTCGATTGCGTGCTCATGTAGCATGACAAGGTCATTACGTACGCATCACGACAGTTAAAGGATTATGAGAAAGTTTATCCTACTCATGATGTGGAACTAGCAGCAGTAGTTTTTGCCTTACAGATTTGGAGGCATTACCTATATGGAGAGAAATGTGAGATATACACGGACCATAAGAGTCTAAAATATATCTTCACACAAAAAACTTAAATATGAGACAAAGAAGATGGCTGGAGTTCATAAAGGATTATGACTGTGATATCCTATATCACCCAGGAAAAACAAATGTAGTGGTCGATGCCTTAAGTAGAAAGGGTCGAAAAAAGTTGTCTATGTTAACGGCTCAAACTGAGTTAATAACAGGGATGGCCAGAATGGAGTTAGAGGTGAAGTTACCGAGTAAGTCGGGTCAGAAATTGTTTACAACGGAGACTCGACCTACCATTGTAGAGGGAGTCAAGGAGGTATAACTCAGAATTGATGAGTTTGACCAGATGAAGAAAAGACTAGCAGATGAAAAATTGATAAAGTATAGTCTTGATAATGAGGGATTATTAAGATTTGAAGGAAGAATTTGGGTTCCAAGTTAAACAGATTTTGTAAGACCCCAACTTTTATGAATAATGATTAATTTTTCTCGAAATATATTTTTAATATTGTGGAGTGGATTTGATATAATGTTATAGTTTAGGGTAATATTTATAAATTTTGCAAAGTAAGCAAGTTATTATAAAATATTCGATTGATCAGGGAATATTCATTTTAACATAAAATATTCGTACGACGGCACAATCATTGGTGGACCCCACAACGGAATTACTGTTGGAGTTAGAAAACGACAAAAATAACTTTTTATAAAAATAATGGCGAAAGTTTTACCATTAACTGTTGAAATACCCGATGATAAAAGTACAGTAATATACGTGGTTGCATAGTAGCACACGACATTGGATGCTTACGTGAGAAGTCACTTAGTTATACTCAATTATTGCTACAGTAATGGCTGTATAGTATCTCACATTATTGATTCAATTATTGTCACAATATCATCTGCACAATATTTTATTTTATTAAATCAATAATTGAGACGACAAAGTTATTCATATTATTATTTATATTATGGACAATGTCTAGAAATTTTTGTCGAGGAAAGGGGTTTGGTCACCAAATTATGCACCAATAGGGATAAATCCTTATCGAAAAGCTCCCTCTTTCGTGGGAATGATCTGGTTGTTAATATTGCAAGTTATATTATTGATGAATAATTGTTGTTTAAAAATTTATTTTGTGAAGCCAAGTGAATTGATATAAATAGAGGGGATTTTTATGAAGTATTTGTTATAAATTTGGCTTATTATTTGGACCCCCACTTAACCATTTTTCAAAACTTTCGGTAAAAGTTATCCTAGTTTTGTTATATATATATATATATATATATATTTTCGTTACGGGGCGGGGGGGGGGGGGGGAAGGGAAAAAGGGATGGCAGGGAAAGGAGGATATTTATATAAATATATATTTTATAAGTTTTGTTTTTTTATGAAAAATAGAATATATTATATTTTATTATGCATAGTTTTTGTATAGTGACTGCATAGTAAAATCAGAAAATGGTCAAAAATTCGTGAATAAGTTACTGTGCAGTCCATGATTTTTTTTCCTTACTGTGCATCCAAATAGTATCTTGCCATTCTCCTATAAATAGGATGCTTAGTTTAGAATTGAAAATCACACCATAATCAAAAAATTATTCTTCTATAATATTGAGCGTATTTCTTTAGAGTTTAAAGAAGCTTTGAGCGTAGAAAATAGTATAAGTTTTCTTCAAAAATATCACCGCCCTACCAGTCAGAAGTATTTTCTTTTTAAGGTAAGAGATATTATTTTTGTTTAATATTCGTAAGAAATAATATTTTCTTCTATACTCTGTAGTATGTAAGTAATATTATTTCGTTTTAGATTCAGAATTCTACACTCATTTTGTTAAAGTATGACTTCTATACTCCTTGAAATTAGTAGAAAGTCTTTAAAATTTGCGCTTCATCTAGTATATTTTTATGAAAATATTATTCTGAGCATTCTTGATAAATTTTAATCTTTTCATGTTGGGGTACTATTCACAGGGTGCTATTCTCGAAGTACTATTTACGGGGTACTATTCACTTAGGTACTATTCAGCCATGTTGCTATTCATGACAAAAATTAATTTCTTTTCGGTCTAAATCATTTTTGATACAATATTATTCTTGAATTTTACTCCACAAAGCAGTATCATGTTGACAATTTGGATATTTTTGAATTATAGATAAATTGAATTATAAATCTTTAATTTATCCTTACTCTCATTTAATTGAATTCTTATATCATTGTCATCATCCTCATGCTTATATTGTGATGAAAGTCATCTTTGGCCCGTAGTGCATAGATGAATTGTTGATTGGTATGATTATGACCAGGGATTATTCGGTATAATCATGACCTATAATATTACAAATGATGTGGTGAAAGTCCTTATTGGCCCGTAGTGCATTGATGGACAGTTGTTGGCATGATCATGACCATTGGCGATAACACGAATATCCTTGGCAGGTAGTGCATGGATAATTCGTGGATGTGATACTAATGAATATTTTTGGCCCGTAGTGCATGGATAATTCAGTGATGTAGATTATTTATTGAGCTGAGTCTCATCGATAAAATTGATGACAAACTATTTAAATCATAGAAGATAGTAGATATCATGCTCTACTTGACTCTTCTAATGGATTACTTTTCCCGCTGCAGTTAAACTTGTTATTTATTATATTCTATCAGTTTAAAACTGTTGAAGGCTAACGATAATTTATTCTGCATTATCTTAGTCATAATATTTCTAACTGGGCTAGTAGAGCTCACCCTTTTGCTTTCATTGTTCTCTTTACGAAATCAGAACGTAGCTGTGACTAGTCGGGGAATGGAGTGACGGTCCGAGATGGTGGCTGTAGTAGTCCTCACTATTTTTTAAAAATAGTGTGATAATAAAATTAATGAGGACTCCATTTGAGTTTGTATATTGTCTAGAAGACAATATTCGTGTTAAAACTCTCAGCTCATGTTATATAATTAAGTTTGTATTTGAATTATGTACCATATATTTGGCGACCCAAGATGGGTGATGTATACCTATTTTGGGGGCATCACAGTTAGTATCAAAGCTTAGAGATATGATCCCTGGCTGAGATGTGAAACTAGAACTAGGAGGGGAGAGACGGGTAAATCCTTCGCTAGTATGACCTACCTAAGCTTATTTATTATTTAATTGGTCGGTCAAAATATAGGGGTATTATGTGGCATGTCAATTAACCATTGTTTTGTGGCATTGTTTGAAAATGACATCTAAAAATGTTGAGATAAGCAATGGAGCACAGGAGACCGTTGAGTCCCCACATATCAATAACAAGGACAATGTGCATCAGGAAGGCAACAATCCTCATGTAAACAACACCGACCAAATGATGAATCATGGGATGTTCAAAGGCTTTCTACAATTCATGCAACATCAGGCGAGAGAAACTCCTGTGCAAAATGCAGGTGGAAACACTGACAACTCATGGATGGTCACCGCTAAGCAGTTCAAGGAGCTGGGACCACCGAAGTTTTTGGGAAAGTCAGAATTGTAAGACCCTGAATTTTATGAAATGAAAGTATTCCATTTTTTTATAATTATTATTCTATTTAGTAAATGGTTAAATTGATAAAAGGTTAAAGTTAAGGATGATATGTGAATTTTTTTGCAAAGTAAGCAAGTTGTCATAAAATATTCGTTTGGTCGGGAAATATTTTTTTTGTCGGGGAATATCCGTATGACGACACAATCATTGGTGGACCCCACAACGGAATTACTATCGGAGTTAGAAAACTGTCGACATCGGGATTTTTATTTGTCCCTTTTCTGTTCTTGTTCTTTGGTGTTCTCATGTTAGGTGAGATTTGTTTGAAAAAACAAGTGAAAAAGGTCCGACATTTATATGTCAATTATTGGACTATAAAAGTCGCCAATTGGTTTTTTAACTGGTTGTACCAACACAACCGAGAAAATGTAAAGCCCCCAAACTCGGGTACTTGAAACCCAAACTCGGTGCTTCACGATACCAATTCTATGAGCGGAATAATACTAATAATAATAACAATAATATAAAAATCCAACTTAACTTACATTTATCAGAGTCTAATCCCAATTACGCAACCTTTACTATAATTATTTTCATGATATAATACATATCATTATCTATATATTGTCTAACTATTACAAAAGACACCATTAAACATGTTCTGTTTGCTTTCCTTTTCACTTGTTCTTGTCTGAACCTTCGGGTTGATCATGCCTAGCAGAAAATATTTAAATTTAAGCAAGGGTGAGCATTTGGGTGCCCAGCAAGTAGTAACAATTATGAATATATTTAGCTGAAATAAATAAATATTTTCTTTGTACATCACTTCTACAACGAATTTATAGTTGTGAAGTAAACTGAACCGATAATAATAACATAACAATTCTATCCCAAAATTTTAAAACTACGTATTGACTATATATATAAGGTAGTCGACATACTATGAACATTGTTTTAAATTTTCGATAAGGTTAGACATAACTTCATCTGTAAACCGTCATAACTTACGGGCACGATGTTGTACTACCCATGTACCCTGTATTGATCAATACAACATTACAATAACGATGTTATCGTTCACTCTGTCCGCATTGGGCGCATAAAAGTTTTTTCGTGATCGGGATGTTCATACTTAGTCTGGAATCCGAACCAAAATAATTGGTTGGATACAAAAAGATTTTAACTTATTCAACGATATTTCTGAATTTGTGTCTAGCTGGGTCAAATAGCTTAGACGGCTTATATATATATATATATATATATATATATATATATATATATATATACACACACATACATATGATTAAATACAATGAATTATCCAAGTGGGGACACTTGTATAACTATATTTAGAAATTAACGAACAAAATATATATCTGAATTACCATATACTAACATGTTGATAAACAATGATCGGATATAAAATATATCACAATAGGGTTAATAATATAGCATAATAATAATATAATTCTGAAACTTCTTACTCATGTCCATTGCATAAAGGAAATGCAAAGGTAAGATACTTGCCTAGTCTGCTGCTTACAGTACACAACTTAGTTTTATCTTTTATATCAAAACCTATCATTAATAAGATCATTTTATCGATTAGAATTCCACATCGTAACACATAATACTGCTTATTGCAGTCAGCACATAACCTAATCACATTGTCACACATGTTTCACAGTATTTGGATCACAAACAAACACATATACAAATAAATTATTTAAGTCCAGATCAATTTCTGAAAATGTCGGTGTACCGACGGCTTTATCGGGTAATTATCGAGTCTAAGACTCTATCCTGTAATTTCACATCTGTAAGTATCGGTAATATTACTTTTAAATGACTTATAATAATTGTTAAAATATTTATTATAATTAATCATGTATTTTCAAACACCGAAATCATTATTAAATGATTTAAATATTGAATAATTCTATTACCATTAATATTTAATTAATATTAATCTATTAATGAAACCATTGCCAAAAGGTTAAAGTTATTTATAATAACTCAAAATACTTTTAAAGTATTAATATTACCCTTAAATGATTTTTAAAAGAGTTAGAATCATTTTTAAATAATTATCATTAATATTAAAGTATTAATGTCTTACTTATCAAAATATTAAAAGTCCTTAATCATAACTTAAAATATTTTTAATTCATTTATATCCTTTTTAAATGATTTTTAAATACATAAAACCATTTTTAAACTATTTATTTAATATAATTATTAAATAAATCTAATATCATTTAATATTAAATTATTAATAAAATTTCCCTTTAAATATCAAAGGTTATAATTTATAACTTAAAATATCTTTAAACACTTTATTTTCATTTTAAATAATTTTTATAATAATAAAATCATTTTTAAACTAATTTATTTAATATAATTATTAAATAATTCTAATATCATTAATAGTAAATAATTTATGAAATTTACCTTTAAATACTGAAAGTTATATTTTATAACTTAAAATATTTTTAAACTATTTATTTTCATTTAAAATAATTTTTCTAATATTAAAATTATTTTTAAACTAATTTATTTAATACATTTATTAAATAACTTTAATTACCATTAATATTAATTAATTAATAAAATTCATCATAAAATATTAAAAGTTACACTTATAACTCCAAAAATATTTTAAAACACTTTATTCTTATTTAAAACGATTTTTATAACATTAAAATCATTTTTCTCTAATTTATTTAATACACTAATTAAATATCATTAATACTCAAATAATTATAAATATTAATGAAAAATGTCCCATATAATTAAAAGTTATTTTTCATAATTTAAAATAATTTTTAAAACCATTTTTATAATTTTTTAGAATTTATTTTCTATTTTTAATGATTTTTCATAAATTCAGAAAATAAAAATAAAAGAAATCGTCGCTATTGGCCTTTAGCGACACTAAGCGTCGCTGTTGGTGTTCTTGAGCTCAAGAACACTGACAGCCGGCCTTAACCAGGGGTCAACTTTGACCAACTTTAAATCTTAATCCAAACATGTTCTGGGATATCCTTAACCATGACCGTGTAGTCATTACACAACACTACAACTAGAAATCAACATCTAGGCTATACTACAAAAACACAAAGAGATCTGGGATTGTAAACATGCTGTCAGACATTCATCTAGGTTTTCTGGGCCCAGACAGTTTTGAGCTTACACATTCAAGCTCACTTTAATCTATGTTCTGGTCTTGTTTCAGGTGGTTTGATGATTCAAAGTTATAGTCCATGTATTATAGACTATTTACAAAGTAACTTATTACATCAAAAACAACGGAATCATAATTTATGAGCCGATCAAAGGCTGTCAGGGAGCTTACTCATAGACTTTTCTGGAAATTCCAGAAATACAAAAACAGTACAAGTGGCCTACTTTGACCGCTTTCCACGATTGATATGTTGATTGTTTATGGGATATTAAGACATGAATATACAGTCCATATTACCAGCTGCAACATTTACGAAACAAAAAGATTAAAGCACTTAAATCCTGACAGAGCTGGACTTACAAAGTTCTTGTCAGAAGCTGAAATCCCATTTCTGGGTTACCCAGAATCTGACCGGTCATGCCCGGTCAACGGGTTTTGACCGTTTATAAAATGACATCTAGACATCATTCAGCCTTGATTCAAGTTTTAGAATAAAGACCACATATCAGACTACATATAACAACCTTCAAGCAACAAAAATACATAACATGCTAAGATTTACAGGGTCTGACATTCGTTGTCAGACCACAAAAATTTAAATTCCCAGATTTTTGAGAACTCTTATTTCGAGTATCTAGATGTTATGGATCACCTATGTACCAACCCAGATCATGGATTAACACCTTCTATCATATCTTTAAACCATAAATAGCAACAAACAACATGAACCACATAAATTTTTATAAAGCTAGGGTTTATACCTTTAAGCTTTGATTTTTGGAATTTAAGCTTCTGATTTGATATGGTAGATGTGGGGCTGTGTTTTGGGACTAATCTAGCACTATATTTTGTGGGTCTTGATAGAGAGAGACTTTGTGGAGTGTAAGAGTACAAATAAGGCTTAAAAGTGAACTTTTCTCTCTCTAATTCTATTATAATGGTGAAATGTATATGACTGATCTAATGTGCTGATATTGCTGCTGATTTTGTCATATGGGTTTGGTGGAAGTGGTTGAGCAACTAAAGTTTTGGCCACTTTGACAAGTTAGCTTAAATAATGCTCTAAGGGCAAAATGGTATTTTCAATTGAAATTTTAATGGCACTTTGGTCATTTGGCAAACCCTTAGGGTTTAGGGTTTTGGTTAGGGTTTATGGTTTGAACCATTTAAGTTTTAAAATCAAAATTCAAGGATTTCCAAAATTAGGGTTAAAAAAATAAATAAATAAATAACAATTTAGTTTCCAAAAATATAATTTAGAATTTACTAAATATAATTAGTTTTCTAATTCGATTACTAGAACATTTGGGTTTAAAATTTACTAATTATAATTAACCTTGATCATTAAATAATTAGGGTTTATAATTAGTAATTAGGTTTTTAAAATTACTAATCAGGGTTTTCTAGAAATTCAATATTTCTAAATATTAATTAGGGTTTACTTAATTAATATAAAATTCTATAATACTTCACCTTAAACATAATCACACAGTTACATAACAGTTTCGAACTCAAATTGAGTTTTAAATTCGGTTTTCTAATTAAGGTTTCTAACTTTTAGAAATTAGGGTTTTTAAGTTTAGAAATTAGATTTTTTCTAATCATTATTTAAATGTATACTAACTGTCGTTAGTCACATTAACATAGTATTACCACTACAAAATGACTTAACAAATTCTTTAAAGTCATAACTGACTTTCGAATTAGGGTTCCTAATCCATTAGAGTCCATAAATATTAATTAGGGTTTATAATTTAAATATTAGGGTTTTAAAAAAACATTAGGATTTCTAAATATTAATTAAGGTTTCTCTAATTAATATTAAATTCTATAATACACCACATATAACACATAACATCATTATATAGCAGTATTGACTTTCCCATTTGAATTTCTCAATAGGGTGAAACAAATTAATGCTAGGGTTTGGTCATGATACCACATAACTGAACAACCATTATCAGTCCATACATATACAGTACATATCTATAGCACTGAAAAAATTAATATATAATTAATATTATATCATTATTCTTATCCATAGATAAAAATTCAAAATTATGATTTGGATTCCATATCTGATTTATTCTTTATATATATATATATATATATATATATATATATATATATATATATATATATATATATATATATATATATCATTATTAATCAAGTTAAACAAAATGATTAACTTAATTATTCTAACATAAATTCATATAATAAAATAATTATTATAATAATTCTAATAATTATCTCATATATTATTTAAATAATATATAATTATATTTTTATGGAAAATAAATAATAAAAATATTTCTACCATAAAATTAATTATTAAAAGAATATAATTTATAATAGTCAATAATTCTAAAATAAAATTATTTGTAAACATTCATGTAATAAATATATTTTTATTTATTACATAATTACATACACATATTATCTTGTACAAATCCTCATCCTTAAAATAAAAAAAAAATTTATACGCAAAATTTCTGATTTAATTATATAGAAAATAGCGGGTCGTTACATTCACCCTCCCTTATAAAGATTCCGTCCCCGGAATCACCGTTTTAAAAACTATACATACCAGGGTACATAGCATATACAATTCATTACGAGTAGATCTCGATCAAAATTGATCGAACTGATCTTTAACTATTCAGCATAAAGCTTATTTATCTGCTTATACGGAAAATTGATTTCTAATAGAACTCAATTTCCTCCTTCAAAATAATTTATAATATATATTTACTATATATAAGAAAATAATATATAAGAAATAAAATTGGTTTGAGTAATACCTGGAGTTGCATCTCCAGCTGCTACAGTTTCTTGAACGGTCCTGTTGAAGACGCTTGCGGTTGATTTCATTGGTTTGATTATTGATGTTGGTCCCGTCGTCGCCAATGTCCTGCTATTTTTCCCGTATTCGCATTCCTTGCCTCCCTTCTCCTTTTTGAACAGTCTTTCACCTTATGCTCCATTGATTCACACTTAAATCACGCAGACTTGCACTTTATCTCCTTTCCTTTTTATCGTATAAGTGACAAAACTATCTTTTGCCCCTTCGTTATCCTAGCTATCACAAACGTTGCTACATGGTCAGTTGATCCTCTAAATCATAGCAGTACGACCGCCTTGAAGTCTTTGACGTTCGTCGATCGATTATCTGGCTGATCTTCCGGCATCTGGTATTCCGTTCTGCATAGCTTGATCGTCCATATTCGCAAAATTCTGTATCGGGTCTGGTTGTTTTCCAGCTTTGTTGACAGGTTCTTCTGCCCGTGTATTTCGTTTTCGTCTCCTTGGCGGCATTATCACAATTTATTCTTTATTCTAAGTCTTATCATATACGTATAATCATATAACACGAAATTTTATATTTATCATGTACTCAAAATATTATATATTTTAAAATTTTAGTTTTTTGCATTAACCAGTACTCATATAATTAACTACTATCTTTAAACCAACTTATTTCATTAATCCATATAAATTCATTCTCATATCACTTGACATACCATAGCACATATTGCTTTAAATATCCGTTATCCCTTTGTGGCTCAAAAGTCAGGAATCGTTGCCACAACTTACACAAAATTTAAAAAATATTACCTTATACAAACACACCTATCATATACTTAACATAGAATCATACTTATTCAAGTAATACTAGTACTACTTATTTCTTACGCCTCCACTAAGGATAAATTGCTTAGAAACCTGTATATTCCCATTATCCTCAATAATCCATTCACACCTAACTACATCTAGTTCGTCCAACTTACCATATATTATGAGTTTAAGAACTCACCACAAAAATACGAGTTTAAGAACTCGACATTGATTACATATTCTTTAACTATACTTTACCTATCAGTCATACTATCGTTTCAGGGTCCGGTACTACACTTTTCAAAATAACCACCTCTTTGAGGTAGCTTTTAATGTGAGCCTCTATTTCAGCTATTGACTTTGATATTGGCTCGGTTATAGAGGTTGACTTCTTCTTTACGATTTGAGGGTATTCTAATTCTTTCTATCCTACAGCTGTACACAAAATTATCTAGACTAGCATACAATATATACACACAGCAATTTATAGTTTTATATAAGTTATCTTTTATTTTGTTTGACGAAGAACTTATCCGATTCATCTCCTTTAAAACTCTATATGAGTTATTTGTATTTTTAACGTTTCCCTCTGTTATAAGGTTATAGCCTAAGGTCTAACCCACCTAAGGTTTCAAACCCTAAGCTCTGATACCAACTTGTAAAGCCCCCAAACTTGGGTACTTAAAACCCAAACTCGGTGCTTTATGATACCATTTCTGTGAGCAGAATAATACTAATGATAATAACAATAATATAAAAATCCAACTTAACTTACATTTATCAGAGTCTAATCCCAATTACGCAACCTTTACTATAATTCTTTTCATGATATAATACATATCATTGTCTATATATTGTCTAACTATTACAAAAGACACCATTAAACATGTTCTGTTTGCTTTTCTTTTCACTTGTTCTTGTTTGAACCTTCGGATTGATCATTCTTAGCTGAAAACATTTAAATTTAAGCAAGGGTGAGCATTTGGGTGCCCAGCAAGTAATAACAATTATGAATATATTTAGCTGAAATAAATAAATATTTTCTTTGTATGTCACTTCTACAATGAATTTATAGTTGTGAAGTAAACTGAACCGATAATAATAACATAACAATTCTATCCCAAAATTTTGAAACTACGTATTGACTATATACATAGGGTAGTCGACATACTATGAACATTGTTTTAAATTTTCGATAAGGTTAGACAGAACTTCATCTGTAAACCGTCATAACTTACGGGCACGAGGTTGTACTTCCCATGTACCCTTTATTGATCAATACTACATTACAAGAACGATGTTATCGTTCACTCTGTCCGCCTTGGGCGCATAAAAGTTTTCCCGTGATCGGGATGTTCATACTTAGTCTGGAATCCGAACCAAAATAATTTGATTGGATACAAAAAGATTTTAACTTATTCAACGATATTTCTGAATTTGTGTCTAGCTGGGTAAAATAGCTTAGACGACTTATATATATATATATATATATATATATATATATATATATATATATATATATCAACATGTGATTAAATACAATGATTATCTAAGTTGGGACACTTGTATAACCATGTTTAGAAATTAATGAACATAATATATATATCTGAATTACCATATACTAACATGTTGATAAACAATGATCGGATATAGAATATATCACAATAGGGTTAATAATATAGCATAATAATAATATAATTCTGAAACTTCTTACTCATGTCCATTGCATAAAGGAAATGCAAAGGTAAGATATTTGCCTGGTCTGCTGCTTACAGTACGCAACTTAGTTTTATCTTTTATATCAAAATCTATCATTAATAAGATCATTTTATCGATTAGAATTCCACATCGTAACACATAGTACTGCTTATTGCAGTCATCACATAACCTAATCACATTGTCACACATGTTTCACAGTATTTGGATCACAAACAAACACATATACAAATAAATTATATAAGTCCAGATCAATTTCTGAAACATGTCGATGTACCGACGGCTTTATCGGGTAATTATCGAGTTTAAGACTCTATCATGTAATTTCACATCTGTAAGTATCGGTCATCTTACTTTTAAATGACTTATAATAACTTTTAAAATATTTATTATAATTAATCATGAATTTTCAAACACCGGAATCATTATTAAATGATTTAAATATTGAATAATTCTATTACCATTAATATTTAATTAATATTAATCTATTAATGAAACCATTGCCAAAAGGTTAAAGTTATTTATAATAACTCAAAATACTTTTAAAGTTTTAATATTACCCTTAAATGATTTTTAAAAAAATTAGAATCATTTTTAAATAATTATCATTAATATTAAAGTATTAATGTCTTACTTATCAAAATATTAAAAGTCCTTAATCATAACTTAAAATATTTTTACTTCATTTATATCCTTTTTAAATAATTTTTAAATAAATAAAACCATTTTTAAACTATTTATTTAATATAATTATTAAATAAATCTAATATCATTAAATATTAAATTATTAATAAAATTTCCCTTTAAATATCAAAAGTTATAATTTATAACGTAAAATATCTTTAAACACTTTATTTTCATTTTAAATGATTTTTATAATAATAAAATTATTTTTAAACTAATTTATTTAATATAATTATTAAATAATTCTAATATCATTAATAGTAAATAATTAATGAAATTTACCTTTAAATATTGAAAGTTATATTTTATAACTTAAAATATTTTTAAACTATTTATTTTCATAAAAAATAATTTTTCTAATATTCAAATTATTTTTAAACTAATTTATTTGATACATTTATTAAATAACTTTAATTACCATTAATATTAATTAATTAATGAAATTCATCACAAAATATTAAAAGTTACACTTATAACTCCAAAAAATATTTTAAAACACTTTATTCTTATTTAAAATGATTTTTATAACATTAAAATCATTTTTCTCTAATTTATTTAATACACTAATTAAATATCATTAATACTCAAATAATTATAAATATTAATGAAAAATGTCCCATATAATTAAAAGTTATTTTTCATAATTTGAAATAATTTTTAAAACCATTTTTATAATTTTTTAGAATTTATTTTCTATTTTTAATGATTTTTCATAAATTCAGAAAATAAAAATAAAAGAAATCGTCGCTATTGGCCTTTAGCGACACTAAGCGTCGCTGTTGGTGTTCTTGAGCTCAAGAACACTGACAGCCGGCCTTAACCAGGGGTCAACTTTGACCAACTTTAAATCTTAATCCAAACATGTTCTGGGATATCCTTAACCATGACCGTGTAGTCATTACACAACACTACAACTAGAAATCAACATCTAGGCTATACTACAAAAACACAAAGAGATCTGGGATTGTAAACATGCTGTCAGACATTCATCTAGGTTTTCTGGGCCCAGACAGTTTTGAGCTTACACATTCAAGCTCACTTTAATCTATGTTCTGGTCTTGTTTCAGGTGGTTTGATGATTCAAAGTTATAGTCCATGTATTATAGACTATTTACAAAGTAACTTATTACATCAAAAACAACGGAATCATAATTTATGAGCCGATCAAAGGCTGTCAGGGAGCTTACTCATAGACTTTTCTGGAAATTCCAGAAATACAAAAACAGTACAAGTGGCCTACTTTGACCGCTTTCCACGATTGATATGTTGATTGTTTATGGGATATTAAGACATGAATATACAGTCCATATTACCAGCTGCAACATTTACGAAACAAAAAGATTAAAGCACTTAAATCCTGACAGAGCTGGACTTACAAAGTTCTTGTCAGAAGCTGAAATCCCATTTCTGGGTTACCCAGAATCTGACCGGTCATGCCCGGTCAACGGGTTTTGACCGTTTATAAAATGACATCTAGACATCATTCAGCCTTGATTCAAGTTTTAGAATAAAGACCACATATCAGACTACATATAACAACCTTCAAGCAACAAAAATACATAACATGCTAAGATTTACAGGGTCTGACATTCGTTGTCAGACCACAAAAATTTAAATTCCCAGATTTTTGAAAACTCTTATTTCGAGTATCTAGATGTTATGGATCACCTATGTACTAACCCAGATCATGGATTAACACCTTCTATCATATCTTTAAACAACAAATAGCAACAAACAACATGAACCACATAAATTTTTATAAAGCTAGGGTTTATACCTTTAAGCTTTGATTTCTAGAATTTGAGCTTCTGATTTGATATGGTAGACGTGGGGCTGTGTTTTGGGACTGATCTAGCACTATGTTTTGTGGGTCTTGATAGAGAGAGACTTTGTGGAGTGTAAGAGTACAAATAAGGCTTAAAAGTGAACTTTTCTCTCTCTAATTCTATATATATAATGGTGAAATGTATATGGCTGATCTAATGTGCTGATATTGCTGCTGATTTTGTCACATGGGTTTGGTGGAAGTGGTTGAGCAACTAAAGTTTTGGCCACTTTGACAAGTTAGCTTAAATAATACTCTAAGGGAAAAATGGTATTTTCCATTGTAATTTTAATGGCACCTTGGTCATTTGGCAAATCTTTAGGGTTTAGGGTTTGGGTTAGGGTTTAGGGTTCGAACTATTTTAGGTTTTAAAAGCAAAATTCTAGGATTTCCAAAATTAGGGTTAAAAAAAATAAATAACAATTTTGTTTCCAAAAATATAATTTAGAATTTACTAAATATAATTAGTTTTCTAATTCGATTACTAGAACATTTGGGTTTAAAATTTACTAATTATAATTAACCTTGATCATTAAACAATTAGGGTTTATAATTAGTAATTAGGTTTTTAAAATTACTAATTAGGGTTTTCTAGAAATTTAATATTTCTAAATATTAATTATGGTTTACCTAATTAATATAAAATTCTATAATACTTCACCTTAAACATAATCACACAGTTACATAACAGTTTCGAACTCAAATTGAGTTTTAAATTCTGTTTTCTAATTAAGGTTTCTAACTTTTAGAAATTAGGGTTTTTAAGTTTAGAAATTAGATTTTTTCTAATCATTATTTAAATGTATACTAACTATCATTAGTCACATTAACATAGTATTACCACTACAAAATGACTTAACAAATTCTTTAAAGTCATAACTGACTTTCGAATTAGGGTTCCTAATCCATTAGAGTCAATAAATATTAATTAGGGTTTATAATTTAAATATTAGGGTTTTAAAAAAAACATTAGGATTTCTAAATATTAATTAGGGTTTCTCTAATTAATATTAAATTCTATAATACACCACATATAACACATAACATCATTATATAGCAGTATTGACTTTCCCATTTGAATTTCTCAATAGGGTTAAACAAATTAATGTTAGGGTTTGGTCATGATACCACATAACTGAACAACCATTATCAGTCCATACATATACAGTACATATCTATAGCACTAAAAAAATCAATATATAATTAATATTATATCATTATTCTTATCCATCGATAAAAATCTAAAATTAGGGTTTGGATTTCATATCTGATTTATTCTTCATATATATATATATATATATATATATATATATATATATATATATATATATATATATATATATATGTATGTATATATCATTATTAATCAAGTTAAACAAAATGATTAACTTAATTATTCGAACATAAATTCATATAATAAAATAATTATTATAATAATTCTAATAATTATCTCATATATTATTTAAATAATATATAATTATATTTTCATGGAAAATAAATAATAAAAATATTTTCACCATAAAATTAATTATTAAAAAATATAATTTATAATAGTCAATAATTCTAAAATAAAATTATTTGTAAACATTCATGTAATAAATATATTTTTATTTATTACATAATTACATACACACATTATCTTGTACAAATCCTCATCCTTAAAATAAAAAAAAAATTATATGCAAAATTTCTGATTTAATTATATAGAAAATATCGAGTCGTTACAGAAAAGGTTTGCGCATTGACCCAGTGATGTGACACTGCTAAACGGGTCTGTAAAACCTAGATTCATTAGGGTCTGGGGACTTGCTTATACGGAGGGAAGGTGTTAGGCACCCCCCGACATCCGTGTTACCACGGTGACCACCACTTTTAAAGAAATTATTATATGAATGTGTGTGTGTTTAGGTCAATGTGCTGTTATTTGGAAGTAGTGTGAGGCCTCATTCGCACCTATATACACAGGGTTTGAATTTATGTAAAAATTCAGTTTTAAACAAGATATAGTAGTGGAGTTTTGCAAAAGAGGTTTTTTCAAACCGTTATGCTCAATAGTAATTGAAACCTTTTGATACCTCCATTTTATTATGTGTTCGGCTTGATTACTTTTATTTTCGAGATGCGAAGCATCTTCGAGAAAATAATGTACAAAGCAGTGCCTAATTCCTCATGGGCATGAAAACCATCTGAGGAAATCCAAACACCGTGAATAATTTACAAGCTACGTACAGCTGAAAATGTCCATCACGGGAACTGAATCTAGGTTCAGTAGACTGAATATGTGATCACATGATTCCTAGGCTCACATGATGCCACAATTTATATGAAAACGGTAAGCAGTTATATATAAAAGCTGTAAATATATATAGACATTATCAACCACCACGAAGCACCTCCATGGGGGATCGGAAATGTAAATATATAAAAGCGGTATATATATATATATATATATATATATATATATATATATATATATATATATATATATAGACATGATCAACCACCATGAAGCACCTCCATGGGGGATCAGAAATATAAATAAAGCTGTAAAAGTGATCAACCGCCATGAAGTAACCTCCAGGCGGGACGAAATGTAAAGAAAGCAGTAAAAACAGTCAACCGCCATGAAGTAAATTTCAGGCGGGACGAAATGTAAAGAAAGTGGTAAAAGGCCACGAAGTAAACTCCAGGCCTGACAGAAATGTGTGTGTGTGTGTATATATATATATATATATATATATATATATATATAAAGCAATAAACGTTCCGGATGTAAAATTTAGGCTCATCGAACAAAGTTCGACAATATATATATATATATATATATATATATATATATATATATATATATGAAAGCAAATAAATGCTCCGGACGTGAGTCCAAGCTCAATCGAGGCATAACTCGATAATGTTAGTCCATATATATAAATATATATATATATAATATATACAAAAGAAATAAAAGCCACGGACCGAAGTCCGGGAAAACACACACAACACGACTCTCAACGTGAAGAAAGGTGTGTGCAAAGATGAAAAAAGACTTTAAAGTGTGTAAGAAGGCTTACAATGGGCTACCAAAGAAGACTTCAATAACTCTAAATGGATGAACACTCACCTTTTGCCAGTAGAAAAGTATCTATATATGATCTTACAAGTGTTTAAAATGAGAAAGCACTCAGTTTAGGGTGTGTACAGAGCAAATTGGACAGGGCTTCCTCGCCATTTCTCTTGCAAATATGGCCACCCCAAGCCCTCTATTTATAGAGGGGGTGTCGCAGGTGTACCTACGGCAGCCTCAAGTGTACCTGTGGCTGGCCGGGGTGCCCCGAGCAATGTGGGTCCCGCTGTCTCGACGTACGTGCACTCGGACAACGCATTATTCGCTCGAACCTTCATAACTTTCAATCCAGGAGTCTGATGGAAGCGTGACCTACCATTCTAAAAATATCTTTCCGAGAGCTATGCAATGATATATGATTTGCCCTTTTTTTGATTCCGAGCAGATGGGTCCATGACCGAAATAACATTTTTGGGTTTCTGTCAGGTAGTCTGTTGAGCTGTTTTGCATAGTTTGCGCTCGAAAGTTAAGATATGGTTCTTGTGGGACTTCTTTTGAAGTAATTTGAGTTGAAATAAGTTAATTTGATTTGAGTTGAAGTTGAATTGGCAAAATGACCATTTTATCCCTCTCGGGGTTATTTCTGATTTTTGCACAATTGTAGTTGTCTTTTCTCAAGGTTATCTCTGAGGTTGACCTGATGTTTACTTTGACTGTCCTCCGGGTTATCTCTGAGGCTGGCTTGACCTCCTGGGATTATTTACAGGCTTTGAACTTGATCCCCTAGGATTATTTATGAGGTTGGAACTGATTTTCCCGGGGTTATCTCCGAGCTTAGAAATTGATTTTCTCGGGGTCATCTCCGGGGTGGGAAACTGGATCTCCCGGGGCTATCTTCGGGGTTAGAATTGATGTTATGGTCCTCTAGAGTTATCTCTGGAGTGTGAAAAAGACACTGTAAGACTCCGAATTTTATGAAATAAAATTATTCAATTTTTTTTATAATTACAATTCAGTAAATGGTTAAATTGATAAAAAGTTAAAGTTATGGGTGAAATGTGAAAATTTTTCAAAATAAACAAGTGGTTATAAAATAATCATTGTTGTCGGAGAATATTCGTTGGTCGTGGAATATTCTTTCTGTCGGGAAATATTCGTACGACGGCGCAACTATTTGTGAGCCCCATAACGGAAAACGGTCGGATGAAGATAACGGCAAAAAATATTTTATTAAAAATAACGGCGGAAGTTTTACCGTTGATAATGTTGAACTACTCGGTAGTAAAAGTATAGTAATACGTGTGGTTGCATAGTAGCACACGGTATTGATGCTTATGTGAGAAGTCACTCAGTTTGATTCAATTATTGTCAATTAATAGTATGAATTATTTAGCGATAATGAAGTTTTGTTTTATTCGTATTATTAACGTAATAAAACAGAAACATCTTTTTATATAAAACAGAATACTTTATTAAAGTTATTATATAAATAGAATATATTATATTCTATTGCGCATAGTGTTTTGCATAGTAAATTTTTTTTATATAAAACAGAATACTTTATTAAAGTTATTCTATAAATAGAATATATTATATTTTATTTAAAAGATTTTTCTTTAAATATGGACCGTCAGATTAAAGTAAATCAATCTGGACCGTTCATGGATTAGTTACTATGCATTCTATTTTTCTATAAATAGAAGCTCATTCCTTCATTATTTTCTTACGAATTCACTGAACTCTAGAGAGAGAAACTATAGAGAGAAAGAAGAAGAGTATTCTGCCACTTAACTACTTCTTTATTTCAGTTCTTCTTTAAAATGGTAAGGGGTGTTATTCTTTCTTATTCATGAAGAGAACTTATGTTATTCCATTCTTTATTATTCTGTTGGAATAACCTGTATGCGTGGTTTACCCTATACTTGGTGGAATGACCTGTATATGCGGTTTATCCAATACTTGGTGATCTTCTTTTGTTATTCCATTCTTTATTATTATGTTGGAATAACCTGTTTATGCGAAGTACCGCATACTTGGTGAAATTCTTTTATTATTTCGTTCTTTACAATTCTGTCGGAATATCCTGTCGGTGTGAATTTCACCTGACCTGGTTCCATCATTTATTATTTCGCATTTATTATTCTGTCGGAATATCCTGTCGATGTGAATTTCACCTGACATGGTTCCATCATTTATTATTCCGCATTTATTATTCTGTCGGAATATCCTGTCGGTGTGAATTTCACCTGACCTGGTTCCATATTTATTATTCCGCATTTATTATTCTGTTGGGAATAACCTGTCTGTGCGGTCTCTATCGCATGCATGGTGAATCCTTCTGTTATTCCATTCTTTATTATTCTGTTGGAATAACCTGTCTATGTGGATTGCCACATGCATGGTGAATGATCCTTTATATTCATTCCTTATTAAATTGTGGAAATGATCTGTATACGTGGATTACCGCATGGCTGGTGAAAATTCATTTGCAGTTTCATATATTCTTTATTATACTTATTTGGTTAAAGTTTTGATTTCTATACTCCATGAAATTAGTGGAATATCCTTGATATTTGCGCTTCATCCAGTATCTTTTCATGAAAATATTCTTCTAAGCATTCTTGACTGTTACTTTACAAAGAAGTATCATGTTGACAATTTGGATATTATTAGTTCCTGGATAAACTAATTCTTGAACTTTTTTAATTGAATTCCTATAATATTGTCATCATTCTCATGTTTATTTTATGTTAAAAGTCATCTTTGGCTTACGTGCATAGATGGACTTAGTATGATTATGACCAGGGATCATTCGGTATAATCATGAACTGTGATGTTATAAGTGGTGTGGTAAAAGTCCTCAGTGGCTTGTAATGCATTGATAGACAGTTTGTGGTATGATTATGACCAGGGATTTTTCGGTATAGTCATGATCATTGATGATTTAATGAATATCCTTGGCCCGTAATACAAGGATGATTAGAAGATGTGGTTTATTTATTAAGCTGAGTCTCAGTGATAAAAGTTGATGAAAATATTTTTAAATCATAGAAGATAGTAGGTTTTATTCTCTACTTGACTCTTCTAATGAATTGCTTATTCCGCTACAGTTAAACTTGATGTCTATTGTATTTTATCAGTTTAACATTGTTGAAGACTATTGATAATTTATTCTTCATTATCTTAGTCATAATATTTCTTACTGGGCTAGTTGAGCTCACCCTTTCTTTCAATGTTCTCTTCAGGAAATGAGAATATAGCTGGGACGAGTCAGGGAAAGGAGTGATGGTCCAGAAGATAGCATTAGTAGTCCTCACCATTCTGTTAAATAGTGTGACAATAAATGTAATGAGGACTCCTTGAGTATGGATATTGTCTAGATGACAATATTCCTATTAGAACTCTCAGTTTATGTATTGTCGTATGTTACACGACATTTGTATAATTAAGTTTGTATTTGTATTTTGTACCATGTATCTGACGACCCAAGATGGGTGATAAATACCTAATTTTGGGGGCGTCACAGTTGGTATCAAAGCTTAGGGATATGATCCCTGGCTGAGATGTAAGATAAGAACTAGGAAGGGAGTGACGGGGAATTCCTTCGCTAGTATGACCTACCTAAGTTTATTTGGTATTTAATTGGTCGGTCAGAGTATAGGGATAATATGTGATATGTTAATTAACCCTTGTTTTGTGGTAGTGTTTGAAAATGACATCTAACAATGTTGAGATAAGCATTGGAGCAAAATAATATGACCATATCGCAGTACGAGGTTAAGTTTGCGGAGTTATCCCGGTTTGCATCCCATTTGGTCGATAATGAGGAGCGAATGACGCGAAAGTTTGTAAGAGGTTTGAAACCCTATATACGTCAATACCTCATTCTCATGTTTATATTTTGTTGAAAGTCATATGTGGCCTGTAGTGCACAGATGGACTTGGTATGATTATGACCAGGGATTATTCGGTATAATCATGACCGTAATGTTACAAATGATGTGGAAAAAAATTCTCATTGGCCCGTAATGCATTGATGGACAGTTTTTGGTATGATTATGGCTATGGATTCTCTTTGGCCGTAGTGCAAAGACTAATTGTTTTATGGTATGATCAGGACCGTTGATGAAAACACGATTATCTTTAGTCGTAGTGCATGCATAATTTGTGGTCGTGATACTAAAGAATATCCTTAGCCGGAGTGCAAGGGTGATTCGATGATGTGGATTAATTATTGATCTGAGTCTCAGCAGTGAAATATTAATTCATAGATGTGGTAAAAGTCATCTGTGGCTTACGTGCATAGATGGACTTGGTATGATTATGACAAGGGATTGTTCGGTATAATCATTACCGTAACTGAAAACACGATTATCTTTTGCACGTAGTGCATGGATAATTCGTGGTCGTGATACTAAAGAATATCCTTGGCCTGTAGTGCAGGGATGATTCGATGATGTGGATTAATTATTAAGCTGAGTCTCAGCAATGAAATATTAATTCATAAATGTGGTAAAAGTCATCTGTGGCTTACGTGCATAGATGAACTTGGTATGATTATGACCAGGGATTGTTTGGTATAATCATGACCGTAATTGAAAACACGATTATCTTTGGCACGTAGTGCATGGATAATTCGTGGTCGTGATACTATTAAGCTGAGTCTCAGCATTATTGATTTTACAGTTGTATATCCTTGGCCTGTAGTGTGAAGATTAACTGTTGATTATTGGTTATACAGTTGTAAATCTTTAGCCGTAGTGCAAAGATGAATTTATTAGTATGATTATGAGCAGGAATTGTGATTTGGTATAACCATGATTTTTGATGTTTCAGGTGAAGATAGGTGATGTAAATTTTCTTCTTCCTGGGTGCGAAAAGTAATTCAGAATCACAATTATGATTATGAGTTATTCATATGATTGTGGACAGAAATTGTTGATTGATGTTACAGGGATATGGTCACTGACGGAGATATTAATCTAGAAGACGAGTAATATACTTCGCTAGGGTGTGACTTACCTAAGCTGAAATTGTTTACTTAATAAGTGGATAAATTGTGGTATGTCGATTAACCTTTGTTTTGAAGGTATATTCTAGAATGATATTCGAAATACAGGAGATGAGAAATGGAAAAATCATGATAGAGCGGAATTATCCGGAAAGGTACAATCTGAAAAGAAAGTAATGTATTCTCATCTCTTCGAATATCAGGTACGTACGTTAATTTCGAGGGCGAAATTCCATAAGGAGTGGAGATTGTGAGACCCCGAATTTTATGAAATAAAAGTATTCAATTTTTCTATTTTGGTAAATGGTTAAATTGATAAAAGGTTAAAGTTAAGGGTGATATGCGATTTTTTTTTAAAGTAAACAAATTGTCATAAAATACATGGTCACTATTCACGAGTTACTATTCACGGGTTACTATTCACCCAAATTACTATTCACTCTAGTATCGTTCACTCGAGTATTTGAGACACTTTTTGTGTCGGAGTACTATTCATGAGTTACTATTCACGAATTACTATTCACTTGTTACTATTCACCCAAATTACTATCCACTCTAGTATTGTTCACTCGAGTATTTAGGACACTTTTTGTGTCGGAGTTACTATTTACGAGTTACTATTCACGAGTTACTATTCACCCAAATTACTATTCACTCTAGTATCGTTCACTCAAGTATCGTTCACTCGAGTATTTGGGACACTATTTGTGTCGGAGTACTATTCATGAGTTACTATTCACGAATTACTATTCACAGGTTACTATTCACCCAAATTACTATTCACTCTAATATTGTTCACTCGAGTATTTAGGACACTTTTTGTGTCAGAGTTACTATTCACGAGTTACTATTCACGAGTTACTATTCATCTAAATTACTATTCACTCTAGTATTATTCACTCGAGTATTTGAGACACTTTTTATGTCGGAGTTACTATTCAGGAGTTACTATTCAGGAGTTACTATTCACGAGTTACTATTCACGGGTTACTATTCACCAAAATTACTATTCATTCTAGTATTGTTCACTCGAGTATTTGGGACACTTTTTGTGTCGAAGTACTATTCACGAGTTACTATTTACGGGGAATATTCGTACGTCGGTACAATCATTGGTGAACCCCACAACGGAATTATTGTCAGATTGAGAAAACGACAAAAATATTTTATTAAAAATAACGGCGGAAGTTTTACCGTTGATACTGTTGAACTACTCGGTAGTAAAAGTATAGTAATACGTGTGGTTGCATAGTAGCACACGGTATTGATGCTTATGTGAGAAGTCACTCAGTTTGATTCAATTATTGTCAATTAATAATATGAATTATTTAGCGATAATGAAGTTTTGTTTTATTCGTATTATTAACGTAATAAAACAGAAACATCTTTTTATATAAAACAGAATACTTTATTAAAGTTATTCTATAAATAGAATATATTATATTCTATTGTGCATAGTGTTTTGCAGAGTAAAATTTTTTTATATAAAACAGAATACTTTATTAAAGTTATTCTATAAATAGAATATATTATATTTTATTTAAAAGATTTTTCTTTAAATATGGACCGTCAGATTAAAGTAAATCAATCTGGACCGTTCATGGATTAGTTACTATGCATTCTATTTTTCTATAAATAGAAGCTCATTCCTTCATTATTTTCTTACGAATTCACTGAACTCTAGAGAGAGAAACTATAGAGAGAAAGAAGAAGAGTATTCTGCCACTTAACTACTTCTTTATTTCAGTTCTTCTTTAAAATGGTAAGGGGTGTTATTCTTTCTTATTCATGAAGAGAACTTATGTTATTCCATTCTTTATTATTCTGTTGGAATAACCTGTATGCGTGGTTTACCCTATACTTGGTGGAATGACCTGTATATGCGGTTTATCCAATACTTGATGATCTTCTTCTGTTATTTCATTCTTTATTATTATGTTGGAATAACCTGTTTATGCGAAGTACCGCATACTTGGTGAAATTCTTTTATTATTTCGTTCTTTACGATTCTGTCGGAATATCCTGTCGGTGTGAATTTCACCTGACCTGGTTCCATCATTTATTATTCCGTATTTATTATTCTGTCGGAATATCCTGTCGGTGTGAATTTCACCTGACCTGGTTCCATCATTTATTATTCCGCATTTATTATTCTATCGGAATATCCTGTCGGTGTGAATTTCACCTGACCTGGTTCCATATTTATTATTCTGCATTTATTATTCTGTTGGGAATAATCTGTCTGTGCGGTCTCTATCGCATGCATGGTGAATCCTTCTGTTATTCCATTCTTTATTATTCTGTTGGAATAACCTGTCTATGTGGATTGCCACATGCATGGTGAATGATCCTTTATATTCATTCCTTATTAAATTGTGGAAATGATCTGTATACGTGGATTACCTCATGGCTGGTGAAAATCCATTTGCAGTTTCATATATTCTTTATTATACTTATTTGGTTAAAGTTTTGATTTCTATACTCCATGAAATTAGTGGAATATCCTTGATATTTGCGCTTCATCTAGTATCTTTTCATGAAAATATTCTTCTGAGCATTCTTGACTGTTACTTTAAAAAGAAGTGTCATGTTGACAATTTGGATATTATTAGTTCCTGGATAAACTAATTCTTGAACTTTTTTAATTGAATTCCTATAATATTGTCATCATCCTCATGTTTATTTTATGTTAAAAGTCATCTTTGGCTTACGTGCATAGATGGAGTTAATATGATTATGACCAGGGATCATTCGGTATAATCATGAACTGTGATGTTATAAGTGGTGTGGTAAAAGTCCTCAGTGGCTTGTAATGCATTGATAGACAGTTTGTGGTATGATTATGACCAGGGATTTTTCGGTATAGTCATGATCATTGATGATTTAATGAATATCCTTGGCCCGTAATACAAGGATGATTAGAAGATGTGGTTTATTTATTAAGCTGAGTCTCAGTGATAAAAGTTGATGAAAATATTTTTAAATCATAGAAGATAGTAGGTTTTATTCTCTACTTGACTCTTCTAATGAATTGCTTGTTCCGCTGTAGTTAAACTTGATGTCTATTGTATTTTATCAGTTTAACATTGTTGAAGACTATTGATAATTTATTCTTCATTATCTTAGTCATAATATTTCTTACTGGGCTAGTTGAGCTCACCCTTTCTTTCAATGTTCTCTTCAGGAAATGAGAATATAGCTGGGACGAGTCAGGGAAAGGAGTGATGGTCCAGAAGATAGCATTAGTAGTCCTCACCATTCTGTTAAATAGTGTGACAATAAATGTAATGAGGACTCCTTGAGTATGGATATTGTCTAGATGACAATATTCCTATTAGAACTCTCAGTTTATGTATTGTCGTATGTTACACGACATTTGTATAATTAAGTTTGTATTTGTATTTTGTACCATGTATCTGACGACCCAAGATGGGTGATAAATACCTAATTTTGGGGGCGTCACAGACACTTTTGTCTTCCTACATAGTTAGTAACAGGAAAACGAAATTTTGAGTTTCTACTGATGCCCCTCTTTATCATGTTCATGCAATGCAATGGAATGGATACGATAAAGATTAGTAGACACATGAAATATGACAAGGTATTTCTAATAATACAAATCGCAATGTAATGAATGTTTATGATGAATGTTAAAATGTTTTCGCAAATCGAAGTTCGCAAATCGCATATCGCATTTTGCACTTTGATTTTTGCATTTGGCCAAATCGCACTTCGTAACTCGTACATCGTAACTCGCACATCGCATTTTGCATATCGCATTTTGCAAATCATAATGTAATGAATGTTATGATGAATGTTAAAATGTTTTTCGCAAATCGGTTTACCTTTACCGATCATTGCTGATGCCTATGTTGGTGTTGACTCCAATGGTTTTGCATTTAATCGCTAATGCTTGTTTGATGAGGATAAGTTGAGATGTTTTATACATCTTTGATGGGGATGACGTTCTGAGATCACCAGACCTTCTCGATGTATACGCTGGTAGTTTACAACGGTGCCTACCCTACTGATCGCCGAACTATTTCGGTTCCCACTCGAATGATGGTATACAAAGTTCTCATCGCTGAACTATTTTGATGTTGTATTGAATTGATGCCAATGGTTTAGAATACCGGATCTTTTGATACCTTCGCTGAAGTAATATTCCAAGGTTTGCTTCGCCAGACTCTGCTTGATATTACACTCACCCTTTTTGCTATGATTTGGAGTTTCCTTTCGCTGTTGGGTGCCTGTTTCTCATTTTCTTGAGCATTTGATTCGCAACCTGGCTGAACTGATGACCTGAATGCCGCTGACATCCCTGGAGGGTGTAACTCGTTCTTTCGCTGCCCAACTTTGAACTTTGGTGTAGAGGCCTCAACTGATAAGGACTTGACGTAGGTTAACATGTTTGATGGTGTAGATTTCCTTCACTAGACCTTTCGTTGTTGGCATTCTGCTCCTGAGTTAAGAACTTTTTTGAGAATTTTCCCCTTCTTTTGTAGGGGCACACTTATGTCGCTATGATTTCTTTCAAGAGTTCTCCCCCTTCTTTTGATGAGAGGCTTATCCCGCCTTAAACTCCTTCCATTCCTTGGAATCGCAAAATGCCCCAGTCCTTCTACAAGTTGTTGCCAGGGATTCATACGAGAAACTCTCTTTATTGACCAAGTCGTGAGTGAATAACATCTGAATCGCCATTGAGATGATGATGGACCATGCTGATGGTGCTGACTGGTGTATTTTCCACTTTAGGATGGTTGATAAATGCCCCAGTGTTGAGTTGTCGCTGCTTCCGAGATTGCCCCAATCTTGTTGTAAGGGACCCAATATATCCGGTTGTCGCCAATTTTGAAATTGCCCCAGCCTTGCTTGTTGTCTGGGGTAGTTGCTTTGACAGATGGGCTGATAAGATGCCAAGATCGCGAGAAGCTTTTACCTCTATACCATATGATGAACAGGTATGGATGTGGATTTTGATGTTGACAGCTTTTTCTGGTAGAGATGTGGCTCTAGTTGAGAGAGATGATGCTCTAACTCATAGGGATACCGCTGTTGTTGAGTGGGATGAGGCCAGGTCATCCATAGATCACTAGTACAAAACTATAAAAAGACAACACTTAAAAGATGACATTTTTATAAAAAACATTGCAGTATCTTTTTTACAACGTTTTTTAACAAAATGTTGTAGATACATATAAAAAATGTTATGTATTTATAAGGGTAATTTTTGATTTTAACTAGATAACATTTTTTAAAAACAAACATTATGTATATAAAAAACACGGAGCAATTGATAAAAACGCGGAAGCCAAAATTTGAAATTAAAAAAGTACCATACTTTCTTCTCTCTCCTATCTCTGTACGCCAGATCTGAAATCTCAATTCCTCACTCCTTAGCCTCTTGCCCTCTTGCCTCTCGACTGTGGCCTCTCTTCCCTGTCGCCGTCCCTCTCTTCCACCGTCGTCGTCCCTCTACTTCTGTCTCTCTTAAGCTTGGTACATTTTCCCAATTCAATATTCCCCTAATTTTTCCCTAGTGCTCACTTCTAATTCTTCCAACTCTACCTCAAGCAGAGCCAACGCTCTCGCTCTAAATCTCCTTCGCCGTCGCCAGAGCTGCCGTCAACCGTCGAGCTTTCTCCTAGCCTGAATTGGTTGTTAGGGTCGTTAGCGATGCCGAAATCACGGCTAACAAAGGTCCTCCCATCACTCATCTGAACGAGAGATCTGTCTAGTTCACTTCATCCCTCAATTGATTTGTTTTACATTAAAACTGCAGATTTATTGTTATGTAGTCATATTGATTCTCCCACTATCTATGTTCTTTATCTTGAATTAATTTAGGGATACTATCGTAATTTTTAATTTGAAAGCTGGAACTCTCGTCTCTACCCCATTTTCAATTCTATTATTGTAATGATTTCATGGATTTTGGTTTCAATTCTATCATTGTAATGGTTTCATGGATTTTACTTTTCCAATCTTTTTAACCTTTCATTGTAACAATAGCATGTTTCGATTTTTCATATTCTAATGCCAGTTTGTTTATAGAATTTAAAACGTTTCTCAAAGTCGGGAGCTTCTTTTTCCAAGAATTGGCCTTTCTTTCTTTATTTCATATTCTAATGCATGTAAGCAAACATTTAATTGACAAAGAAGATAATGTAATACGGTAACAATTTCTGAGGAAGTCATTCCTAAATGAATCTTCTAAAGTCTGCGTGCACTCAGCTTAACTGATTCACATATTTAATTTAAAATAATAAATAAACTATTCAACTTATTAACCTTGATAGAGGTTAGTTCCAGGTCAGGGAGAGATATTGTCAGTATATATGTTGTGTTTGAAATCCACACAGCATGTCTCAGTTCAACTTGGTAGAGTTATCTGCTTGATGTTCTGAAGTTTTTGGTTAATTTATTTTCACATTCATCTTTTTTTGATGATTTTCTTTGTCAATCACTGTGAAGGTTAAGAACATGCCAGGTTAGACTGCTCTTTGCATGGGTGCTGTTTGTGGTTCATCAAACAAGTAAAGTGCATTCAAAAAGTTTGATCATGGGTTGCTTAAGTGATCAGTCTGATGTCACTGTATTTGCTCGAGAATTCAAGGACTGTTCCTGTAGGCCTTCTAGAGGTGCTTTAGTATTAATGGTGAATTCAGAAATAGGTGCAATTTTGGTTGTAATGAGGAGAAATGTTCGATGGGGAGCTCGTTATACGACATATGATGATCGGCTAGATCACTCTCTCATCCATTCATTCAAGGAACTGCGGAAAAAAATATTCTCATGGCAGCATCAGTGGCAGACAATCAATCCAGTTTGTACCTCAAGCCATTTCTGGATGTGATTCAATCTGATGAAACTGGTGCACCAATTACTGGTGTTGCTTTATCAGCAGTCTACAAAATCTTAACCCTGGAATTAATTGATTTATATACTATGAATGTAGACGAAGCTTTGCACTTGATAGTTGATGCTGTGACAAGTTATCGGTTTGAGGTGACTGATCCTGCCTTCGAAGAAGTGGTACTAATGAAGATACTTTAGGTTCCTTTGGCCTGCATGAAGAATAAGGCATCATTTAAGCTGAGTAACGAGCATGTATGCAACATAGTAAATACTTGCTTTCGTGTACTTCATCAGGCAAGCTCTAAAGGTGAGTTGCTGTAGAGAACATCACGCTACACAATGCATGAGTTGATTAGGTGTATTTTCTCACATTTGTCAGAAATTGACAACATAGAACAAGCATTGACTCAAGGAGGCAAATCTCATGTCAACAAAGAGGTGATAGTCCGATTTTCTTGTTTATGGTAGACATACTTCAACTTAAAAATATTTAGCAGCACCTGTTAAGATGTTGGTGCCAGGTCCATGTTCCAGTAATGATCTAGGAACTCCTTGAATCTGATCTGGTAGTTTTGCAGTCATTTCAGAATTCAGATAGGTGGGAGTGGGATATGGTTAGTAGGGGATTGTGATTAGATTTCTAGACTTGAATTCATAAACTAGATGTTTAGCACTTTATGGTAATTATTTAGCCATTGTCTCCTAGGGGTGAAGCACATGATCCGACATTTATGGTTACTGGTGCTGAATGCTTGTTAAAAGAAAATACTAAAAGAAAAATGCATGGGTTAGTGGTGATGCAAAAGAAGTGCTTTTCATCATAATTTACTCAAATTGAAGTAGCTCCTTTGTTGTTTCCCTATCAATTTCTTAAAGCTTGTATTTTTTGGCAAGTTGGTGTGCCAGATGGGAATCACACTTCTGAGATTATACAATAAGATAACAGACATGTCAGTTCAGACTATCATGATAGGATACCTCCTACTGAAGTTGCTTCAAATGTTTCCATGGATACATCAATAGGAAAGATGGATGGAAACATAGTGTTTAGAATAACATCTCTTATGTTTAGAGATCAGTTGTAGGTGCTCTTCTGATTGCAGTTTTGCTTTGATATCTTTACTTAGTTATTAGCTTGTCCCAACATTCTTCTTTTCTTATTTCGCAAGTGATGCATCAAACTGACTAATTTTCACAGTTATGAAGGATGTTAGATCTAACTCTTTCTCTTGTACGGTATTAGGAGAATAAAATTTCATTAAGTATTATTTATTTTTTTCGAATGATAACTGCTTTTACTTTTATGATATAAAATGTTGTTTTACATATCTATATTTGAAGAGTTTGTAAAATTTAAACATTTGCCTTCTCTAAAACTTCAACTTTCTTCCTCCAGTATTAGGAGACGTGCTCTAGATCTACTTTTTGGCATGTGTGATGTTTCGAATGCGAAGGATATAGTTGAGGAATTATTGCAGGTAAAACCATGGACATGTCATTGTTGTTTAAATCTGTTTGAACTTAAATTATATATTCGACTTGCTGGTATGGTCTTGAAAAAGTTCCTAATAGAAACAAAGAGGATACACAACTGACTCTCATCTGTTTCCAGTATCTCGCCACAGCAGATTTTGTAATGCGTGAACAATTGTTACTAAAAGCTGCTATTCTTGCGGAGAAGTTTACCCCTGATCTATCATGGTATGATATTTCTGTATTTGTAACTGAGGAATTTTAGAAAACTATATTACTGAAATACAAGATTCCCAGTCTACAGATATTCAAAATCAGTTAATGGTGTTTGCAGAAGTATAGTAACTACTGATTTTGATAATATTAGTTATTTAAATGGACATTTTTATGAGATGTGTACATTACATATGATATTTAATGTTATTCTTATGAATAAATGATACCTTTTGCAATGAAATTATTCTTCCCTATCCTTATACAGGTATGTGGATGTTATCCTACAGTTTGTTTTGACAAAGCAGGAGACTTTGTCTGTGACGACATTTAGTTTCGTGTTGTGCAATTTGTAACAAACAACGAGGACCTACAGGTGACTAAAAACATGCTCTACCAGTTGAGGTTCAACTGATGCTACACCAGTATAAAAAGTTAGAGGAAATTGAAAAATATAGAGAGGCAAAGGAGCCTTTGAATATGGTGCTTTTCACTTTGCAATGCATGGCAAGGGGCGGAATTCATGATCACGTTGGAGGTAGCTTTCACAGATACAGTGTGGATGAATGTTGGCATGGTTAGTTCAATTTTCTTTTCTGTTTTTCCCTCTTTATTCTTTGACAATCGCTATAAAGATTTTAAAGGAAATTGACCAAATAAAATTAACTATATAGCAGCTGCATAGTAGCATTTACTATGCTAAAACGAACTGTATAGCAGCTGCATAGTAGCATTTACTATGCTAAAAACTAGTTATCTCAGCTTATATTTCAATGCCGGGGAAATTTACTTATTGTACTAATATCAACTGTTCATATTCTAATGGTTCTTTGCAGTTCCTCATTTTGAGAAAATGTTGTATGACCAAGGGAAGCTGGCTAATGCTTACCTAAATGCCTTTTATATCACCAAAACACCTTCTATTCGTGTGTGGTTCTAGGCTTTTTTGCGCATGCTTAGGTAGTAGCTTAATTTTATGAATAGTTTAGTTTATTTTGTGGTGCCTGTAATCAAATTCACAATTCAATATAGTAGTAATTTATATTGAAAAGTGAATTTGAGATGCATATATGGATAGTTTGGTATATATTTTGTGGATGTGATAATTTAAAACTGTAAACGAATGGTATTATTGGGATGTATTTTGAATGGTTGATACATTTTGGCTTTAAATTTAAATGAGAATTTAGACATTTTAGTTATATATCATGACATTAGCATATTGCAGGTGCATTGGTAATGTAGGTGAACCACAACCTTTTTTTTCTTTTTTTTAATCTACAACATTTTAAAAACGTTGTGAAAATGTGCTTAAACGTTGTGTAAGGGTGTCAAATAGATAACACCCTTAACCATGACGTTTTCTTTTTGAAACCACAACATTTTTTTCGCGCTATCTATTTACTATTTTGTAGTAGTGGATGCAGTGATTGTTGAGCGGGATATCGCTATATCTGCCCAAGATATCGCATGTAGTTGGCAGTGGATCTGTTAGCTCGTGTAGAAACCCTTGGGCAGGAGATCATAGCGTTACCTCCTTCTTTTAGAGAGGAAATCCATGTTGGACTTGGTGGCTCGTTTATCCACTGGTTTGTAGATTAGCTTTGATTTTCCTGCATAGACTAGCTTAGCCATTTTTGTCATGTACAGGACACATTGTATATATCAAACAGTATTATATGGCAGGGAAATATGTTTTGATTCACTTCCCTTTTAGTTATGCCTTGTTACTTGCTTGAGAATTGTTTGTTTCTCCAGGGCTTTGTGATCTGGATGTATTCTGAACTCCTCCTTGATGGATGGACAGTGAGATGTCTCAGGATTTTTAGAATGGATCGTCGATCTGTGTGTATTCCCTACCATCTTTGGTGTCTTGGGACTGGTTTCTATATGTGGTTATGGATAGGAGTGTGTTTGTTTTTGTTTTTTATGTGGTGAGACCAGACCATAAAGATGGCTGCCTACGTACTCCCGTGTATTGAGGAGATCAGGTCGACGTAGTTCGCCCCATGTACAGGACAGACTGTAGATGAAAAGTTTGATCCCATGTACAGGATAAATTGAAGGTGTGAAAGGTTTAATCCCTGGTGGGATAAACTGAAATTGTGAAAGGTTTTGAAAACCTGCGGGAAATGAAGGATTTGGTGATCTGAAACTAGGCTGCTGGTTAGAAAAGTGTTTTTACCTAATGGGGCAGATGAGTGTGAAGCGAAGTTGTATGTAATGAAGGGTTAAAAAATCGGAATAACTGGTGATCTGATGATCCAAAACCAGGATGTTTGCTTGATGGTAACCTCAGACATAGTACCGTTTCACGGTGTCCGAATTGATTAGTTGCAAAAATTCATCGCCGTCCATTTCCTGTAATCTGAAAGCGCCTCCTGTCAATACCTCCTTGACAATAAACGGGCCTTCCCAGTTTGGGGCAAATTTTCCTTTAGACTGAGCTTGGTTGTCAACGATCTTCTTCAAAACCAAGTCGTGTTGTTTGAACTGCCGTAGTCGGACTTTTCTATTGTAGGATCTTCTTCACAAGTAAAGAACCGCTCATGTGTGGGCCACATACTCCCCCATGGATTTCCATGAGCCTCTAAGCTTGGTAGTCATCCAGACATCTGAGGAGACCTCGTCTTGTATCTCTTTTGTAGAGTGTATTTCAGCTCAGGTAGAATTTCGTAGCAAGTCGATGGATCCGCCTTCATTTAGTCGGGCTCACCTCAGCGGGTGTAGATCTATCTTGTAAGTGCTCATTGATATGCAGATATCGTAGGTACTGGATGGGAGGTAGCTCGTCCGATACTTCTCCAATGTAATTTCCATAGACTGGAGCCTTTTGTTGGGCAAATGTGAGGGTTGACATATTTTCCTTGTCATGTATGCTGATCAAGGAGGTCTAGGTTGCTAGCACATCCTCAAAATCATTCCTATTTCGAGAAATGTGGAGGAAGGATTTTTCTTCAAACTCCGAAGCCATCTATAGAACCTGCCGATGGTAAGGCAGCAACTGTAGAACTTGTTGAAGAGCTTTTTTCTTTTTCTTTTTTCTTTTCTTTTCTTTTCTTTTCTTTTTTTTTTCTTTTTTTATTCATTAGATCGTGGAAAAGAGCCATATGGCTCGCTGGTAGGTATCTCCAGCATTGATGAGGCCGAATGACAACCGTCTATAGCAAAAAGGTTCCCCAAGGAGTGATGAATGTAGTTTTATCACGATCCTCTTCAGCAACCATAATTTGATGGTACCCCGCGAAGCAATCAGCAAAGAAGTACATGTCGTATTGAGCAGTATTGTTAATGAGAATGTGGATAAATGGCACGAGAAAGCTATCTTTAAGTCAAGATTTATTTAGATCCCGGTAATCCATGCAAACTCGCACCTCTACTCCGAGTTTTCGGCACGGGGACTATGATGGATAGCCATTCACGGTATGTTGACACCATGATAATACCAGCTTGAAATTGTTTCACAATTTATTATTTCACTTTTAAACTCCATTTAGGTTTCAATCGCCTGAGCTTCTGTTTGACTGGCTTGAATTCCCCTTTGATGGGAAGGCGATGAATGACAATGTCAGTGGATAAACCGACCATGTCTTCATGAAACCATGCAAACACATCCTGGAATAGGGTTAATAGAGTAACCATGTCATTCCATTGGTTTGGAGTGAGGTCCGTACAAATCTGGATTTGTTTGGGGTTTTCTAAGGTTCCGAGGTTTAAAAGAGGTGGTTTGATCAAGATTTGGCTTGGGTTTGTCTTCGACCCATTCTTTGATCTCCTGAGGTATCTCACAGTCCTCTTGTATTTCCATCAAGTCTGAGTCCAACTTTACATCAAAGTTACAATCCTTGTGGAGAATAGGCACCTCATCAGCAAGTTTAGGCACATCTAACTTTATAGTCCTGAAATAAAATGCTTTCGCTTAATATATAAAACTGTTCAATCACACAAAGTGTTAGCATGTGATGACAAAAGTAACTGCTAATATTGTACAGAAAAAGTAAGCATTTATTGCTATCTACAAGGCAGAATGAGTTTCTGCCCGTTTTACCCTTATTGACCAATGCAAGGAGTGCTGCTCCAATTGTCGAGGGCAAAGTTCTGGTGGACTGCAGTGATGGAAGGGCTGTCATCGTCCTCCTTTTCCCGAATGATGACCATTATGTCTGGGCAATCATCGTCTGGGGTGTATCTGTTTGTGTGTTCATCATGGACAATGATGCGTACTTTAGACATCATTCTGACGATGTCTTGTCAAATTCTTCGTTCCTCTTCTTCCAATGCGGGATCTGGAACTAGAATTTCTTTCTCCTTCACCGGCATCGGTTTAGGAAATAACATAGTCATAACATGGGCAGGCACCTTGTTGGGTAAAATCTAGTTACGCATAGCGCGCAAGTATACGTGGTCAACAAGTAATACTGTGAAAGTAGAGTATCGTTCCCACGAGGAATTGTTTAATAAAAATCACCAAGTACTAACCCGTAACCTACTCAATCTTATTTAAACGAATGAATTTCAAATTATAAGTAAACTAATTCTTATTACCACTAGTTAAAATTAAGATTACGGAGATTTAAGATCACAACTTCACTTATTGCTTCATTTAAGTTAACACACTTCTCATCAATTATTTTCTATCCTGAATTGTTAATCAAGAACACTAAAGCAGATAAAACCACTTCTCGATGCATATTACTCATACTCACTTAAATTCATAGATGATAGAATTACGCAAGACACCCTAATTAACTAATTCACAATATTTCTATGTGAATTACAATTAAAAAGGATTTAAACCACAAGTTCTCTATAATATTACATATGGCGTAAAAGTATATCTCTATCCTAAACACGAATCATGAATTCCTTCTATGCATAAATCACAAACACATGTTATCATGATCAGATCTAAATATAAACTTCATCTCTCGAGTTCATATATATTTTCACGGTAATTGATGGCCAATCAATTAAACAATTAAATCCAAATCACATCAGACAATCCTCATAATAGAGCATAATAATTGATAGCGAAGCATATTAAAATAAGCAACACAATAAGATCCATTGTAATCTCAAACAAAGAATTAGTTCATTGAATTAAAACTAAGAATCCACAATTGAATACTTATAAGAAGATAAGAAAATAGAATCTATTGTCTGTAGATTTGATGCTCTCTCCTTGCTCTTACTTTGAATCTTCAATTGTCTCCAAGTTGCTTCAATCTCCAAATCTAACAAGAACTAGGGTTTTGATCTAATCTACTCTAATCTAATCTAATGGAATCCTCTCTCCCATCTAATCTCCTCTAATCCTTATGATTCTCCTCCTTTTATAAGTCTCTTTATATGTCTTTAAGTCCTCTTGGAAGTCCTTGAGTCAATCAAATTGAAACAATCCTTCCCGAACTCAAATTTGGACAAAAGCTGAGTTTTCTCCGCGTACCCCCGCCCCGGCGGGTGTTTATACTTGTAAAGGGCCCACTCCAGCGGGGGTCCCTACTGTTTTTCAGCTGGTATGCCCGCCCCAGCGGGGGTTTTGTGAAGGAAAAGCCTGCCCCGGCGGGGGTACCTTTTCTACTTTGACGTCCTTTGGTTCAGCCCTTCGTACAATGTATTGTACACAAACATCTCAACGCCTCCGCGTAATTCCCTATAAAAGGGTTGTTCATCTCAGCTTTTCAACATCTGAATCCGCACCAAAATAATTTGGTTTGGCGTAACTTCTCAAGAAACTCTTGAATTTCATGAACATCTTTCAATATTTGTCTAGCTGAATCAAATAGCATAGACCTCTACAATAACTCGGACATTAACCAAAATATACATATACATACATACATATGTATTCTCATATCTTAAAGAAATCTCAAAAATCTTTTTTTTAACGTCATGATACCGCACTGTATTTACAGTCCGTTGAGGATTCCGTCATTTGGTGATTTTATCATACTACACCATACCATAGTGGGTTGACGATCCTTAGATCACATCCAACACTAGGTAATACTGCATTGATGACTCCATCGTTTTTATCATCTTTGCACCAGGTTACATGATGCATTAATGATATAAAATATATTTTGATATATTGCAAATCATTTTTGTCTAGCCGAAGCAATTAGCATAGACATACGAATAACAGTATTGTTGTTAAAACTCATTGGTACCATCATTTGATCCAATGTTTTTCAAGAAAATAAAAGTGTAAACATCAGCACGAAGTCAATAAATTTCGAAAGTCTAGCATAGCTAGTAGATTTAGAATACCTATGCTTCCACCATCAACTCCACTTTCTATAATGATCCATTGCTTAATAGGTCTATCTATTTCTATCATCCTCAATACTCCATTCACACTTAATTATACCCTAGTTCATCAAACTTACCACACGTTATGAGTTCAGGAACTTGCCACAATCATATGAGTTTAAGAACTTATCCTAGTCAGACTATAGGCGTCCATTCGCTGAGGGGTTCAAAAACATACCATATAATTATGAGTCACGAACCTACCATAAGTATGAGTTTTAAGAACTCGCACTTAACCTTATAATATTCTCTAACTATACCCTACCTATCTGTTATACACATGAGAAAAGAATCACCTTCTCAACAGGTATATAGCAAATAGCGCGACACAAACATTCTAATGATTATCAATGTGATAAACTGAGTGCAAGGACAAAACCCTCGCCCATACAAAGGTTTGTACAACTCAGTCATTACATGAGTTCTCAATTGAAATCCCACCTAACTCTTTCTTTTAACTTGCTCTTTGTTGGATACGAATTCCTCGTATCACATCATCTATAACTCCTCATGAGTTATCTCGTACTATTTCATAGTACACCATCTTCATAACATTAAGCTATAATCATTCAAATATTACATACCATCTTTCTTTTATAACTTAAACAGATCACGTCGTGACCTTATTCTATAATAATCTCCCTTAAAATTCTTTTGTTAACTCGTGATCGTTTTGTTTTACGATCCTCATTCTTTCTCTTTTTCATCATTTACGACATTACTCGTTATTCTGGCTTTTGGAGTTAGGAAACTCCCATTTCTTATCTTTATATCTCTTAGATTCTTCTTTGAATCTTCTTGTTTATAAAAAGAAAAAAAAATTTCCTTTAAGAATTTCTAACATCATTTACATCGCTCAAAATTTCATTCGAGTTCTACACTTTCATCATACGTATCCATTTTTACACTTGGTACACATCGAGTCTCTAACAGTTTCAATATGGTACGCTGAGTGGTTTTCCACAAACAACCAACAAACTAGGTTCCGAGTTACTAGTTCGTATATACCTCCGCTCTATGAAGGAATCGTTTAGCCCATATACCATACACCAACTACTAAAGAGTACAACTATACCATACTTAACTATAACTCTCTATTCTTAACTTCCTTACCATTCTCTTCTTATAGACATTGTCTATTTGTTATCACCTTACATCCTTATTATTGGAGTTGGGTAATCCCACATTCATATTCTCTATAACTCTCTGCGAGATTCTTCTTTGAATCATTTCACGCAAGTTTTATCCCTTCTTTATACATTTCTTACATTACTTCTTATTGTTCAAACTCTATTTGAGCTTATTCTTTCATTATCTTCACCTTCCTTCCCTAAGGTTATAGCCTAAGGTACTCCTACCTAAGGTTTATAACCTACAGCTTTGATACCAACTGTAACGACCCCAAAATCCATACAATTAAAATCCCGACTTCGGTCGTTAACCATACATTCAACCTCTAAATAGTACATCATTATTCTATGCTAAACTTAATAAAATTGCGGACTATTTAAAACTTTTATACATTTCCTTCTTTCTTGCCCTGAATCGCAACCATTACATTACATCTCTTTGATTCAACCTTACATCATGAATCGTTACAACAAAATGACTATACAAAGTCTTATATCATAACTAAATATCCATAAACATTGGATAACTCAACTTACATTTCAACAACATGTTACGTTCAAAATATGAAATACATTTCTCATAAAATATAAGTAATCTTCGTGAATATAGATCTCTATAACTCACATAGCACGTATCTTTACCTTAAAATATTAACCTGCAAAAGTGGTTATTTGCAAGAGTGAGCTCGACAGCCCAGCAAATTCTAACAGTTTTCATGCATCATATATCACATAATAACATGCTCGACATACATCTCGTTAAAGTAACATGGCATACATGCTTTTAATTCACATAACAAATATAAAGATTGAGTTTCTTACTCAATCTTCATTACTTAGCCAAAATAATGCAGTCATATATTGACTTTAACATTTCATGATTTCAACATGCATAACACATCATGCAATTTAAAACAGTTCATCAAGTCCACGTAGAAAATAGGAACCGAAAGACTTGCCTTGATCGTTGTTTACCAATAATAGCTTAACAGCTTACAGTTATCTGCACTTCACGTGCCCTACACAATTATATAATCATACACATCAACTATTAGTCACATAACAACACATAGCAATTGTAATGTAAACTCTACTCCACATCTCATAATCTTTCCTATTAATAAATACACAATGTGGTCAATTAGATTGTGTTAACTTTTCGACTTATGATTCACTATATTTCTTCTTAGTCAAACTCGAAGTTCAAGTGCTTAAGTCTTGCTAGGACTACTTATTGGCTTTATATTAAACCCATTCCATATCTTATAATATCCATTTCAATGGAATTGAAACACTTTTTAAGTTCATTAACACTTGGCACGGCGTTTCGACGTTCAATCGTCACACGCCCGATTTGCCTCTCTTGTGTATGCTTACTATGCTTCTATAACTTATGTAATACATTATTTATTAATATTAAGCATCATTATATTTACTAAGATTTATGTTTTATAACTTAGGACATCATCTTTTACGGTCTGGAGCACTACACATGCATATGTGCATGCCCGACACCCTCTGATTGCCTCGAAAACACAACAGTCCTAACGATGACCATTTTGACCCATTCTAATGACCTCAAATTGAAAAACGTAAAGAATGAAAGTTGTAGGTCTACTCGTTCTCGTTTTGGATCATCTTGAATCACCTCAATCGGAGTTCGTATGAGGAAGTTATGGCCATTGTACTACAGGAGGTCAAAACTGTCCAAGTCAGACTTCTGTCCCCGCGCTGGGGCGCGAGGACTAAGCCAACAAGTGGCGCTGGGGCGCGCGATTGGTGTTGGGGCACGAATTTCATCGCTGGGGCGCCAACTTCTGGTGCTGGGGCGCGAATTTTGGCGCCGGGGCGCGATTTTTGGCGTTGGGGCGTGAATTTTGACGATGGGGCGCCGAAACTCGCAGAACCCAACCACGAAGAACAGAACAACTGATTTGTTTGTCTATTACTTCAATTCTAACACTAATTAACAACCATAACTTCATCGCAACTACACATAAACGTTTAACAATCATCCATATAACAATTACCGACAATTAAACAACTACTTTAGAAAACTTCATTATTTGAAAATACTATTTTTAAGAAAAACTCCATTGTTAACGTTGTTTAACACTGTAATATCAATAATAATTCAAACTTGATTACTTTAAAGTACGATTCTCTAAAATTCATACCCAATTAAAATAATCACACTTCAATTTTACATTTAGCGTACAATTGTATCTATAACCTTTGATTTTGTACAACTCAATTTCTTACACGTTTTCACTGTAAAACCAATTCTTTTCTCTCTGTGAATGCTAGCATACTTCTCATATATACATACATGTGCTAATATAACAATTACAGTTACAAATACACATAATATCATACATAATTATAAAAGCATGATTTCTATACAATTTTTGTAAAACTTTATAACATACACAGTGATATTCAATAAAATTATACCGTAATATGTTTTAGGTTTTATATAACATACCTTCACTTGCTTTTAGAAAAACCATTCACTGAGAATCGCTACTCTGAACTAACTTTTGAAATCTCAGTCCTTTGTCAAATGCTCTCTCTGAAATTTCTCAGACTCTTTTCTTTCCTTAAACACTTCCCTTTTTCCTTTCTCAGACTTAACCAAATACAATATACGTAACACAACATAAAACTAATGCAGACGTTTCTTTTTTTTAAAAAAAACTGACATTATAATAATTGACCCTAATCAATTATCAGTTATAAAATTATATATATTATTTATATTTTATTTATTTAATTTATATTTAATAAATCAAATTTAAAAATCCAAAGTCATAAGGCTCCGTTTGGCAAAACTCTTTAAAATTAAAGACTTAATATATTTAAGCCTTGTTTGGCAAAATAAATTAAAACTACTTTAATTTATTTTAATAACCACTTATAATATAGTTATTTGTCACACTTCTAATTAATTAAGTTTTCATACTTAATTTAATTAATTCTAATAACAATTCATTGCATAATATAATAATCTATTTAATCATTATAAACTCTCTAGCTTAATTATTAAATTAAATTAGATTACTATTTCAAAATAATTACTTTCCTTAACTCATTAATTATTTATTAAACAAATAAATAATCAAATCACATCAAATCAATTAAACAAATACTTATTCAACGATAAACACAACCATTAAATATTTATATAATTCAATAAATATTTAAATATTTAATTAAAAATCTGGATTGTTACATAGAGGGCTAAGTTAGAATTGAAAATCACACAAGAAATAAGTTTTCTCTCTTTCTCTCTCTAGATTATGAGTGTATTTTGTGAGTATTTAGATACTTTGAGAGTTTCTATTCATCAGAGGAAGTTTCATTCAGCCTTATACCGGTATTCCAACCAGAAGTACTGATATTTTGAGGTAAGGGATTATTTTCTTCTTAAATGATATTATTTTCTTCAATATCATTATGCTGAAATATTGATATGAGTTTTTATCAAATTTGGAACTTTTTGTGTCGGGGTTACTATTCACGTATAGGGCACTATTCATGTATACGACACTATTCACGAATACGGTACTATTCACCGAAAAATAAAATTTTCCCTTTTTGTCCAAGATGTCTATTATGGTTACTATCTTTGATTGTATCCATGTTTTGATTTTTATTTTTGAATTCTGCTTCACAATTGATTATTATGAAGTATTATTGATCTTGGATAAACTGTTATACGAATCCCTACTATTTGTCCTTCTGTCTCACTGGATTCGTTTTCTTTAAGATATTTTTCATCATCCTCAGTCCTAAATGATGATATTACTAAATATCTTTGCCCTGTAGTGCAAAGACGTATGATTACCTGATGAATATCTTTGGCCTGTAGTGCAAAGATGAACATGACTGACTGGTGATAAAAATGAATATCTTTGGCCTGTAGTGCAAAGATGATTATTTGGTTAAAGATGATTATTAATTGATGTTACAGGGATAGAATATTGATGATGGATTTTTAAATCTTAGAAGATAGTATAATTCTTTCTCTACTTGACTCTTTTAATGGTTTGTTGTTTTCGCTGCAGTTGTTGATCTAAAACTTGTTGTCGATTATATTCTATCAGATTTTTTCCTGTTGAATACTAATGATAATTTGTTGTATATTATCTTAGTCATAATATTCTTTACTGGGCTAGTTGAGCCCACCCTTTTCCTTTTTGTTCTATTTTTCTTCTCAGGAGGTGAGAACATAGTAGGATCTAGTCGGGGTATGGAGTGATGGTTCTAGAAAGATGTTTTAGCAGTCCTCACTATTTCTGTAAAATAGTTTTTAAATAATTGTATTGAGGATTTATTTTAGTGTGGATATTGTCTATAAGACAATATTTGTATTTAAACTCACAGTATGTGTTGTCGTATTTTGCACGACAATTGTATTATTGAAGTTGTAGTTTACTTTCTGTACCATGTATTTGGCGACTCAGAATGGGTGTTGAATACCTATTTTTGGGGCGTCACAACCGCCATGAAGTAACCTCCAGGCGGGACGAAATGTAAAGAAAGCGGTAAAAGGCCACGAAGTAAACTCCAGGCCTGACAGAAATGTATATATATATATATATATATATATATATATATATATATATATATATAAGTAGTAAATGCACCGAATGTAAAATTCATGCTCAATCAAACAGAGTTTGATGGCAACAACATATATATAAATATTTATATATATATATATAAAAGCAATAAACGCTCTGGATGTCCAGGCTCATCGAACAAAGTTCGACCATAGTTTTATATATATATATATATATATATATATATATATATATATATATATATATATATGAAAGCAAATAAATGCTCCGGACGTGAGTCCAAGTTCAATCGAGGCATAATATATATATATCCATATATATATATATATATATATATATATATATATATATACACAAAGGAAATAAAAGCCACGGACTGAAGTCCGGGAAAACACACACAACCCGACTCTCAGCGTGAAGAAAGGTGTGTGCAAAGATGAAGAAAAAGGCTTTAAAGTATGTAAGAAGGCTTACAGTGGGCTACCAAAGAAGACTTCAATAACTTGAAATGGATGAACACTCGCCTTTTGCCAGTAGAAAAGTATCTATATATGAGCTTACAAGTGTCTAAAATGAGAAAGCACTAAGTTTAGGGTGTGTACAGAGAAAATTAGATAGGGCTTCCTCGCCATTTCTCTTGCAAATATGGCCACCCCAAGCCCTCTATTTATAGAGGGGGGGTACTGCAGGTGTACCTGTGGCAGCAGCAAGTGTACTTGTGGCTGCCCGGGGTGCCCCGAGCAATGTGGGTCCCGCTGTCTCGATGTACGTGCACTCGGACAACGCACTGTTCGCTCGAACCTTCATAACTTTCAATCCAGGAGTCCGATAAAAGCGTGGCATACCATTCCGAAAAGCTCTTTCTGAGAGCTACGCAATGACATATGATTTGTCCTTTTTTTGATTCAGAGAAGATGGGTCCATAACCGAAATGATATTTTTAGGTTTCCGTCAGGTAGTCCGTTGAGCTGTTTTGCATAGTTTGCGCTCGAAAGTTAAGATATGGTTCTTGTGGGACTTTTTTTTAAATAATTTGAGTTGAAATGATTTGATTTAATGTGAGTTGAAGTTGATTTGTCAAAATGACCATTTTACCCCTCCTGGGGTCATTTCCAATTTTCGCACAGTTGTAGCAGTCTTTTCTCAGGGTTATCTTTAAGGTTGACCTGATGTTAACTCTGACTGTCCTCCGGGTTATCTCTGAGGTTGGCTTAACCTCCTGGGGTTATCTGCAGGCTTTGAACTTGATCCCCCAGGGTTATTTCCGAGGTTGGAACTGATTTTCCCGGGGTTATCTCCGGGGTTGGAAACTGATTTCCTGGGGTCAACTACGGGGTGGGAAACTGGATCTCCCGGGGCTATCTCTGGGGTTGAAATTGATGTTGTGGTCCTCCAGGGTTATCTCTGGAGTGTGAAAAAGATGCTTTTATCCTCCTGCATAGTTAGTAACAGGAAAACAAAATTTCGAGTGTCTACAAAAATGACAAAAATATCTTTTATAAAAATAACGACGAAAGTTTTACCGTTAAACTGTTAAAATATCCAGTGGTAAAAGTACAGTAATACGCGTGGTTGCATAGTAGCACACAGTGTCGTACATTATCTTTGATTATTGATACTTACGTGAGAAGTCACTCAGTTTTATTCAATTATTGCCACAGTAATTGCTGCATAGTATCTCTCATATTATTGATTCAATTATTATCACAGTTTCATCTGCACAATATTCTATATTATTAAATCAATAATTGAGACGACAAAGTTATTCATATTATTATTTGCATTATTGATAATGTCTAGAAAGTTATGTTGAGGAAAGGGGTTTGGTCACCTAATTGCGCGCCAATAGGGAGAAATCCTTATCGGAAAGCCCCCTCTTTCCTGGAAATGATCTGGTTGTTCATATTGTGAGTTATAATATTAATGATGAATAAGTTCATGTTGATTAAAGATGTTTGTTCATTTAGTTTTCTTTAATTCTTCCATGACCCAATTACCCTCAAAGGAGGTAATTTTGTGATTTACTGGTTTTGTTATTATTGACCAAACGAGCAATTAATCAGATAAATGAGCAATTAATTGCAATTGGTTCACATGCAAATTACTGTTGATTCACATGCATGGAACTATTGGTTCACATGCATGTACTATTAGGGGAGGTGGAGCAAAATTGATAATACTTGAAGGATTAAATTAAAAATGGAGGTAAAGATGAAGGTACTATACTATAATTGTAACGACCGAGAAAATCGGATTATTTATAAAATAATTTTAATTAATTAAATAATGAATAAAATTGTTATATATGTTATTATATTGAGTAAACAAGATGAAGGTTGTTCTATAACCTAAATATTGCATAATGTCGTAGTATTCTGGCTACGTGGTAGAATTTCCAAGAAGAAAATAAAAGATTTTCGAGAAATTTTTTAAAAAATCCCATTCATCAAATTCTGCTCAAGAAATATTTTTGAACTTCCGAGAAATGCGTAATGATAGAATACCAAGTGAGGATGGATTATGTGATAATAATTCAGTTATGACAAACATAATTTTTTGCCTGTGTACTAAGTTTGAGAATGTTAAGAAAAGTAAAGATTGAATAAATGATGATCGTATAATAAGCAAGTGTTATACGAAACAAAAAATACGAGTATGATGCGAAGTATTGTACTAGTGTATACGAAAGATAGTATAACGTATATGACGAATGATTATACGAACTAGTATACGTAAAGAATACAAGGATTATACGTTAAACGCTTTAATCCTATTGCAATGGACTTGTAGGATTTGTGTAGGATTTGGGCAAGCCCAAATGCAATCTTGTTAAGTCCCAAAGATAGAAAATCCAAGCCCAATGTTAAGGCCCAAAGTAATTAAACTCAAGCCCGAACCAAGAACCGGAACCGTGGATTGAACCGATGGGTAACCGGGTAAGGAAACCTATGGGGAAACCCATGTGGGCCCCATGAGTGAGTCATGGCTAGCCACTTGGTGAGCAAGAAAGGGATAAGAGTTGTGTTACCCAAGTCTTAAATAATAAGGAGGTGGAAGAAATGAGGTGGGATGGCCTAAATGTCCATAATGCCCTCACCTTGGAAATCCTATAAATAGAGAGGATGTTGGTTCATTTTGTGCCTTGTTCATTTCACCAACATCTTAGATTATATATTGAGAAAAAAGTGAAAAGAGTTAGACTTTCATAATTCAAGAAGAAGAAGAAAGGAAAGCTTGATCATCAAAGGTAATAAACCTTTAACCACTAATCTTTATCTCTTCATTTGTAACTATGATAGAGAAGATATTATTGGTGGAGCATGTATCATAAGGAGTAACAAGGATGGTTATTAGAGGACTTAAACCTTAATAAACTATATTGCTAGTAAATCATAATCATAGAAGTTATGAACTAATGAAGAACATTGTGGAATTGTAATTTTGTTGTTGATGGACACATTGAAAACCATCATGTATAAGATTGAATGAAATATGTTTGGTTAGGTTGATAGATATATCGAATGAATTCATTTTGAAACGGTGTAAAAATCTCAAGTAACGAAGTTATGACGAAATTTACGAGATTAGACGATAATCATCGAAATCGTGAAATTCTCGGAATGAAAGTCAAAAGTCACCGTTTTACTCATAAACATTAGTTTTCGATGGAGAATAGTCTAAATTTGCGTTTTAGAGTTACGGACTAGAAAATGGTCAAATTCTGACTTAGAACGAAGAAATGAGCTTTGAACGTTCACGAACGTTTAATGAACGCTCAATAAAGAACTTAGTAGGTGAATTCCGTGTTAACAGATTCAAAAATGTAAGATTTTCTAATGAAATCATAGTACGCATGATATGTGAGCTAATGGCTTTTGAACGAGCCAATTCTGACTTAGCATGAATAAGTTATGAGCTCAAAAAATTTACAGAAGAAAAGAATTATGAAATTTATCTGAGGCTCAGGGTCGGCGCTGCAGCGCAGCCTAAGGAGGTAAAGGCGGCGGCGCCGCGCCAAGCTAAGCCCTCACACACTGTTAAGTGACGCCGCAGCGTGGCCTTAGTATAGTACTTCGGCGCCGCAGCGCCAAGGCCGAATTATAGGTATTGGGAACTCGCGCCGCAACGCAAGCTACATAAGGGAAGCTGGCACCGCAGCGCCAGCACTAGGAAGGACATAGTAAAGAATGTTTATGAATGTAAAGAATGTAGAAGTTGGTTAAAGATGAATTTTTAAACTTTAATTAAATTAAAGTAAACTCATTAAGGATGATAATAACCTTGTGTTAAACTAATAAAAGTTGACAAAAGGTTATGAAATGGTAGACACAAGGTAATACAACTGTGAGGGCCCCGAATCCAGGTCCTAAATCACCTCGGATCCGGTTCGATCATTCTATCACTATTACTATATTTGCGGAGGATATAAACATAAATTGTTTATACATTAAACTTACACACTAACCTTAACTTAATACACATTTCATAACTTTTCCAACATATAACATTATTAACATACAATACTTATACAATTTAGCTGCACACATATCCTAACGCTGGAACTGTCATTAACCTTTCCTTGTATCCGACGCATTCGCCTTAATCTGTAATGTTTTATCATGATATAGCAAGGGTGAGCATAAGGATTGCCCAGCAAGTTTAATTTCAACAATATAACGATATATCATGATTGAAAGAGTCTAAATAACAAGCTGGCTATAATTCAACAATATAATTGTGAACTAGCAGGAACAAATTTATGACTGAACAAGTATTATACATGAACAAATATATCTGAACCAACTGGTAATGAAGGTGATCAGCCTTTCATACCTGACTTATACATGCAATATGTACAAAGTACAATTATACATGATAATCAGCAATGATTAACCATAAGCTTATCCGAATGAAACAACTCTTATTAGAGTTAAGTAAAAATAAACTTGCCTGAACCGTTGATTACCGCAACACAATTTATAACACTTTATCTGAAGACCTAATATTAGTAATATAAATCTCCAATATTAGAATAATATCATCACAATATAATACTATTATATATATAGATATGCATAGAATAACCTAAATACATAACACATAACACATAATCCTATCAGTCTATAACACATATAAGACTCAGTATCAAGTTAAACTATTGCAGTCTGAGTTGAGAACGACACAATTCTAACATCCTGACGGTCTAGTCGGACTTTTATCGAGTCTAAGTTCAATTAAACTCTGACTTAACACTTAACATTTAACTCAGATAATTTTAATATCAGTCAAAATATTATTCTAAGTCTCATATTAATTTTCAGATAATTATTATCATTTATCGAAAATTTTCAATCATTAAACTCGTATTTAAATGAATTAAATACCACATAATTCCATTATCATTAATATTTATTTATTATTAAATATTAATGAAATACATGTCATAATATTATAATATATTTATAATATATCAAAGTATTTTTAATACCTTAAAATCATATTTATATAATTTTTAAACACCTAAATCCATTATCCAATAATTGCTTTTAATATTAAAATATTAATATTTTCATGACAAAATATCAAAAGTTATATTTTATAACATAAACTATTTTTCTAACACTTAAATCATTTTTATATAATTTTAAATCATTTATTCTATTTTTCCATAATTTATTTAATATAGTTATTAAATAAATTAACTATCATTAATATTAATTAATTAATGAAATTCATCACAAAATATTAAAAATTACTGAAAATATCTTTAAATATTTTCTTATACATTAATCTTATTTTTCATGATTTTTCATGAATTAAAACCATTTTTAAATAATTTATTTAATATAATAATTAAATAAATTAAAAATTATTTATATTCCAAAAATATTAAATATTTATGAAATATACTCAAAATAATTAAAAACTATTTTTCAAATTTTAAAATAAATTTTTAGAATTTATTATGTATTTTTTAATAATTAAAAACCAGTTTTATCAATTTTTAAATAATTTTCAAAAAATAATAATATTAAACTGTCGCTAAAGGGCCCTATAGCGACAGAACCGTCGCTATAGGTGTTCTTGGCCTATTCTTCATCAAGCCCAGAAATGCATATCAGTAAGCTAGGGGGTGGTTTGACCAGACGTAATTCTCAGTATATTTAGTTTCTAGGTCTGTTTGAACCTTGATCTTGTAGTAAGTATATAATACTACGAGTTGTAATCATTATCTGAGTCATAACATAACATATCATGAAGATCTGGTCATTCAAAAAGCTTGTCAGGCATGTTCTTCATTTTCTGGGTTACCCAGAAATGAAGAACAGCCTAGGTACCTACTTTGCGTCATTATAACTTTCATTCTGGGTTTTGTTTGTGTAATATAAAAGTTCAAAATTATAGTCTTTATGTTAGAGTACAACCTCATAACATCATGACAATATAACAACATCCGATACGCAAGATCTGGGCCGGTCAAACAAGGGGTCAAAAACTGTTCTTCAACGAATTCTGGGTTTTCCAGAATTTGTCCAAGGCAGTTGGTCAACGCATATTTGACCGCGATTAATTCCGATCCTGATCATGATATGTGTAATTTAAAGGCACGATCGTGTAGTCCCTATACCAATCTACAATGGTAACACAATAACCTGGATGAAACATTAACACATAGCAAGATCTATCGCCTGCAAAACCTTGTCAGAGGTTACTGAGATTTCTGGGCTGCCCAGAAATCAGTTTCTGTGAACGGTCAACGAGGTTTGACCGCTCGTATCTCTCAATATATTCATGATCTAGTCGTGTTTCCAGTTTCAGATCACAGTCTACATGTCATAGAACATATGTATAACATAAAATCACAAAACTCAAAAACAGAGAAGGATTTATGTGACGCCCCCAAAACAGGTATACAACACCTATTCTGAGTCGTCAATAACATGGTACAGAAACAACTACAACTTTATTAATATAACATAAAAATTGTGAGTGTAAATACAAATATTGTCATCTAGACAATATCCACACTCAAATAAGTCCTCATTACAATTATTGGAACAATATTTTACAAAAAAAATGGTGAGGACTACTAAAACAACTTCCTAGAATCTTCATTCCATACCCCGACTAGTACCTGCTACATTTTCGCCTCCTGAGAAGAAAATGGAACAACAAGGAAAAGGGTGAGCTCAACTAGCCCAGTAAAGAATATTATGACTAAGATAATATACAACAAATTATCGTTAGTCTTCAACAGGGAAAAATTTAATAGAATACAATAGACAACAAGTTTTAATTCAATATTCGCAGCGGAAAATAATAATTCATAGAGAAGTTACGTAGAGAATGAAATCTACGATTATCTATGAATTTAAAAGCCCATCATCAACATTTTATCCCTGTAACAACAATCAATAAATATCTTGAATCAAATAGTCATCTTTGCACTACAGGCCAAAGATATCCATCAGTTGGTCATGTTCACCTCAACACCTGTTCATCTTTGCACTACGGGCCAAAGATATTCATCAGAAATTATTCATCTTTGCACTACAGGCCAAAGATATTCAGTTATATCATCATTTAAGACTGAGGATGATGAAAAATATTTTAAAGAAAACGAATCCAGTGAAGCAAAATAACAAATATTAAGGATTCGTATTTCGATTTATCCATGTCCAAAAATACCTTATCATAGTGAAGTAAAATTCAAGAATGATCAAAACATGGATACAATCAAAGCTAGTATCCAAAATAGATATTTGGACGAAAAGAAGGAAATTTTATTTTTTGGTGAATAGTAACTCGTGAATAGTAACTCATGAATAGTAACCCCGACATGAAAAGTTCCAAATTTGGTAAAAATTCAGATCAATACTTCGGCATAATGATATTGAAGAAAATAATATCATTTAAGAAGAAATAACATCCCTTACCTCGGAAAGACGGTACTTCTGACTAGAATACTAGATATAGTGCTGAAGGAAACTTGCACCGTATAGCAACACTCAAAGTATCTAATACTTACAAGAATACGCTCGATATAGAGAGAGAAATAGAGAGAAACTTGTGTTTCTGGTGTGATTTTTAATTCTAACCTAAGTACCCTATTTATAGGAAAATGCTTAGAACACCAAAGTAGAAAAATTTAATATAATAATAATATATTTATCAAATTTTCCTTAGCCCACCTCTAGACATCTGATCTCAGCCCATTTATATCACATGTTAGCCCACTTAAATGCCAAAAAAACGTTTTTCTTCAAAATAATAAATAAAACTTCCAAAAATCAATTATTTCGGAACTTTAGAACTTCAATAATTCATAATAAATAGCCATTTTATTAGAAAATTCGAATCTCGCGTGTTTTTATAGGAAATTCAATTCTCTACAACTTTGTAGAAGAAAGTTTTTCCAAATTCCAAACAAGAAATTGACCGAAATTCACAAACGGGTAATTTTACAGTCAATAATAAATTTTCGGTCAAGAATTATGTCCACCAACACACAAAACATGTGTTAATCATTTAATGCCACAAAAATACTATTCTTCCTCATATACTCATATATCCCACATTCATTGTAAAAATACCACCATCAATATATTATTAAAATAATATATTTAAATGAATTATTTTATCAGAAAAAGATAAAATATTAATTTTCAACAATTGTCACATTAAAATTTTTCTCTATCTATATCCACATAAAATTACTATTTTCCTCATAATATAAATCAATAATTAATTATACACAAATAATATTACAGAACCACAGTACTGGCAACCAGTCAGGTCCCAGGAAAGAGGGGGCTTTCCAATAAGGATTTCTCCTTACTGGCGCGCAATTAGATGACCAAACCTCTCCTTAGACAGAACTTTCTAGACATTGCCAATAATGTTATCTGATAATATTATTCAGATAATATGAATTATTGCTCCGATAATGAAAAATACTGCGTAGTGACAATTATTGAAACAACAGTAATATAAAATATCAACGTAGCAATTATTGAATCAATAAAATATAATATTGAACAGTAATTACTGTAACAATTATTGAGTAGTGCCTTCTTACGTAAGAATCAATAATTGGTGCAATACCGTGTGCTACTGTGCAACAACGCGTATTACTGTGTTTTAACCACCGGGTATTCCAACAGTATTAACGGTAACAACTATGCCGTTATTTATAAACAACTTATTTTTGTCGTTTTCTTCATCCAATCGCTTTCCGTTATGGGACCCACACAAGGCTGCTCCGTCGTACGAATATTTCCCGACAACAAGAATATTCCACGACCAAACAAATATTCCCCGACAATAATGAATATTTTAGGACCACTTGCTTATTTAAAATATTTGCGTATTTTACCCATAACTAACCACATTAATCAAATCAACCCTTACTATTTCAAAATAATAAATAGAGGAATTAAATTTTATTTATTAATAATTTGGGGTCTTACAACCTCCCCTCCTTATGAAATTTCGTCCTCGAAATTGACATACGTACCTGGTGTTTCGAAAAGATGAAGATACCTCGCTTTCATTTCCGTTTCCAACTCCCAGGTCATTTCCTCAATAGCATGGTTTCTCCACAAAACTTTAACTTGTGGTATGACCTTCTTGCGTAGGACATGCTCCTTCTTATCCATGATCTTGACAGGTACCTCCTCGTACGTTAAGTCTTCAGCTATCTCGTCCGGTTCTAACTCAATAACATGGTTCGGGTCTTTCACATATTTACGAAGCACAGATATATGAAAAATATTATGAACACGAGACATACTTGGAGGTAACGCAAGTCTATAGGCCATATTTCCTACTCAGTCAAGAATCTGAAATGGACCAATAAATCGTAGATTGAGCTTTCCTCTCTTCCCAAATCTTGTAACTCCTTTCCATGGAGCTACACGTAATAATACATGATCCCCAATGTCAAATTCCACGTCCTTTCGATGAAGATCCACATAACTCTTTTGTCGATCCTGTGCCGTTTGTATACGTTGTCGAATCGTTTGGATCTTCTCTGTAGTCATTCGTACCAACTCTGGTCCCAACAACGTTGCTTCTCCCACCTCATCCCAACATACTGGAGAGCGACACTTTCGTCCATACAATGCTTCAAAGGGAGCTACACCTATACTTGCCTGATAACTGTTGTTGTAGGAGAATTCCACCAATGGTAGGTACTTATCCCAACTTCCTTTGAAATCGAGGACACAAAGTCTTAATAGATCTTCAAGAGTTTGAATAGTCCTCTCTGATTGCCCGTCCGTTTGAGGATGGTATGCCGAACTGAACCGTAAATCCGTGCCCATAGCTTTTTGCAAGCTAACCCAAAATCTTGAAGTGAATCTTGGGTCACGATCCGAAACTATGGATACTGGCATGCCATGCAATCTTACAATCTCATTCACGTACATACTAGCAAGACGTTCAAGGGAATAAGTCTCCCGTATCGGCAAGAAATGAGCAGACTTGGTTAATCTATCAACTATAACCCAAATAGCATTTATGCCTTGAGAAATAGTGGGAAGACCCGTAACAAAATCCATGGTAATGTGTTCCCACTTCCATTTCGGAATCTCAAGTGGTTGCAATGGACCCTTTGGTACTTGATGCTCCGCCTTTACACGTTGACAAGTTAAACACCTCGAGATAAACTTTGCAATCTCTCTCTTCATATTGTTCCACCAAAATGTATGTCGAAGATCATGATACATTTTAGTACTTCCAGGATAGATTGCAAATGGTGTATTGTGTGCCTCCATCATGATCTTGTACTTTAAATCAGAATCGTTAGTAACACAAAGTCTGGAGTGGACTCGAAGTATTCCTTCATCGATTCTTGCTTCTGGAATAGCACCTTCTTGCACTTTCTTCTTCATACGCATCAGCTCCGGGTCTGTAGCTTGAGCAACTTTAACTTTATCGATTAAAGTTGGTTCTACGCGTATACTTGACATCATCGCACTCGTTCCTGCATATGATCTTCTACTCAACGCGTCAGCTACCACGTTTGCTTTTCCAGGATGGTATTGAATAGTGTGGTCGTAATCTTTTAACAGCTCGAGCCAACGTCGTTGCCGCATGTTGAGTTCTTTCTGAGTGAAGAAATATTTGAGGCTTTTATGGTCTGAATATATCTCCACTTTCTCCCCATATAGATAGTGCCTCCAGATCTTTAGCGCGAAAACGACTGCTGCCAACTCTAGATCATGAGTAGGATAATTCCTCTCATATTCTTTAAGTTGTCGCGAGGCATAGGCTATGACTTTCCCACGTTGCATGAGAACACATCCTAACCCTTTACCTGAAGCATCGCTGTAGATAACAAATCCATCCGAACCAGATGGTATTGTTAGAACAGGTGCCGAAATGAGTCTCCTCTTAAGCTCTTGGAAACTCTTCTCGCATTCTTCGCTCCATACGAATTTGATATCTTTCCGAGTCAGCTGAGTTAACGGGGTAACGATTCGAGAAAACCCTTCTACGAATCTCCGATAATAACCAGCTAAGCCCAAAAAGCTACGTACATCGGTCACCGTCTTCGGTTGCTCCCAGCTTTGTATTGCTTCAATCTTCGCCGGGTCCACAGATACTCCATGTTTTGACACCACGTGCCCTAGGAATACTAATTCCTCAAGCCAGAACTCGCATTTCTTCAACTTAGCATATAGCTTGTTTTCACGCAGCCTTTGGAGTACCAGCTTCAAATGGTGCTCATGATCTTCACGGCTTTTGGAATATATAAGGATGTCATCAATAAAGACAACAACGAACTGATCCAAATAATACCTTGAATACTCGGTTCATCATATCCATGAAAGTCGCAGGAGCATTAGTCAATCCAAAAGACATGACTAAGAATTCATAATTCCCGTACCGAGTTCTAAAGGCAGTCTTTGGAATATCCTCATTTTAACCTTCAGCTGATGATATCCAGAACGAAGATCGATTTTTGAAAAGAATTGTGCTCCTTGTAACTGGTCAAACAGGTCACCAATACGAGGTAGCGGATACCTATTCTTGATAGTGACATGGTTTAATTCTCGGTAATCGATACAAAGTCGCATACTCCCGTCTTTCTTCTTTACAAATAAAACAGTAGCACCCCAAGGAGATGTACTAGGACGAATGAAGCCGATGTCCAACAACTCTTGTAGTTGGATTTTTAACTCCTGAAGTTCAATAGGAGCCATTCGATATGGGGTTTTAGAAATGGGCTTTGTACCAGGTTCAAGATCAATAAAGAATATCAACTTCACGTTCTGGGGTAGACCGGGAAGTTCTTCAGGAAATAACGTCAGGAAAGTTACAAACAACATGAAAATTATTCAAATTGACGTGTCTTTATTCAAATCCATAACATGGGCTAGGAAAGCTTGACAATCCGTTTTTTCAAT
>CM029013.1:113988018-114280608 GCA_016801055.1 Panax notoginseng | reverse complement strand
TTAAATATTTTTACTTCATTTATATCCTTTTTATATAATTTTTAAATAAATAAAACCATTTTTAAACTATTTATTTAATATAATTATTAAATAATTCTATTATAATTAAATATTAAATTATTAATAAAATTTCCCTTAAAATATCAAAAGTTATAATTTATAACGTAAAATATCTTTAAACACTTTATTTTCATTTTAAATGATTTTTATAATAATAAAATTATTTTTAAACTAATTTATTTAATATAATTATTAAATAATTCTAATATCATTAATAGTAAATAATTAATGAAATTTACCTTTAAATATTGAAAGTTATATTTTATAACTTAAAATATTTTTAAACTATTTATTTTCATAAAAAATAATTTTTCTAATATTCAAATTATTTTTAAACTAATTTATTTGATACATTTATTAAATAACTTTAATTACCATTAATATTAATTAATTAATGAAATTCATCACAAAATATTAAAAGTTACACTTATAACTCCAAAAATATTATTAAAACACTTTACTCTTATTTAAAATGATTTTATAACATTAAAATTATTTTTCTCTAATTTATTTAATACACTAATAAATAAATTAAATATCATTAATACTCAAATAATTATAAATATTAATGAAAAATGTCCCATATAATAAAAGTTATTTTTCATAATTTGAAATAATTTTTAAAACCATTTTTATAATTTTTTAGAATTTATTTTCTATTTTTAATGATTTTTCATAAATTCAGAAAATAAAAATAAAAGAAATCGTCGCTATTGGCCTTTAGCGACACTAAGCGTCGCTGTTGGTGTTCTTGAGCTCAAGAACACTGACAGCCGGCCTTAACCAGGGGTCAACTTTGACCAACTTTAAATCTTAATCCAAACATGTTCTGGGATATCCTTAACCATGACCGTGTAGTCATTACACAACACTACAACTAGAAATCAACATCTAGGCTATACTACAAAAACACAAAGAGATCTGGGATTGTAAACATGCTGTCAGACATTCATCTAGGTTTTCTGGCCCAACAGTTTTGAGCTTACACATTCAAGCTCACTTTAATCTATGTTCTGGTCTTGTTTCAGTGGTTTGATGATTCAAAGTTATAGTCCATGTATTATAGACTATTTACAAAGTAACTTATTACATCAAAAACAACGGAATCATAATTTATGAGCCGATCAAAGGCTGTCAGGGAGCTTACTCATAGACTTTTCTGAAATTCCAGAAATACAAAAACAGTACAAGTGGCCTACTTTGACCGCTTTCCACGATTGTATGTTTGATTGTTTATGGGATATTAAGACATGAATATACAGTCCATATTACCAGCTGCAACATTTACGAACCAAAAGATTAAAGCACTTAAATCCTGACAGAGCTGGACTTACAAAGTTCTTGTCAGAAGCTGAAATCCCATTTCTGGGTTACCCAGAATCTGACCGGTCATGCCCGGTCAACGGGTTTTGACCGTTTATAAAATGACATCTAGACATCATTCAGCCTGGATTCAAGTTTTAGAATAAAGACCACATATCAGACTACATATAACAACCTTCAAGCAACAAAAATACATAACATGCTAAGATTTACAGGGTCTGACATTCGTTGTCAGACCACAAAAAATTAAATTCCCAGATTTTTGAAAACTCTTATTTCGAGTATCTAGATGTTATGGATCACCTATGTACTAACCCAGATCATGGATTAACACCTTCTATCATATCTTTTAAACAACAAATAGCAACAAACAACATGAACCACATAAATTTTTATAAAGCTAGGGTTTATACCTTTAAGCTTTGATTTCTAGAATTTGAGCTTCTGATTTGATATGGTAGACGTGGGGCTGTGTTTTGGGACTGATCTAGCACTATGTTTTGTGGTCTTGATAGAGAGAGACTTTGTGGAGTGTAAGAGTACAAATAAGGCTTAAAAGTGAACTTTTCTCTCTCTAATTCTATATATATAATGGTGAAATGTATATGGCTGATCTAATGTGCTGATATTGCTGCTGATTTTGTCACATGGGTTTGGTGGAAGTGGTTGATCAACTAAAGTTTTGGCCACTTTGACAAGTTAGCTTAAATAATACTCTAAGGGAAAAAATGGTATTTTCCATTGTAATTTTAATGGCACCTTGGTCATTTGGCAAATCTCTTAGGGTTTAGGGTTTGGGTTAGGGTTTAGGGTTCGAACTATTTTAGGTTTTAAAAGCAAAATTCTAGGATTTCCAAAATTAGGGTTAAAAAAAAAATAAATAACAATTTTGTTTCCAAAAATATAATTTAGAATTTACTAATATAATTAGTTTTCTAATTCGATTACTAGAACATTTGGGTTTTAAAATTTACTAATTATAATTAACCTTGATCATTAAACAATTAGGGTTTATAATTAGTAATTAGGTTTTTAAAATTACTAATTAGGGTTTTCTAAGAAATTTAATATTTCTAAATATTAATTAGGGTTTACCTAATTAATATAAAATTCTATAATACTTCACCTTAAACATAATCACACAGTTACATAACAGTTTCGAACTCAAATTGAGTTTTAAATTCTGTTTTCTAATTAAGGTTTCTAACTTTTAGAAATTAGGGTTTTTAAGTTTAGAAATTAGATTTTTTCTAATCATTATTTAAATTGTAACTAACTATCATTAGTCACATTAACATAGTATTACCACTACAAAATGACTTAACAAATTCTTTAAAGTCATAACTGACTTTCGAATTAGGGTTCCTAATCCATTAGAGTCAATAAATATTAATTAGGGTTTATAATTTAAATATTAGGGTTTTAAAAAAACATTAGGATTTCTAAATATTAATTAGGGTTTCTCTAATTAATATTAAATTCTATAATACACCACATATAACACTAACATCATTATATAGCAGTATTGACTTTCCCATTTGAATTTCTCAATAGGGTTAAACAAATTAATGTTTAGGGTTTGGTCATGATACCACATAACTGAACAACCATTATCAGTCCATACATATACAGTACATATCTATAGCACTAAAAAAATCAATATATAATTAATATTATATCATTATTCTTATCCATCGATAAAAATCTAAAATTAGGGTTTGGATTTCATATCTGATTTATTCTTCATATATATATATATATATATAATATATAATATATATATATATAAATATTAAATCAAGTTAAACAAAATGATTAACTTAATTATTCGAACATAAATTCATATAATAAAATAATTATTATAATAATTCTAATAATTATCTCATATATTATTTAAATAATATATAATTATATTTTCATGGAAAATAAATAATAAAAAATATTTTCACCATAAAATTAATTATTAAAAAATATAATTTATAATAGTCAATAATTCTAAAAAAAAATTATTTGTAAACATTCATGTAATAAAATATATTTTTATTTATTACATAATTACATACACACATTATCTTGTACAAATCCTCATCCTTAAAATAAAAAAAAATTATATGCAAAATTTCTGATTTAATTATATAGAAATATCGAGTCGTTACAGAAAAGGTTTGCGCATTGACCCAGTGATGTGACACTGCTAAACGGGTCTGTAAAACCTAGATTCATTAGGGTCTGGGGACTTGCTTATACGGAGGGAAGGTGTTAGGCACCCCGACATCCGTGTTACCACGGTGACCACCACTTTTAAAGAAATTATTATATGAATGTGTGTGTGTTTAGGTCAATGTGCTGTTATTTGGAAGTAGTGTGAGGCCTCATTCGCACCTATATACACAGGGTTTGAATTTATGTAAAAATTCAGTTTTAAACAAGATATAGTAGTGGAGTTTTGCAAAAGAGGTTTTTTCAAACCGTTATGCTCAATAGTAATTGAAACCTTTTGATACCTCCATTTTATTATGTGTTCGGCTTGATTACTTTTATTTTCGAGATGCGAAGCATCTTCGAGAAAATAATGTACAAAGCAGTGCCTAATTCCTCATGGGCATGAAAACCATCTGAGGAAATCCAAACACCGTGAATAATTTACAAGCTACGTACAGCTGAAAATGTCCATCACGGGAACTGAATCTAGGTTCAGTAGACTGAATATGTGATCACATGATTCCTAGGCTCACATGATGCCACAATTTATATGAAAACGGTAAGCAGTTATATATAAAAGCTGTAAATATATATAGACATTATCAACCACCACGAAGCACCTCCATGGGGGATCGGAAATGTAAATATATAAAAGCGGTATATATATATATACATATAAAAATATATATATATATATATAAATATATAGACAGTGATCAACCACCATGAAGCACCTCCATGGGGGATCAGAAATAAAAATAAAGCTGTAAAAGTGATCAACCGCCATGAAGTAACCTCCAGGCGGGACGAAATGTAAAGAAAGCAGTAAAAACAGTCAACCGCCATGAAGTAAATTTCAGGCGGGACGAAATGTAAAGAAAGTGGTAAAAGGCCACGAAGTAAACTCCAGGCCTGACAGAAATGTGTGTGTATATATATATATATATATATATATATATATATATATATATATAAATTATATATAAAAGCAATAAACGTTCCGGATGTAAAATTTAGGCTCATCGAACAAAGTTCGACAATATATATATATAATATAAATATATATATATATATATATATATATATATATGAAAGCAAATAAATGCTCCGGACGTGAGTCCAAGCTCAATCGAGGCATAACTCGATAATGTTAGTCCATATATAAATAAATATATAATATAAAATATACAAAAGAAATAAAAGCCACGGACCGAAGTCCGGGAAAAAACACACAACACGACTCTCAACGTGAAGAAAGGTGTGTGCAAAGATGAAAAAAGACTTTAAAGTGTGTAAGAAGGCTTACAATGGGCTACCAAAGAAGACTTCAATAACTCTAAATGGATGAACACTCACCTTTGCCAGTAGAAAAGTATCTATATATGATCTTACAAGTGTTTAAAATGAGAAAGCACTCAGTTTAGGGTGTGTACAGAGCAAATTGGACAGGGCTTCCTCGCCATTTCTCTTGCAAATATGGCCACCCCAAGCCCTCTATTTATAGAGGGGGTGTCGCAGGTGTACCTACGGCAGCCTCAAGTGTACCTGTGGCGGCCGGGTGCCCCGAGCAATGTGGGTCCCGCTGTCTCGACGTACGTGCACTCGGACAACGCATTATTCGCTCGAACCTTCATAACTTTCAATCCAGGAGTCTGATGGAAGCGTGACCTACCATTCTAAAAATATCTTTCCGAGAGCTATGCAATGATATATGATTTGCCCTTTTTTTGATTCCGAGCAGATGGGTCCATGACCGAAATAACATTTTTGGGTTTCTGTCAGGTAGTCTGTTGAGCTGTTTTGCATAGTTTGCGCTCGAAAGTTAAGATATGGTTCTTGTGGGACTTCTTTTGAAGTAATTTGAGTTGAAATGAGTTAATTTGATTTGAGTTGAAGTTGAATTGGCAAAATGACCATTTTATCCCTCTCGGGGTTATTTCTGATTTTTGCACAATTGTAGTTGTCTTTTCTCAAGGTTATCTCTGAGGTTGACCTGATGTTTACTTTGACTGTCCTCCGGGTTATCTCTGAGGCTGGCTTGACCTCCTGGGATTATTTACAGGCTTTGAACTTGAACCCCTAGGATTATTTATGAGGTTGGAACTGATTTTCCCGGGGTTATCTCCGAGCTTAGAAATTGATTTTCTCGGGGTCATCTCCGGGGTGGGAAACTGGATCTCCCGGGGCTATCTTCGGGGTTAGAATTGATGTTATGGTCCTCTAGAGTTATCTCTGGAGTGTGAAAAAGACACTGTAAGACTCCGAATTTTATGAAATAAAATTATTCAATTTTTTTTATAATTACAATTCAGTAAATGGTTAAATTGATAAAAAGTTAAAGTTATGGGTGAAATGTGAAAATTTTTCAAAATAAACAAGTGGTTATAAAATAATCATTGTTGTCGGAGAATATTCGTTGGTCGTGGAATATTCTTTCTGTCGGGAAATATTCGTACGACGGCGCAACTATTTGTGAGCCCCATAACGAAAAACGGTCGGATGAAGATAACGACAAAAAATATTTTATTAAAAATAACGGCGGAAGTTTTACCGTTGATACTGTTGAACTACTCGGTAGTAAAAGTATAGTAATATGTGTGGTTGCATAGTAGCACACGGTATTGATGCTTATGTGAGAAGTCACTCAGTTTGATTCAATTATTGTCAATTAATAGTATGAATTATTTAGCGATAATGAAGTTTTGTTTTATTCGTATTATTAACGTAATAAAACAGAAACATCTTTTTATATAAAACAGAATACTTTATTAAAGTTATTATATAAATAGAATATATTATATTCTATTGCGCATAGTGTTTTGCATAGTAAATTTTTTTTATATAAAACAGAATACTTTATTAAAGTTATTCTATAAATAGAATATATTATATTTTATTTAAAAGATTTTTCTTTAAATATGGACCGTCAGATTAAAGTAAATCAATCTGGACCGTTCATGGATTAGTTACTATGCATTCTATTTTTCTATAAAATAAAGCTCATTCCTTCATTATTTTCTTACGAATTCACTGAACTCTAGAGAGAGAAACTATAGAGAGAAAGAAGAAGAGTATTCTGCCACTTAACTACTTCTTTATTTCAGTTCTTCTTAAAATGGTAAGGGGTGTTATTCTTTCTTATTCATGAAGAGAACTTATGTTATTCCATTCTTTATTATTCTGTTGGAATAACCTGTATGCGTGGTTTACCCATTACTTGGTGGAATGACCTGTATATGCGGTTTATCCAATACTTGGTGATCTTCTTTTGTTATTCCATTCTTTATTATTATGTTGGAATAACCTGTTTATGCGAAGTACCGCATACTTGGTGAAATTCTTTTATTATTTCGTTCTTTACGATTCTGTCGGAATATCCTGTCGGTGTGAATTTCACCTGACCTGGTTCCATCATTTATTATTTCGCATTTATTATTCTGTCGGAATATCCTGTCGATGTGAATTTCACCTGACATGGTTCCATCATTTATTATTCCGCATTTATTATTCTGTCGGAATATCCTGTCGGTGTGAATTTCACCTGACCTGGTTCCATATTTATTATTCCGCATTTATTATTCTGTTGGGAATAACCTGTCTGTGCGGTCTCTATCGCATGCATGGTGAATCCTTCTGTTATTCCATTCTTTATTATTCTGTTGGAATAACCTGTCTATGTGGATTGCCACATGCATGGTGAATGATCCTTTATATTCATTCCTTATTAAATTGTGAAAATGATCTGTATACGTGGATTACCGCATGGCTGGTGAAAAATTCATTTGCAGTTTCATATATTCTTTATTATACTTATTTGGTTAAAGTTTTGATTTCTATACTCCATGAAATTAGTGGAATATCCTTGATATTTGCGCTTCATCCAGTATCTTTTCATGAAAATATTCTTCTAAGCATTCTTGACTGTTACTTTACAAAGAAGTATCATGTTGACAATTTGGATATTATTAGTTCCTCCTGGATAAACTAATTCTTGAACTTTTTTAATTGAATTCCTATAATATTGTCATCATTCTCATGTTTATTTTATGTTAAAAGTCATCTTTGGCTTACGTACATAGATGGACTTAGTATGATTATGACCAGGGATCATTCGGTATAATCATGAACTGTGATGTTAAAGTGGTGTGGTAAAAGTCCTCAGTGGCTTGTAATGCATTGATAGACAGTTTGTGGTATGATTATGACCAGGGATTTTTCGGTATAGTCATGATCATTGATGATTTAATGAATATCCTTGGCCCTAATACAAGGATGATTAGAAGATGTGGTTTATTTATTAAGCTGAGTCTCAGTGATAAAAGTTGATGAAAATATTTTTAAATCATAGAAGATAGTAGGTTTTATTCTCTACTTGACTCTTCTAATGAATTGCTTATTCCGCTACAGTTAAACTTGATGTCTATTGTATTTTATCAGTTTAACATTGTTGAAGACTATTGATAATTTATTCTTCATTATCTTAGTCATAATATTTCTTACTGGGCTAGTTGAGCTCACCCTTTCTTTCAATGTTCTCTTCAGGAAATGAGAATATAGCTGGGACGAGTCAGGGAAAGGAGTGATGGTCCAGAAGATAGCATTAGTAGTCCTCACCATTCTGTTAAATAGTGTGACAATAAATGTAATGAGGACTCCTTGAGTATGGATATTGTCTAGATGACAATATTCCTATTAGAACTCTCAGTTTATGTATTGTCGTATGTTACACGACATTTGTATAATTAAGTTTGTATTTGTATTTTGTACCATGTATCTGACGACCCAAGATGGGTGATAAATACCTAATTTTGGGGGCGTCACAGTTGGTATCAAAGCTTAGGGATATGATCCCTGGCTGAGATGTAAGATAAGAACTAGGAAGGAGTGATGGGGAATTCCTTCGCTAGTATGACCTACCTAAGTTTATTTGGTATTTAATTGGTCGGTCAGAGTATAGGATAATATGTGATATGTTAATTAACCCTTGTTTTGTGGTAGTGTTTGAAAATGGCATCTAACAATGTTGAGATAAGCATTGGAGCAAAATAAATATGACCATATCGCAGTACGAGGTTAAGTTTGCGGAGTTATCCCGGTTTGCATCCCATTTGGTCGATAATGAGGAGCGAATGACGTGAAAGTTTGTAAGAGGTTTGAAACCCTATATACGTCAATACCTCATTCTCATGTTTATATTTTGTTGAAAGTCATATGTGGCCTGTAGTGCACAGATGGACTTGGTATGATTATGACCAGGATTATTCGGTATAATCATGACCGTAATGTTACAAATGATGTGGAAAAAAATTCTCATTGGCCCGTAATGCATTGATGGACAGTTTTTGGTATGATTATGGCTATGGATTCTCTTTGGCCGTAGTGCAAAGACTAATTGTTTTATGGTATGATCAGGACCGTTGATGAAAACACGATTATCTTTAGTCGTAGTGCATGCATAATTTGTGGTCGTGATACTAAAGAATATCCTTAGCCGGAGTGCAAGGGTGATTCGATGATGTGGATTAATTATTGATCTGAGTCTCAGCAGTGAAATATTAATTCATAGATGTGGTAAAAGTCATATGTGGCTTACGTGCATAGATGGACTTGGTATGATTATGACAAGGGATTGTTCGGTATAATCATTACCGTAACTGAAAACACGATTATCTTTTGCACGTAGTGCATGGATAATTCGTGGTCGTGATACTAAAGAATATCCTTGGCCTGTAGTGCAGGATGATGATGATTCGATGGAGTGGATTAATTATTAAGCTGAGTCTCAGCAATGAAATATTAATTCATAAATGTGGTAAAAGTCATCTGTGGCTTACGTGCATAGATGAACTTGGTATGATTATGACCAGGGATTGTTTGGTATAATCATGACGTAATTGAAAACACGATTATCTTTGGCACGTAGTGCATGGATAATTCGTGGTCGTGATACTATTAAGCTGAGTCTCAGCATTATTGATTTTACAGTTGTATATCCTTGGCCTGTAGTGTGAAGATTAACTGTTGATTATTGGTTATACAGTTGTAAATCTTTAGCCGTAGTGCAAAGATGAATTTATTAGTATGATTATGAGCAGGAATTGTGATTTGGTATAACCATGATTTTTGATGTTTCAGGTGAAGATAGGTGATGTAAATTTTTCTTCTTCCTGGGTGCGAAAAGTAATTCAGAATCACAATTATGATTATGAGTTATTCATATGATTGTGGACAGAAATTGTTGATTGATGTTACAGGGATATGGTCACTGACGGAGATATTAATCTAGAAGACGAGTAATATACTTCGCTAGGGTGTGACTTACCTAAGCTGAAATTGTTTACTTAATAAGTGGATAAATTGTGGTATGTCGATTAACCTTTGTTTTGAAGGTATATTCTAGAATGATATTCGAAATACAGGAGATGAGAAATGAAAAAATCATGATAGAGCGGAATTATCCGGAAAGGTACAATCTGAAAAGAAAGTAATGTATTCTCATCTCTTCGAATATCAGGTACGTACGTTAATTTCGAGGGCGAAATTCATAAGGAGTGGAGATTGTGAGACCCCGAGAATTTTATGAAATAAAAGTATTCAATTTTTCTATTTTGGTAAATGGTTAAATTGATAAAAGGTTAAAGTTAAGGGTGATATGCGATTTTTTTTAAAGTAAACAAATTGTCATAAAATACATGGTCACTATTCACGAGTTACTATTCACGGGTTACTATTCACCCAAATTACTATTCACTCTAGTATCGTTCACTCGAGTATTTGAGACACTTTTTTGTCGGAGTACTATTCATGAGTTACTATTCACGAATTACTATTCACTTGTTTACTATTCACCCAAATTACTATCCACTCTAGTATTGTTCACTCGAGTATTTAGGACACTTTTTGTGTCGGAGTTACTATTTACGAGTTACTATTCACGAGTTACTATTCACCCAAATTACTATTCACTCTAGTATCGTTCACTCGAGTATCGTTCACTCGAGTATTTGGGACACTATTTGTGTCAGAGTACTATTCATGAGTTACTATTCACGAATTACTATTCACAGGTTACTATTCACCCAAATTACTATTCACTCTAATATTGTTCACTCGAGTATTTAGGACACTTTTTGTGTCAGAGTTACTATTCACGAGTTACTATTCACGAGTTACTATTCATCTAAATTACTATTCACTCTAGTATTATTCACTCGAGTATTTGAGACACTTTTTATGTCGGAGTTACTATTCAGGTGTTACTATTCAGGAGTTACTATTCACGAGTTACTATTCACGGGTTACTATTCACCAAAATTACTATTCATTCTAGTATTGTTCACTCGAGTATTTGGGACACTTTTGTGTCGAAGTACTATTCACGAGTTACTATTTACGGGGAATATTCGTACGTCGGTACAATCATTGGTGAACCCCACAACGGAATTATTGTCAGATTGAGAAAACGACAAAAATATTTTATTAAAAATAACGGCGAAAGTTTTTACCGTTGATACTGTTGAACTACTCGGTAGTAAAAGTATAGTAATACGTGTGGTTGCATAGTAGCACACGGTATTGATGCTTATGTGAGAAGTCACTCCAGTTTGATTCAATTATTGTCAATTAATAATATGAATTATTTAGCGATAATGAAGTTTTGTTTTATTCGTATTATTAACGTAATAAAACAGAAACATCTTTTTATATAAAACAGAATACTTTATTAAAGTTATTCTATAAATAGAATATATTATATTCTATTGTGCATAGTATTTTGCAGAGTAAAATTTTTTTATATAAAACAAAATACTTTATTAAAGTTATTCTATAAATAGAATATATTATATTTTATTTAAAAGATTTTTCTTTAAATATGGACCGTCAGATTAAAGTAAATCAATCTGGACCGTTCATGGATTAGTTACTATGCATTCTATTTTTCTATAAATAGAAGCTCATTCCTTCATTATTTTCTTACGAATTCACTGAACTCTAGAGAGAGAAACTATAGAGAGAAAGAAGAAGAGTATTCTGCCACTTAACTACTTCTTTATTTCAGTTCTTCTTTAAAATGGTAAGGGGTGTTATTCTTTCTTATTCATGAAGAGAACTTATGTTATTCCATTCTTTATTATTCTGTTGGAATAACCTGTATGCGTGGTTTACCCTATACTTGGTGGAATGACCTGTATATGCGGTTTATCCAATACTTGATGATCTTCTTCTGTTATTTCATTCTTTATTATTATGTTGGAATAACCTGTTTATGCGAAGTACCGCATACTTGGTGAAATTCTTTTATTATTTCGTTCTTTACGATTCTGTCGGAATATCCTGTCGGTGTGAATTTCACCTGACCTGGTTCCATCATTTATTATTCCGTATTTATTATTCTGTCGGCTATCCTGTCGGTGTGAATTCACCTGACCTGGTTCCATCATTTATTATTCCGCATTTATTATTCTGTCGGAATATCCTGTCGGTGTGAATTTCACCTGACCTGGTTCCATATTTATTATTCTGCATTTATTATTCTGTTGGGAATAATCTGTCTGTGCGGTCTCTATCGCATGCATGGTGAATCCTTCTGTTATTCTATTCTTTATTATTCTGTTGGAATAACCTGTCTATGTGGATTGCCACATGCATGGTGAATGATCCTTTATATTCATTCCTTATTAAATTGTGGAAATGATCTGTATACGTGGATTACCTCATGGCTGGTGAAAATCCATTTGCAGTTTCATATATTCTTTATTATACTTATTTGGTTAAAGTTTTGATTTCTATACTCCATGAAATTAGTGGAATATCCTTGATATTTGCGCTTCATCTAGTATCTTTTCATGAAAATATTCTTCTGAGCATTCTTGACTGTTACTTTAAAAAGAAGTGTCATGTTGACAATTTGGATATTATTAGTTCCTGGATAAACTAATTCTTGAACTTTTTTAATTGAATTCCTATAATATTGTCATCATCCTCATGTTTATTTTATGTTAAAAGTCATCTTTGGCTTACGTGCATAGATGGAGTTAGTATGATTATGACCAGGGATCATTCGGTATAATCATGAACTGTGATGTTATAAGTGGTGTGGTAAAAGTCCTCAGTGGCTTGTAATGCATTGATAGACAGTTTGTGGTATGATTATGACCAGGGATTTTTCGGTATAGTCATGATCATTGATGATTTAATGAATATCCTTGGCCCGTAATACAAGGATGATTAGAAGATGTGGTTTATTTATTAAGCTGAGTCTCAGTGATAAAAGTTGATGAAAATATTTTTAAATCATAGAAGATAGTAGGTTTTATTCTCTACTTGACTCTTCTAATGAATTGCTTGTTCCGCTGCAGTTAAACTTGATGTCTATTGTATTTTATCAGTTTAACATTGTTGAAGACTATTGATAATTTATTCTTCATTATCTTAGTCATAATATTTCTTACTGGGCTAGTTGAGCTCACCCTTTCTTTCAATGTTCTCTTCAGGAAATGAGAATATAGCTGGGACGAGTCAGGGAAAGGAGTGATGGTCCAGAAGATAGCATTAGTAGTCCTCACCATTCTGTTAAATAGTGTGACAATAAATGTAATGAGGACTCCTTGAGTATGGATATTGTCTAGATGACAATATTCCTATTAGAACTCTCAGTTTATGTATTGTCGTATGTTACACGACATTTGTATAATTAAGTTTGTATTTGTATTTTGTACCATGTATCTGACGACCCAAGATGGGTGATAAATACCTAATTTTGGGGGCGTCACAGACACTTTTGTCTTCCTACATAGTTAGTAACAGGAAAACGAAATTTTGAGTTTCTACTGATGCCCCTCTTTATCATGTTCATGCAATGCAATGGAATGGATACGATAAAGATTAGTAGACACATGAAATATGACAAGGTATTTCTAATAATACAAATCGCAATGTAATGAATGTTTATGATGAATGTTAAAATATTTTCGCAAATCGAAGTTCGCAAATCGCATATCGCATTTTGCACTTTGATTTTTGCATTTGGCCAAATCGCACTTCGTAACTCGTACATCGTAACTCGCACATCGCATTTTGCATATCGCATTTTGCAAATCATAATGTAATGAATGTTATGATGAATGTTAAAATGTTTTTCGCAAATCGGTTTACCTTTACCGATCATTGCTGATGCCTATGTTGGTGTTGACTCCAATGGTTTTGCATTTAATCGCTAATGCTTGTTTGATGAGGATAAGTTGAGATGTTTTATACATCTTTGATGGGGATGACGTTCTGAGATCACCAGACCTTCTCGATGTATACGCTGGTAGTTTACAACGGTGCCTACCCTACTGATCGCCGAACTATTTCGGTTCCCACTCGAATGATGGTATACAAAGTTCTCATCGCTGAACTATTTTGATGTTGTATTGAATTGATGCCAATGGTTTAGAATACCGGATCTTTTGATACCTTCGCTGAAGTAATATTCCAAGGTTTGCTTCGCCAGACTCTGCTTGATATTACACTCACCCTTTTTGCTATGATTTGGAGTTTCCTTTCGCTGTTGGGTGCCTGTTTCTCATTTTCTTGAGCATTTGATTCGCAACCTGGCTGAACTGATGACCTGAATGCCGCTGACATCCCTGGAGGGTGTAACTCGTTCTTTCGCTGCCCAACTTTGAACTTTGGTGTAGAGGCCTCAACTGATAAGGACTTGACGTAGGTTAACATGTTTGATGGTGTAGATTTCCTTCACTAGACCTTTCGTTGTTGGCATTCTGCTCCTGAGTTAAGAACTTTTTTGAGAATTTTCCCCTTCTTTTGTAGGGGCACACTTATGTCGCCATGATTTCTTTCAAGAGTTCTCCCCCTTCTTTTGATGAGAGGCTTATCCCGCCTTAAACTCCTTCCATTCCTTGGAATCGCAAAATGCCCCAGTCCTTCTACAAGTTGTTGCCAGGGATTCATACGAGAAACTCTCTTTATTGACCAAGTCGTGAGTGAATAACATCTGAATCGCCATTGAGATGATGATGGACCATGCTGATGGTGCTGACTGGTGTATTTTCCACTTTAGGATGGTTGATAAATGCCCCAGTGTTGAGTTGTCGCTGCTTCCGAGATTGCCCCAATCTTGTTGTAAGGGACCCAATATATCCGGTTGTCGCCAATTTTGAAATTGCCCCAGCCTTGCTTGTTGTCTGGGGTAGTTGCTTTGACAGATGGGCTGATAAGATGCCAAGATCGCGAGAAGCTTTTACCTCTATACCATATGATGAACAGGTATGGATGTGGATTTTGATGTTGACAGCTTTTTCTGGTAGAGATGTGGCTCTAGTTGAGAGAGATGATGCTCTAACTCATAGGGATACCGCTGTTGTTGAGTGGGATGAGGCCAGGTCATCCATAGATCACTAGTACAAAACTATAAAAAGACAACACTTAAAAGATGACATTTTTATAAAAAACGTTACAGTATTTTTTTTACAACGTTTTTTAACAAAATGTTGTAAATACATATAAAAAATGTTATGTATTTATAAGGGTAATTTTTGATTTTAACTAGATAACATTTTTTAAAAACAAACATTATGTATATAAAAAACACGGAGCAATTGATAAAAACGCGGAAGCCAAAATTTGAAATTAAAAAAGTACCATACTTTCTTCTCTCTCCTATCTCTGTACGCCAGATCTGAAATCTCAATTCCTCACTCCTTAGCCTCTTGCCCTCTTGCCTCTCGACTGTGGCCTCTCTTCCCTGTCGCCGTCCCTCTCTTCCACCGTCGTCGTCCCTCTACTTCTGTCTCTCTTAAGCTTGGTACATTTTCCCAATTCAATATTCCCCTAATTTTTCCCTAGTGCTCACTTCTAATTCTTCCAACTCTACCTCAAGCAGAGCCAACGCTCTCGCTCTAAATCTCCTTCGCCGTCGCCAGAGCTGCCGTCAACCGTCGAGCTTTCTCCTAGCCTGAATTGGTTGTTAGGGTCGTTAGCGATGCCGAAATCACGGCTAACAAAGGTCCTCCCATCACTCATCTGAACGAGAGATCTGTCTAGTTCACTTCATCCCTCAATTGATTTGTTTTACATTAAAACTGCAGATTTATTGTTATGTAGTCATATTGATTCTCCCACTATCTATGTTCTTTATCTTGAATTAATTTAGGGATACTATCGTAATTTTTAATTTGAAAGCTGGAACTCTCGTCTCTACCCCATTTTCAATTCTATTATTGTAATGATTTCATGGATTTTGGTTTCAATTCTATCATTGTAATGGTTTCATGGATTTTACTTTTCCAATCTTTTTAACCTTTCATTGTAACAATAGCATGTTTCGATTTTTCATATTCTAATGCCAGTTTGTTTATAGAATTTAAAACGTTTCTCAAAGTCGGGAGCTTCTTTTTCCAAGAATTGGCCTTTCTTTCTTTATTTCATATTCTAATGCATGTAAGCAAACATTTAATTGACAAAGAAGATAATGTAATACGGTAACAATTTCTGAGGAAGTCATTCCTAAATGAATCTTCTAAAGTCTGCGTGCACTCAGCTTAACTGATTCACATATTTAATTTAAAATAATAAATAAACTATTCAACTTATTAACCTTGATAGAGGTTAGTTCCAGGTCAGGGAGAGATATTGTCAGTATATATGTTGTGTTTGAAATCCACACAGCATGTCTCAGTTCAACTTGGTAGAGTTATCTGCTTGATGTTCTGAAGTTTTTGGTTAATTTATTTTCACATTCATCTTTTTTTGATGATTTTCTTTGTCAATCACTGTGAAGGTTAAGAACATGCCAGGTTAGACTGCTCTTTGCATGGGTGCTGTTTGTGGTTCATCAAACAAGTAAAGTGCATTCAAAAAGTTTGATCATGGGTTGCTTAAGTGATCAGTCTGATGTCACTGTATTTGCTCGAGAATTCAAGGACTGTTCCTGTAGGCCTTCTAGAGGTGCTTTAGTATTAATGGTGAATTCAGAAATAGGTGCAATTTTGGTTGTAATGAGGAGAAATGTTCGATGGGGAGCTCGTTATACGACATATGATGATCGGCTAGATCACTCTCTCATCCATTCATTCAAGGAACTGCGGAAAAAAATATTCTCATGGCAGCATCAGTGGCAGACAATCAATCCAGTTTGTACCTCAAGCCATTTCTGGATGTGATTCAATCTGATGAAACTGGTGCACCAATTACTGGTGTTGCTTTATCAGCAGTCTACAAAATCTTAACCCTGGAATTAATTGATTTATATACTATGAATGTAGACGAAGCTTTGCACTTGATAGTTGATGCTGTGACAAGTTATCGGTTTGAGGTGACTGATCCTGCCTTCGAAGAAGTGGTACTAATGAAGATACTTTAGGTTCCTTTGGCCTGCATGAAGAATAAGGCATCATTTAAGCTGAGTAACGAGCATGTATGCAACATAGTAAATACTTGCTTTCGTGTACTTCATCAGGCAAGCTCTAAAGGTGAGTTGCTGTAGAGAACATCACGCTACACAATGCATGAGTTGATTAGGTGTATTTTCTCACATTTGTCAGAAATTGACAACATAGAACAAGCATTGACTCAAGGAGGCAAATCTCATGTCAACAAAGAGGTGATAGTCCGATTTTCTTGTTTATGGTAGACATACTTCAACTTAAAAATATTTAGCAGCACCTGTTAAGATGTTGGTGCCAGGTCCATGTTCCAGTAATGATCTAGGAACTCCTTGAATCTGATCTGGTAGTTTTGCAGTCATTTCAGAATTCAGATAGGTGGGAGTGGGATATGGTTAGTAGGGGATTGTGATTAGATTTCTAGACTTGAATTCATAAACTAGATGTTTAGCACTTTATGGTAATTATTTAGCCATTGTCTCCTAGGGGTGAAGCACATGATCCGACATTTATGGTTACTGGTGCTGAATGCTTGTTAAAAGAAAATACTAAAAGAAAAATGCATGGGTTAGTGGTGATGCAAAAGAAGTGCTTTTCATCATAATTTACTCAAATTGAAGTAGCTCCTTTGTTGTTTCCCTATCAATTTCTTAAAGCTTGTATTTTTTGGCAAGTTGGTGTGCCAGATGGGAATCACACTTCTGAGATTATACAATAAGATAACAGACATGTCAGTTCAGACTATCATGATAGGATACCTCCTACTGAAGTTGCTTCAAATGTTTCCATGGATACATCAATAGGAAAGATGGATGGAAACATAGTGTTTAGAATAACATCTCTTATGATTAGAGATCAGTTGTAGGTGCTCTTCTGATTGCAGTTTTGCTTTGATATCTTTACTTAGTTATTAGCTTGTCCCAACATTCTTCTTTTCTTATTTCGCAAGTGATGCATCAAACTGACTAATTTTCACAGTTATGAAGGATGTTAGATCTAACTCTTTCTCTTGTACGGTATTAGGAGAATAAAATTTCATTAAGTATTATTTATTTTTTTCGAATGATAACTGCTTTTACTTTTATGATATAAAATGTTGTTTTACATATCTATATTTGAAGAGTTTGTAAAATTTAAACATTTGCCTTCTCTAAAACTTCAACTTTCTTCCTCCAGTATTAGGAGACGTGCTCTAGATCTACTTTTTGGCATGTGTGATGTTTCGAATGCGAAGGATATAGTTGAGGAATTATTGCAGGTAAAACCATGGACATGTCATTGTTGTTTAAATCTGTTTGAACTTAAATTATATATTCGACTTGCTGGTATGGTCTTGAAAAAGTTCCTAATAGAAACAAAGAGGATACACAACTGACTCTCATCTGTTTCCAGTATCTCGCCACAGCAGATTTTGTAATGCGTGAACAATTGTTACTAAAAGCTGCTATTCTTGCGGAGAAGTTTACCCCTGATCTATCATGGTATGATATTTCTGTATTTGTAACTGAGGAATTTTAGAAAACTATATTACTGAAATACAAGATTCCCAGTCTACAGATATTCAAAATCAGTTAATGGTGTTTGCAGAAGTATAGTAACTACTGATTTTGATAATATTAGTTATTTAAATGGACATTTTTATGAGATGTGTACATTACATATGATATTTAATGTTATTCTTATGAATAAATGATACCTTTTGCAATGAAATTATTCTTCCCTATCCTTATACAGGTATGTGGATGTTATCCTACAGTTTGTTTTGACAAAGCAGGAGACTTTGTCTGTGACGACATTTAGTTTCGTGTTGTGCAATTTGTAACAAACAACGAGGACCTACAGGTGACTAAAAACATGCTCTACCAGTTGAGGTTCAACTGATGCTACACCAGTATAAAAAGTTAGGAAATTGAAAAATATAGAGAGGCAAAGGAGCCTTTGAATATGGTGCTTTTCACTTTGCAATGCATGGCAAGGGGCGGAATTCATGATCACGTTGGAGGTAGCTTTCACAGATACAGTGTGGATGAATGTTGGCATGGTTAGTTCAATTTTCTTTTCTGTTTTTCCCTCTTTATTCTTTGACAATCGCTATAAAGATTTTAAAGGAAATTGACCAAATAAAATTAACTATATAGCAGCTGCATAGTAGCATTTACTATGCTAAAACGAACTGTATAGCAGCTGCATAGTAGCATTTACTATGCTAAAAACTAGTTATCTCAGCTTATATTTCAATGCCGGGGAAATTTACTTATTGTACTAATATCAACTGTTCATATTCTAATGGTTCTTTGCAGTTCCTCATTTTGAGAAAATGTTGTATGACCAAGGGAAGCTGGCTAATGCTTACCTAAATGCCTTTTATATCACCAAAAACACCTTCTATTCGTGTGTGGTTCTAGGCTTTTTTGCGCATGCTTAGGTAGTAGCTTAATTTTATGAATAGTTTAGTTTATTTTGTGGTGCCTGTAATCAAATTCACAATTCAATATAGTAGTAATTTATATTGAAAAGTGAATTTGAGATGCATATATGGATAGTTTGGTATATATTTTGTGGATGTGATAATTTAAAACTGTAAACGAATGGTATTATTGGGATGTATTTTGAATGGTTGATACATTTTGGCTTTAAATTTAAATGAGAATTTAGACATTTTAGTTATATATCATGACATTAGCATATTGCAGGTGTATTGGTAATGTAGGTGAACCACAACCTTTTTTTTCTTTTTTTTAATCTACAACATTTTAAAAACGTTGTGAAAATGTGCTTAAACGTTGTGTAAGGGTGTCAAATAGATAACACCCTTAACCATGACGTTTTCTTTTTGAAACCACAACATTTTTTTCGCGCTATCTATTTACTATTTTGTAGTAGTGGATGCAGTGATTGTTGAGCGGGATAGCGCTATATCTGCCCAAGATATCGCATGTAGTTGGCAGTGGATCTGTTAGCTCGTGTAGAAACCCTTGGGCAGGAGATCATAGCGTTACCTCCTTCTTTTAGAGAGGAAATCCATGTTGGACTTGGTGGCTCGTTTATCCACTGGTTTGTAGATTAGCTTTGATTTTCCTGCATAGACTAGCTTAGCCATTTTTGTCATGTACAGGACACATTGTATATATCAAACAGTATTATATGGCAGGGAAATATGTTTTGATTCACTTCCCTTTTAGTTATGCCTTGTTACTTGCTTGAGAATTGTTTGTTTCTCCAGGGCTTTGTGATCTGGATGTATTCTGAACTCCTCCTTGATGGATGGACAGTGAGATGTCTCAGGATTTTTAGAATGGATCGTCGATCTGTGTGTATTCCCTACCATCTTTGGTGTCTTGGGACTGGTTTCTATATGTGGTTATGGATAGGAGTGTGTTTGTTTTTGTTTTTTATGTGGTGAGACCAGACCATAAAGATGGCTGCCTACGTACTCCCGTGTATTGAGGAGATCAGGTCGACGTAGTTCGCCCCATGTACAGGACAGACTGTAGATGAAAAGTTTGATCCCATGTACAAGATAAATTGAAGGTGTGAAAGGTTTAATCCCTGGTGGGATAAACTGAAATTGTGAAAGGTTTTGAAAACCTGCGGGAAATGAAGGATTTGGTGATCTGAAACTAGGCTGCTGGTTAGAAAAGTGTTTTTACCTAATGGGGCAGATGAGTGTGAAGCGAAGTTGTATGTAATGAAGGGTTAAAAAATCGGAATAACTGGTGATCTGATGATCCAAAACCAGGATGTTTGCTTGATGGTAACCTCAGACATAGTACCGTTTCACGGTGTCCGAATTGATTAGTTGCAAAAATTCATCGCCGTCCATTTCCTGTAATCTGAAAGCGCCTCCTGTCAATACCTCCTTGACAATAAACGGGCCTTCCCAGTTTGGGGCAAATTTTCCTTTAGACTGAGCTTGGTTGTCAACGATCTTCTTCAAAACCAAGTCGTGTTGTTTGAACTGCCGTAGTCGGACTTTTCTATTGTAGGATCTTCTTCACAAGTAAAGAACCGCTCATGTGTGGGCCACATACTCCCCCATGGATTTCCATGAGCCTCTAAGCTTGGTAGTCATCCAGACATCTGAGGAGACCTCGTCTTGTATCTCTTTTGTAGAGTGTATCTCAGCTCAGGTAGAATTTCGTAGCAAGTCGATGGATCCGCCTTCATTTAGTCGGGCTCACCTCAGCGGGTGTAGATCTATCTTGTAAGTGCTCATTGATATGCAGATATCGTAGGTACTGGATGGGAGGTAGCTCGTCCGATACTTCTCCAATGTAATTTCCATAGACTGGAGCCTTTTGTTGGGCAAATGTGAGGGTTGACATATTTTCCTTGTCATGTATGCTGATCAAGGAGGCCTAGGTTGCTAGCACATCCTCAAAATCATTCCTATTTCGAGAAATGTGGAGGAAGGATTTTTCTTCAAACTCCGAAGCCATCTATAGAACCTGCCGATGGTAAGGCAGCAACTGTAGAACTTGTTGAAGAGCTTTTTTCTTTTTCTTTTTTCTTTTCTTTTCTTTTCTTTTCTTTTTTTTTTCTTTTTTTATTCATTAGATCGTGGAAAAGAGCCATATGGCTCGCTGGTAGGTATCTCCAGCATTGATGAGGCCGAATGACAACCGTCTATAGCAAAAAGGTTCCCCAAGGAGTGATGAATGTAGTTTTATCACGATCCTTTTCAGCAACCATAATTTGATGGTACCCCGCGAAGCAATCAGCAAAGAAGTACATGTCGTATTGAGCAGTATTGTTAATGAGAATGTGGATAAATGGCACGAGAAAGCTATCTTTAAGTCAAGATTTATTTAGATCCCGGTAATCCATGCAAACTCGCACCTCTACTCCGAGTTTTCGGCACGGGGACTATGATGGATAGCCATTCACGGTATGTTGACACCATGATAATACCAGCTTGAAATTGTTTCACAATTTATTATTTCACTTTTAAACTCCACTTAGGTTTCAATCGCCTGAGCTTCTGTTTGACTGGCTTGAATTCCCCTTTGATGGGAAGGCGATGAATGACGATGTCAGTGGATAAACCGACCATGTCTTCATGAAACCATGCAAACACATCCTGGAATAGGGTTAATAGAGTAACCATGTCATTCCATTGGTTTGGAGTGAGGTCCGTACAAATCTGGATTTGTTTGGGGTTTTCTAAGGTTCCGAGGTTTAAAAGAGGTGGTTTGATCAATATTTGGCTTGGGTTTGTCTTCGACCCATTCTTTGATCTCCTGAGGTATCTCACAGTCCTCTTGTATTTCCATCAAGTCTGAGTCCAACTTTACATCAAAGTTACAATCCTTGTGGAGAATAGGCACCTCATCAGCAAGTTTAGGCACATCTAACTTTATAGTCCTGAAATAAAATGCTTTCGCTTAATATATAAAACTGTTCAATCACACAAAGTGTTAGCATGTGATGACAAAAGTAACTGCTAATATTGTACAGAAAAAGTAAGCATTTATTGCTATCTACAAGGCAGAATGAGTTTCTGCCCGTTTTACCCTTATTGACCAATGCAAGGAGTGCTGCTCCAATTGTCGAGGGCAAAGTTCTGGTGGACTGCAGTGATGGAAGGGCTGTCATCGTCCTCCTTTTTCCGAATGATGACCATTATGTCTGGGCAATCATCGTCTGGGGTGTATCTGTTTGTGTGTTCATCATGGACAATGATGCGTACTTTAGACATCATTCTGACGATGTCTTGTCAAATTCTTCGTTCCTCTTCTTCCAATGCGGGATCTGGAACTAGAATTTCTTTCTCTTCACCGGCATCGGTTTAGGAAATAACATAGTCATAACATGGGCAGGCACCTTGTTGGGTAAAATCTAGTTACGCATAGCGCGCAAGTATACGTGGTCAACAAGTAATACTGTGAAAGTAGAGTATCGTTCCCACGAGGAATTGTTTAATAAAAATCACCAAGTACTAACCCGTAACCTACTCAATCTTATTTAAACGAATGAATTTCAAATTATAAGTAAACTAATTCTTATTACCACTAGTTAAAATTAAGATTACGGAGATTTAAGATCACAACTTCACTTATTGCTTCATTTAAGTTAACACACTTCTCATCAATTATTTTCTATCCTGAATTGTTAATCAAGAACACTAAAGCAGATAAAACCACTTCTCGATGCATATTACTCATACTCACTTAAATTCATAGATGATAGAATTACGCAAGACACCCTAATTAACTAATTCACAATATTTCTATGTGAATTACAATTAAAAAGGATTTAAACCACAAGTTCTCTATAATATTACATATGGCGTAAAAGTATATCTCTATCCTAAACACGAATCATGAATTCCTTCTATGCATAAATCACAAACACATGTTATCATGATCAGATCTAAATATAAACTTCATCTCTCGAGTTCATATATATTTTCACGGTAATTGATGGCCAATCAATTAAACAATTAAATCCAAATCACATCAGACAATCCTCATAATAGAGCATAATAATTGATAGCGAAGCATATTAAAATAAGCAACACAATAAGATCCATTGTAATCTCAAACAAAGAATTAGTTCATTGAATTAAAACTAAGAATCCACAATTGAATACTTATAAGAAGATAAGAAAATAGAATCTATTGTCTGTAGATTTGATGCTCTCTCCTTGCTCTTACTTTGAATCCACAATTGAATACTTATAAGAAGATAAGAAAATAGAATCTATTGTCTGTAGATTTGATGCTCTCTCCTTGCTCTTACTTTGAATCTTCAATTGTCTCCAAGTTGCTTCAATCTCCAAATCTAACAAGAACTAGGGTTTTGATCTAATCTACTCTAATCTAATCTAATGGAATCCTCTCTCCCATCTAATCTCCTCTAATCCTTATGATTCTCCTCCTTTTATAAGTCTCTTTATATGTCTTTAAGTCCTCTTGGAAGTCCTTGAGTCAATCAAATTGAAACAATCCTTCCCGAACTCAAATTTGGACAAAAGCTGAGTTTTCTCCGCGTACCCCCGCCCCGGCGGGTGTTTATACTTGTAAAGGGCCCACTCCAGCGGGGGTCCCTACTGTTTTTCAGCTGGTATGCCCGCCCCAGCGGGGGTTTTGTGAAGGAAAAGCCTGCCCCGGCGGGGGTACCTTTTCTACTTTGACGTCCTTTGGTTCAGCCCTTCGTACAATGTATTGTACACAAACATCTCAACGCCTCCGCGTAATCCCCTATAAAAGGGTTGTTCATCTCAGCTTTTCAACATCTGAATCCGCACCAAAATAATTTGGTTTGGCGTAACTTCTCAAGAAACTCTTGAATTTCATGAACATCTTTCAATATTTGTCTAGCTGAATCAAATAGCATAGACCTCTACAATAACTCGGACATTAACCAAAATATACATATACATACATACATATGTATTCTCATATCTTAAAGAAATCTCAAAAATCTTTTTTTTAACGTCATGATACCGCACTGTATTTACAGTCCGTTGAGGATTCCGTCATTTGGTGATTTTATCATACTACACCATACCATAGTGGGTTGACGATCCTTAGATCACATCCAACACTAGGTAATACTGCATTGATGACTCCATCGTTTTTATCATCTTTGCACCAGGTTACATGATGCATTAATGATATAAAATATATTTTGATATATTGCAAATCATTTTTGTCTAGCCGAAGCAATTAGCATAGACATACGAATAACAGTATTGTTGTTAAAACTCATTGGTACCATCATTTGATCCAATGTTTTTCAAGAAAATAAAAGTGTAAACATCAGCACGAAGTCAATAAATTTCGAAAGTCTAGCATAGCTAGTAGATTTAGAATACCTATGCTTCCACCATCAACTCCACTTTCTATAATGATCCATTGCTTAATAGGTCTATCTATTTCTATCATCCTCAATACTCCATTCACACTTAATTATACCCTAGTTCATCAAACTTACCACACGTTATGAGTTCAGGAACTTGCCACAATCATATGAGTTTAAGAACTTATCCTAGTCAGACTATAGGCGTCCATTCGCTGAGGGGTTCAAAAACATACCATATAATTATGAGTCACGAACCTACCATAAGTATGAGTTTTAAGAACTCGCACTTAACCTTATAATATTCTCTAACTATACCCTACCTATCTGTTATACACATGAGAAAAGAATCACCTTCTCAACAGGTATATAGCAAATAGCGCGACACAAACATTCTAATGATTATCAATGTGATAAACTGAGTGCAAGGACAAAACCCTCGCCCATACAAAGGTTTGTACAACTCAGTCATTACATGAGTTCTCAATTGAAATCCCACCTAACTCTATCTTTCTTTTAACTTGCTCTTTGTTGGATACGAATTCCTCGTATCACATCATCTATAACTCCTCATGAGTTATCTCGTACTATTTCATAGTACACCATCTTCATAACATTAAGCTATAATCATTCAAATATTACATACCATCTTTCTTTTATAACTTAAACAGATCACGTCGTGACCTTATTCTATAATAATCTCCCTTAAAATTCTTTTGTTAACTCGTGATCGTTTTGTTTTACGATCCTCATTCTTTCTCTTTTTCATCATTTACGACATTACTCGTTATTCTGGCTTTTGGAGTTAGGAAACTCCCATTTCTTATCTTTATATCTCTTAGATTCTTCTTTGAATCTTCTTGTTTATAAAAAGAAAAAAAAATTTCCTTTAAGAATTTCTAACATCATTTACATCGCTCAAAATTTCATTCGAGTTCTACACTTTCATCATACGTATCCATTTTTACACTTGGTACACATCGAGTCTCTAACAGTTTCAATATGGTACGCTGAGTGGTTTTCCACAAACAACCAACAAACTAGGTTCCGAGTTACTAGTTCGTATATACCTCCGCTCTATGAAGGAATCGTTTAGCCCATATACCATACACCAACTACTAAAGAGTACAACTATACCATACTTAACTATAACTCTCTATTCTTAACTTCCTTACCATTCTCTTCTTATAGACATTGTCTATTTGTTATCACCTTACATCCTTATTATTGGAGTTGGGTAACCCCACATTCATATTCTCTATAACTCTCTGCGAGATTCTTCTTTGAATCATTTCACGCAAGTTTTATCCCTTCTTTATACATTTCTTACATTACTTCTTATTGTTCAAACTCTATTTGAGCTTATTCTTTCATTATCTTCACCTTCCTTCCCTAAGGTTATAGCCTAAGGTACTCCTACCTAAGGTTTATAACCTACAGCTTTGATACCAACTGTAACGACCCCAAAATTCATACAATTAAAATCCCGACTTCGGTCGTTAACCATACATTCAACCTCTAAATAGTACATCATTATTCTATGCTAAACTTAATAAAATTGCGGACTATTTAAAACTTTTATACATTTCCTTCTTTCTTGCCCTGAATCGCAACCATTACATTACATCTCTTTGATTCAACCTTACATCATGAATCGTTACAACAAAATGACTATACAAAGTCTTATATCATAACTAAATATCCATAAACATTGGATAACTCAACTTACATTTCAACAACATGTTACGTTCAAAATATGAAATACATTTCTCATAAAATATAAGTAATCTTCGTGAATATAGATCTCTATAACTCACATAGCACGTATCTTTACCTTAAAATATTAACCTGCAAAAGTGGTTATTTGCAAGAGTGAGCTCGACAGCCCAGCAAATTCTAACAGTTTTCATGCATCATATATCACATAATAACATGCTCGACATACATCTCGTTAAAGTAACATGGCATACATGCTTTTAATTCACATAACAAATATAAAGATTGAGTTTCTTACTCAATCTTCATTACTTAGCCAAAATAATGCAGTCATATATTGACTTTAACATTTCATGATTTCAACATGCATAACACATCATGCAATTTAAAACAGTTCATCAAGTCCACGTAGAAAATAGGAACCGAAAGACTTGCCTTGATCGTTGTTTACCAATAATAGCTTAACAGCTTACAGTTATCTGCACTTCACGTGCCCTACACAATTATATAATCATACACATCAACTATTAGTCACATAACAACACATAGCAATTGTAATGTAAACTCTACTCCACATCTCATAATCTTTCCTATTAATAAATACACAATGTGGTCAATTAGATTGTGTTAACTTTTCGACTTATGATTCACTATATTTCTTCTTAGTCAAACTCGAAGTTCAAGTGCTTAAGTCTTGCTAGGACTACTTATTGGCTTTATATTAAACCCATTCCATATCTTATAATATCCATTTCAATGGAATTGAAACACTTTTTAAGTTCATTAACACTTGGCACGGCGTTTCGACGTTCAATCGTCACACGCCCGATTTGCCTCTCTTGTGTATGCTTACTATGCTTCTATAACTTATGTAATACATTATTTATTAATATTAAGCATCATTATATTTACTAAGATTTATGTTTTATAACTTAGGACATCATCTTTTACGGTCTGGAGCACTACACATGCATATGTGCATGCCCGACACCCTCTGATTGCCTTCGAAAACACAACAGTCCTAACGATGACCATTTTGACCCATTCTAATGACCTCAAATTGAAAAACGTAAAGAATGAAAGTTGTAGGTCTACTCGTTCTCGTTTTGGATCATCTTGAATCACCTCAATCGGAGTTCGTATGAGGAAGTTATGGCCATTGTACTACAGGAGGTCAAAACTGTCCAAGTCAGACTTCTGTCCCCGCGCTGGGGCGCGAGGACTAAGCCAACAAGTGGCGCTGGGGCGCGCGATTGGTGTTGGGGCACGAATTTCATCGCTGGGGCGCCAACTTCTGGTGCTGGGGCGCGAATTTTGGCGCCGGGGCGCGATTTTTGGCGTTGGGGCGTGAATTTTGACGATGGGGCGCCGAAACTCGCAGAACCCAACCACGAAGAACAGAACAACTGATTTGTTTGTCTATTACTTCAATTCTAACACTAATTAACAACCATAACTTCATCGCAACTACACATAAACGTTTAACAATCATCCATATAACAATTACCGACAATTAAACAACTACTTTAGAAAACTTCATTATTTGAAAACACTATTTTTAAGAAAAACTCCATTGTTAACGTTGTTTAACACTGTAATATCAATAATAATTCAAACTTGATTACTTTAAAGTACGATTCTCTAAAATTCATACCCAATTAAAATAATCACACTTCAATTTTACATTTAGCGTACAATTGTATCTATAACCTTTGATTTTGTACAACTCAATTTCTTACACGTTTTCACTGTAAAACCAATTCTTTTCTCTCTGTGAATGCTAGCATACTTCTCATATATACATACATGTGCTAATATAACAATTACAGTTACAAATACACATAATATCATACATAATTATAAAAGCATGATTTCTATACAATTTTTGTAAAACTTTATAACATACACAGTGATATTCAATAAAATTATACCGTAATATGTTTTAGGTTTTATATAACATACTTTCACTTGCTTTTAGAAAAACCATTCACTGAGAATCGCTACTCTGAACTAACTTTTGAAATCTCAGTCCTTTGTCAAATGCTCTCTCTGAAATTTCTCAGACTCTTTTCTTTCCTTAAACACTTCCCTTTTTCCTTTCTCAGACTTAACCAAATACAATATACGTAACACAACATAAAACTAATGCAGACGTTTCTTTTTTTTAAAAAAACTGACATTATAATAATTGACCCTAATCAATTATCAGTTATAAAATTATATATATTATTTATATTTTATTTATTTAATTTATATTTAATAAATCAAATTTAAAAATCCAAAGTCATAAGGCTCCGTTTGGCAAAACTCTTTAAAATTAAAGACTTAATATATTTAAGCCTTGTTTGGCAAAATAAATTAAAACTACTTTAATTTATTTTAATAACCACTTATAATATAGTTATTTGTCACACTTCTAATTAATTAAGTTTTCATACTTAATTTAATTAATTCTAATAACAATTCATTGCATAATATAATAATCTATTTAATCATTATAAACTCTCTAGCTTAATTATTAAATTAAATTAGATTACTATTTCAAAATAATTACTTTCCTTAACTCATTAATTATTTATTAAACAAATAAATAATCAAATCACATCAAATCAATTAAACAAATACTTATTCAACGATAAACACAACCATTAAATATTTATATAATTCAATAAATATTTAAATATTTAATTAAAAATCTGGATTGTTACATAGAGGGCTAAGTTAGAATTGAAAATCACACAAGAAATAAGTTTTCTCTCTTTCTCTCTCTAGATTATGAGTGTATTTTGTGAGTATTTAGATACTTTGAGAGTTTCTATTCATCAGAGGAAGTTTCATTCAGCCTTATACCGGTATTCCAACCAGAAGTACTGATATTTTGAGGTAAGGGATTATTTTCTTCTTAAATGATATTATTTTCTTCAATATCATTATGCTGAAATATTGATATGAGTTTTTATCAAATTTGGAACTTTTTGTGTCGGGGTTACTATTCACGTATAGGGCACTATTCATGTATACGACACTATTCACGAATACGGTACTATTCACCGAAAAATAAAATTTTCCCTTTTTGTCCAAGATGTCTATTATGGTTACTATCTTTGATTGTATCCATGTTTTGATTTTTATTTTTGAATTCTGCTTCACAATTGATTATTATGAAGTATTATTGATCTTGGATAAACTGTTATACGAATCCCTACTATTTGTCCTTCTGTCTCACTGGATTCGTTTTCTTTAAGATATTTTTCATCATCCTCAGTCCTAAATGATGATATTACTAAATATCTTTGCCCTGTAGTGCAAAGACGTATGATTACCTGATGAATATCTTTGGCCTGTAGTGCAAAGATGAACATGACTGACTGGTGATAAAAATGAATATCTTTGGCCTGTAGTGCAAAGATGATTATTTGGTTAAAGATGATTATTAATTGATGTTACAGGGATAAAATATTGATGATGGATTTTTAAATCTTAGAAGATAGTATAATTCTTTCTCTACTTGACTCTTCTAATGGTTTGTTGTTTTCGCTGCAGTTGTTGATCTAAAACTTGTTGTCGATTATATTCTATCAGATTTTTTCCTGTTGAATACTAATGATAATTTGTTGTATATTATCTTAGTCATAATATTCTTTACTGGGCTAGTTGAGCCCACCCTTTTCCTTTTTGTTCTATTTTTCTTCTCAGGAGGTGAGAACATAGTAGGATCTAGTCGGGGTATGGAGTGATGGTTCTAGAAAGATGTTTTAGCAGTCCTCACTATTTCTGTAAAATAGTTTTTAAATAATTGTATTGAGGATTTATTTTAGTGTGGATATTGTCTATAAGACAATATTTGTATTTAAACTCACAGTATGTGTTGTCGTATTTTGCACGACAATTGTATTATTGAAGTTGTAGTTTACTTTCTGTACCATGTATTTGGCGACTCAGAATGGGTGTTGAATACCTATTTTTGGGGCGTCACAACCGCCATGAAGTAACCTCCAGGCGGGACGAAATGTAAAGAAAGCGGTAAAAGGCCACGAAGTAAACTCCAGGCCTGACAGAAATGTATATATATATATATATATATATATATATATATATATATATATATATAAGTAGTAAATGCACCGAATGTAAAATTCATGCTCAATCAAACAGAGTTTGATGGCAACAACATATATATAAATATTTATATATATATATAAAAGCAATAAACGCTCTGGATGTCCAGGCTCATCGAACAAAGTTCGACCATAGTTTTATATATATATATATATATATATGAAAGCAAATAAATGCTCCGGACGTGAGTCCAAGTTCAATCGAGGCATAACTCTATAATGGTAGTCCATATATATATATAATATATATATATATATATATATATATATATATATATATATATATATATACACACAAAGGAAATAAAAGCCACGGACTGAAGTCCGGGAAAACACACACAACACGACTCAGCGTGAAGAAAGGTGTGTGCAAAGATGAAGAAAAAGGCTTTAAAGTATGTAAGAAGGCTTACAGTGGGCTACCAAAGAAGACTTCAATAACTTGAAATGGATGAACACTCGCCTTTTGCCAGTAGAAAAGTATCTATATATGAGCTTACAAGTGTCTAAAATGAGAAAGCACTAAGTTTAGGGTGTGTACAGAGAAAATTAGATAGGGCTTCCTCGCCATTTCTCTTGCAAATATGGCCACCCCAAGCCCTCTATTTATAGAGGGGGGGTACTGCAGGTGTACCTGTGGCAGCAGCAAGTGTACTTGTGGCTGCCCGGGGTGCCCCGAGCAATGTGGGTCCCGCTGTCTCGATGTACGTGCACTCGGACAACGCACTGTTCGCTCGAACCTTCATAACTTTCAATCCAGGAGTCCGATAAAAGCGTGGCATACCATTCCGAAAAGCTCTTTCTGAGAGCTACGCAATGACATATGATTTGTCCTTTTTTTGATTCAGAGAAGATGGGTCCATAACCGAAATGATATTTTTAGGTTTCCGTCAGGTAGTCCGTTGAGCTGTTTTGCATAGTTTGCGCTCGAAAGTTAAGATATGGTTCTTGTGGGACTTTTTTTTAAATAATTTGAGTTGAAATGATTTGATTTAATGTGAGTTGAAGTTGATTTGTCAAAATGACCATTTTACCCCTCCTGGGGTCATTTCCAATTTTCGCACAGTTGTAGCAGTCTTTTCTCAGGGTTATCTTTAAGGTTGACCTGATGTTAACTCTGACTGTCCTCCGGGTTATCTCTGAGGTTGGCTTAACCTCCTGGGGTTATCTGCAGGCTTTGAACTTGATCCCCCAGGGTTATTTCCGAGGTTGGAACTGATTTTCCCGGGGTTATCTCCGGGGTTGGAAACTGATTTCCTGGGGTCAACTACGGGGTGGGAAACTGGATCTCCCGGGGCTATCTCTGGGGTTGAAATTGATGTTGTGGTCCTCCAGGGTTATCTCTGGAGTGTGAAAAAGATGCTTTTATCCTCCTGCATAGTTAGTAACAGGAAAACAAAATTTCGAGTGTCTACAAAAATGACAAAAATATCTTTTATAAAAATAACGACGAAAGTTTTACCGTTAAACTGTTAAAATATCCAGTGGTAAAAGTACAGTAATACGCGTGGTTGCATAGTAGCACACAGTGTCGTACATTATCTTTGATTATTGATACTTACGTGAGAAGTCACTCAGTTTTATTCAATTATTGCCACAGTAATTGCTGCATAGTATCTCTCATATTATTGATTCAATTATTATCACAGTTTCATCTGCACAATATTCTATATTATTAAATCAATAATTGAGACGACAAAGTTATTCATATTATTATTTGCATTATTGATAATGTCTAGAAAGTTATGTTGAGGAAAGGGGTTTGGTCACCTAATTGCGCGCCAATAGGGAGAAATCCTTATCGGAAAGCCCCCTCTTTCCTGGAAATGATCTGGTTGTTCATATTGTGAGTTATAATATTAATGATGAATAAGTTCATGTTGATTAAAGATGTTTGTTCATTTAGTTTTCTTTAATTCTTCCATGACCCAATTACCCTCAAAGGAGGTAATTTTGTGATTTACTGGTTTTGTTATTATTGACCAAACGAGCAATTAATCAGATAAATGAGCAATTAATTGCAATTGGTTCACATGCAAATTATTGTTGATTCACATGCATGGAACTATTGGTTCACATGCATGTACTATTAGGGGAGGTAGAGCAAAATTGATAATACTTGAAGGATTAAATTAAAAATGGAGGTAAAGATGAAGGTACTATACTATAATTGTAACGACCGAGAAAATCGGATTATTTATAAAATAATTTTAATTAATTAAATAATGAATAAAATTGTTATATATGTTATTATATTGAGTAAACAAGATGAAGGTTGTTCTATAACCTAAATATTGCATAATGTCGTAGTATTCTGGCTACGTGGTAGAATTTCCAAGAAGAAAATAAAAGATTTTCGAGAAATTTTTTAAAAAATCCCATTCATCAAATTCTGCTCAAGAAATATTTTTGAACTTCCGAGAAATGCGTAATGATAGAATACCAAGTGAGGATGGATTATGTGATAATAATTCAGTTATGACAAACATAATTTTTTGCCTGTGTACTAAGTTTGAGAATGTTAAGAAAAGTAAAGATTGAATAAATGATGATCGTATAATAAGCAAGTGTTATACGAAACAAAAAATACGAGTATGATGCGAAGTATTGTACTAGTGTATACGAAAGATAGTATAACGTATATGACGAATGATTATACGAACTAGTATACGTAAAGAATACAAGGATTATACGTTAAACGCTTTAATCCTATTGCAATGGACTTGTAGGATTTGTGTAGGATTTGGGCAAGCCCAAATGCAATCTTGTTAAGTCCCAAAGATAGAAAATCCAAGCCCAATGTTAAGGCCCAAAGTAATTAAACTCAAGCCCGAACCAAGAACCGGAACCGTGGATTGAACCGATGGGTAACCGGGTAAGGAAACCTATGGGGAAACCCATGTGGGCCCCATGAGTGAGTCATGGCTAGCCACTTGGTGAGCAAGAAAGGGATAAGAGTTGTGTTACCCAAGTCTTAAATAATAAGGAGGTGGAAGAAATGAGGTGGGATGGCCTAAATGTCCATAATGCCCTCACCTTGGAAATCCTATAAATAGAGAGGATGTTGGTTCATTTTGTGCCTTGTTCATTTCACCAACATCTTAGATTATATATTGAGAAAAAAGTGAAAAGAGTTAGACTTTCATAATTCAAGAAGAAGAAGAAAGGAAAGCTTGATCATCAAAGGTAATAAACCTTTAACCACTAATCTTTATCTCTTCATTTGTAACTATGATAGAGAAGATATTATTGGTGGAGCATGTATCATAAGGAGTAACAAGGATGGTTATTAGAGGACTTAAACCTTAATAAACTATATTGCTAGTAAATCATAATCATAGAAGTTATGAACTAATGAAGAACATTGTGGAATTGTAATTTTGTTGTTGATGGACACATTGAAAACCATCATGTATAAGATTGAATGAAATATGTTTGGTTAGGTTGATAGATATATCGAATGAATTCATTTTGAAACGGTGTAAAAATCTCAAGTAACGAAGTTATGACGAAATTTACGAGATTAGACGATAATCATCGAAATCGTGAAATTCTCGGAATGAAAGTCAAAAGTCACCGTTTTACTCATAAACATTAGTTTTCGATGGAGAATAGTCTAAATTTGCGTTTTAGAGTTACGGACTAGAAAATGGTCAAATTCTGACTTAGAACGAAGAAATGAGCTTTGAACGTTCACGAACGTTTAATGAACGCTCAATAAAGAACTTAGTAGGTGAATTCCGTGTTAACAGATTCAAAAATGTAAGATTTTCTAATGAAATCATAGTACGCATGATATGTGAGCTAATGGCTTTTGAACGAGCCAATTCTGACTTAGCATGAATAAGTTATGAGCTCAAAAAATTTACAGAAGAAAAGAATTATGAAATTTATCTGAGGCTCAGGGTCGGCGCTGCAGCGCAGCCTAAGGAGGTAAAGGCGGCGGCGCCGCGCCAAGCTAAGCCCTCACACACTGTTAAGTGACGCCGCAGCGTGGCCTTAGTATAGTACTTCGGCGCCGCAGCGCCAAGGCCGAATTATAGGTATTGGGAACTCGCGCCGCAACGCAAGCTACATAAGGGAAGCTGGCACCGCAGCGCCAGCACTAGGAAGGACATAGTAAAGAATGTTTATGAATGTAAAGAATGTAGAAGTTGGTTAAAGATGAATTTTTAAACTTTAATTAAATTAAAGTAAACTCATTAAGGATGATAATAACCTTGTGTTAAACTAATAAAAGTTGACAAAAGGTTATGAAATGGTAGACACAAGGTAATACAACTGTGAGGGCCCCGAATCCAGGTCCTAAATCACCTCGGATCCGGTTCGATCATTCTATCACTATTACTATATTTGCGGAGGATATAAACATAAATTGTTTATACATTAAACTTACACACTATTCCCCAAGGACAAGTAACCTTAACTTAATACACATTTCATAACTTTTCCAACATATAACATTATTAACATACAATACTTATACAATTTAGCTGCACACATATCCTAACGCTGGAACTGTCATTAACCTTTCCTTGTATCCGACGCATTCGCCTTAATCTGTAATGTTTTATCATGATATAGCAAGGGTGAGCATAAGGATTGCCCAGCAAGTTTAATTTCAACAATATAACGATATATCATGATTGAAAGAGTCTAAATAACAAGCTGGCTATAATTCAACAATATAATTGTGAACTAGCAGGAACAAATTTATGACTGAACAAGTATTATACATGAACAAATATATCTGAACCAACTGGTAATGAAGGTGATCAGCCTTTCATACCTGACTTATACATGCAATATGTACAAAGTACAATTATACATGATAATCAGCAATGATTAACCATAAGCTTATCTGAATGAAACAACTCTTATTAGAGTTAAGTAAAAATAAACTTGCCTGAACCGTTGATTACCGCAACACAATTTATAACACTTTATCTGAAGACCTAATATTAGTAATATAAATCTCCAATATTAGAATAATATCATCACAATATAATACTATTATATATATAGATATGCATAGAATAACCTAAATACATAACACATAACACATAATCCTATCAGTCTATAACACATATAAGACTCAGTATCAAGTTAAACTATTGCAGTCTGAGTTGAGAACGACACAATTCTAACATCCTGACGGTCTAGTCGGACTTTTATCGAGTCTAAGTTCAATTAAACTCTGACTTAACACTTAACATTTAACTCAGATAATTTTAATATCAGTCAAAATATTATTCTAAGTCTCATATTAATTTTCAGATAATTATTATCATTTATCGAAAATTTTCAATCATTAAACTCGTATTTAAATGAATTAAATACCACATAATTCCATTATCATTAATATTTATTTATTATTAAATATTAATGAAATACATGTCATAATATTATAATATATTTATAATATATCAAAGTATTTTTAATACCTTAAAATCATATTTATATAATTTTTAAACACCTAAATCCATTATCCAATAATTGCTTTTAATATTAAAATATTAATATTTTCATGACAAAATATCAAAAGTTATATTTTATAACATAAACTATTTTTCTAACACTTAAATCATTTTTATATAATTTTTAAATCATTTATTCTATTTTTCCATAATTTATTTAATATAGTTATTAAATAAATTAACTATCATTAATATTAATTAATTAATGAAATTCATCACAAAATATTAAAAATTACTGAAAATATCTTTAAATATTTTCTTATACATTAATCTTATTTTTCATGATTTTTCATGAATTAAAACCATTTTTAAATAATTTATTTAATATAATAATTAAATAAATTAAAAATTATTTATATTCCAAAAATATTAAATATTTATGAAATATACTCAAAATAATTAAAAACTATTTTTCAAATTTTAAAATAAATTTTTAGAATTTATTATGTATTTTTTAATAATTAAAAACCAGTTTTATCAATTTTTAAATAATTTTCAAAAAATAATAATATTAAACTGTCGCTAAAGGGCCCTATAGCGACAGAACCGTCGCTATAGGTGTTCTTGGCCTATTCTTCATCAAGCCCAGAAATGCATATCAGTAAGCTAGGGGGGTGGTTTGACCAGACGTAATTCTCAGTATATTTAGTTTCTAGGTCTGTTTGAACCTTGATCTTGTAGTAAGTATATAATACTACGAGTTGTAATCATTATCTGAGTCATAACATAACATATCATGAAGATCTGGTCATTCAAAAAGCTTGTCAGGCATGTTCTTCATTTTCTGGGTTACCCAGAAATGAAGAACAGCCTAGGTACCTACTTTGCGTCATTATAACTTTCATTCTGGGTTTTGTTTGTGTAATATAAAAGTTCAAAATTATAGTCTTTATGTTAGAGTACAACCTCATAACATCATGACAATATAACAACATCCGATACGCAAGATCTGGGCCGGTCAAACAAGGGGTCAAAAACTGTTCTTCAACGAATTCTGGGTTTTCCAGAATTTGTCCAAGGCAGTTGGTCAACGCATATTTGACCGCGATTAATTCCGATCCTGATCATGATATGTGTAATTTAAAGGCACGATCGTGTAGTCCCTATACCAATCTACAATGGTAACACAATAACCTGGATGAAACATTAACACATAGCAAGATCTATCGCCTGCAAAACCTTGTCAGAGGTTACTGAGATTTCTGGGCTGCCCAGAAATCAGTTTCTGTGAACGGTCAACGAGGTTTGACCGCTCGTATCTCTCAATATATTCATGATCTAGTCGTGTTTCCAGTTTCAGATCACAGTCTACATGTCATAGAACATATGTATAACATAAAATCACAAAACTCAAAAACAGAGAAGGATTTATGTGACGCCCCCAAAACAGGTATACAACACCTATTCTGAGTCGTCAATAACATGGTACAGAAACAACTACAACTTTATTAATATAACATAAAAATTGTGAGTGTAAATACAAATATTGTCATCTAGACAATATCCACACTCAAATAAGTCCTCATTACAATTATTGGAACAATATTTTACAAAAAAAATGGTGAGGACTACTAAAACAACTTCCTAGAATCTTCATTCCATACCCCGACTAGTACCTGCTACATTTTCGCCTCCTGAGAAGAAAATGGAACAACAAGGAAAAGGGTGAGCTCAACTAGCCCAGTAAAGAATATTATGACTAAGATAATATACAACAAATTATCGTTAGTCTTCAACAGGGAAAAATTTAATAGAATACAATAGACAACAAGTTTTAATTCAATATTCGCAGCGGAAAATAATAATTCATAGAGAAGTTACGTAGAGAATGAAATCTACGATTATCTATGAATTTAAAAGCCCATCATCAACATTTTATCCCTGTAACAACAATCAATAAATATCTTGAATCAAATAGTCATCTTTGCACTACAGGCCAAAGATATCCATCAGTTGGTCATGTTCACCTCAACACCTGTTCATCTTTGCACTACGGGCCAAAGATATTCATCAGAAATTATTCATCTTTGCACTACAGGCCAAAGATATTCAGTTATATCATCATTTAAGACTGAGGATGATGAAAAATATTTTAAAGAAAACGAATCCAGTGAAGCAAAATAACAAATATTAAGGATTCGTATTTCGATTTATCCATGTCCAAAAATACCTTATCATAGTGAAGTAAAATTCAAGAATGATCAAAACATGGATACAATCAAAGCTAGTATCCAAAATAGATATTTGGACGAAAAGAAGGAAATTTTATTTTTTGGTGAATAGTAACTCGTGAATAGTAACTCATGAATAGTAACCCCGACATGAAAAGTTCCAAATTTGGTAAAAATTCAGATCAATACTTCGGCATAATGATATTGAAGAAAATAATATCATTTAAGAAGAAATAACATCCCTTACCTCGGAAAGACGGTACTTCTGACTAGAATACTAGATATAGTGCTGAAGGAAACTTGCACCGTATAGCAACACTCAAAGTATCAAATACTTACAAGAATACGCTCGATATAGAGAGAGAAATAGAGAGAAACTTGTGTTTCTGGTGTGATTTTTAATTCTAACCTAAGTACCCTATTTATAGGAAAATGCTTAGAACACCAAAGTAAAAAATTTAATATAATAATAATATATTTATCAAATTTTCCTTAGCCCACCTCTAGACATCTGATCTCAGCCCATTTATATCACATGTTAGCCCACTTAAATGCCAAAAAACGTTTTTCTTCAAAATAATAAATAAAACTTCCAAAAATCAATTATTTCGGAACTTTAGAACTTCAATAATTCATAATAAATAGCCATTTTATTAGAAAATTCGAATCTCGCGTGTTTTTATAGGAAATTCAATTCTCTACAACTTTGTAGAAGAAAGTTTTTCCAAATTCCAAACAAGAAATTGACCGAAATTCACAAACGGGTAATTTTACAGTCAATAATAAATTTTCGGTCAAGAATTATGTCCACCAACACACAAAACATGTGTTAATCATTTAATGCCACAAAAATACTCTTCTTCCTCATATACTCATATATCCCACATTCATTGTAAAAATACCACCATCAATATATTATTAAAATAATATATTTAAATGAATTATTTTATCAGAAAAAGATAAAATATTAATTTTCAACAATTGTCACATTAAAATTTTTCTCTATCTATATCCACATAAAATTACTATTTTCCTCATAATATAAATTAATAATTAATTATACACAAATAATATTACAGAACCACAGTACTGGCAACCAGTCAGGTCCCAGGAAAGAGGGGGCTTTCCAATAAGGATTTCTCCTTACTGGCGCGCAATTAGATGACCAAACCTCTCCTTAGACAGAACTTTCTAGACATTGCCAATAATGTTATCTGATAATATTATTCAGATAATATGAATTATTGCTCCGATAATGAAAAATACTGCGTAGTGACAATTATTGAAACAACAGTAATATAAAATATCAACGTAGCAATTATTGAATCAATAAAATACAATATTAAACAGTAATTACTGTAACAATTATTGAGTAGTGCCTTCTTACGTAAGAATCAATAATTGGTGCAATACCGTGTGCTACTGTGCAACAACGCGTATTACTGTGTTTTAACCACCGGGTATTCCAACAGTATTAACGGTAACAACTATGCCGTTATTTATAAACAACTTATTTTTGTCGTTTTCTTCATCCAATCGCTTTCCGTTATGGGACCCACACAAGGCTGCTCCGTCGTACGAATATTTCCCGACAACAAGAATATTCCACGACCAAACAAATATTCCCCGACAATAATGAATATTTTAGGACCACTTGCTTATTTAAAATATTTGCGTATTTTACCCATAACTAACCACATTAATCAAATCAACCCTTACTATTTCAAAATAATAAATAGAGGAATTAAATTTTATTTATTAATAATTTGGGGTCTTACAACCTCCCCTCCTTATGAAATTTCGTCCTCGAAATTGACATACGTACCTGGTGTTTCGAAAAGATGAAGATACCTCGCTTTCATTTCCGTTTCCAACTCCCAGGTCATTTCCTCAATAGCATGGTTTCTCCACAAAACTTTAACTTGTGGTATGACCTTCTTGCGTAGGACATGCTCCTTCTTATCCATGATCTTGACAGGTACCTCCTCGTACGTTAAGTCTTCAGCTATCTCGTCCGGTTCTAACTCAATAACATGGTTCGGGTCTTTCACATATTTACGAAGCACAGATATATGAAAAATATTATGAACACGAGACATACTTGGAGGTAACGCAAGTCTATAGGCCATATTTCCTACTCAGTCAAGAATCTGAAATGGACCAATAAATCGTAGATTGAGCTTTCCTCTCTTCCCAAATCTTGTAACTCCTTTCCATGGAGCTACACGTAATAATACATGATCCCCAATGTCAAATTCCACGTCCTTTCGATGAAGATCCACATAACTCTTTTGTCGATCCTGTGCCGTTTGTATACGTTGTCGAATCGTTTGGATCTTCTCTGTAGTTATTCGTACCAACTCTGGTCCCAACAACGTTGCTTCTCCCACCTCATCCCAACATACTGGAGAGCGACACTTTCGTCCATACAATGCTTCAAAGGGAGCTACACCTATACTTGCCTGATAACTGTTGTTGTAGGAGAATTCCACCAATGGTAGGTACTTATCCCAACTTCCTTTGAAATCGAGGACACAAAGTCTTAATAGATCTTCAAGAGTTTGAATAGTCCTCTCTGATTGCCCGTCCGTTTGAGGATGGTATGCCGAACTGAACCGTAAATCCGTGCCCATAGCTTTTTGCAAGCTAACCCAAAATCTTGAAGTGAATCTTGGGTCACGATCCGAAACTATGGATACTGGCATGCCATGCAATCTTACAATCTCATTCACGTACATACTAGCAAGACGTTCAAGGGAATAAGTCTCCCGTATCGGCAAGAAATGAGCAGACTTGGTTAATCTATCAACTATAACCCAAATAGCATTTATGCCTTGAGAAATAGTGGGAAGACCCGTAACAAAATCCATGGTAATGTGTTCCCACTTCCATTTCGGAATCTCAAGTGGTTGCAATGGACCCTTTGGTACTTGATGCTCCGCCTTTACACGTTGACAAGTTAAACACCTCGAGATAAACTTTGCAATCTCTCTCTTCATATTGTTCCACCAAAATGTATGTCGAAGATCATGATACATTTTAGTACTTCCAGGATAGATTGCAAATGGTGTATTGTGTGCCTCCATCATGATCTTGTACTTTAAATCAGAATCGTTAGTAACACAAAGTCTGGAGTGGACTCGAAGTATTCCTTCATCGATTCTTGCTTCTGGAATAGCACCTTCTTGCACTTTCTTCTTCATACGCATCAGCTCCGGGTCTGTAGCTTGAGCAACTTTAACTTTATCGATTAAAGTTGGTTCTACGCGTATACTTGACATCATCGCACTCGTTCCTGCATATGATCTTCTACTCAACGCGTCAGCTACCACGTTTGCTTTTCCAGGATGGTATTGAATAGTGTGGTCGTAATCTTTTAACAGCTCGAGCCAACGTCGTTGCCGCATGTTGAGTTCTTTCTGAGTGAAGAAATATTTGAGGCTTTTATGGTCTGAATATATCTCCACTTTCTCCCCATATAGATAGTGCCTCCAGATCTTTAGCGCGAAAACGACTGCTGCCAACTCTAGATCATGAGTAGGATAATTCCTCTCATATTCTTTAAGTTGTCGCGAGGCATAGGCTATGACTTTCCCACGTTGCATGAGAACACATCCTAACCCTTTACCTGAAGCATCGCTGTAGATAACAAATCCATCCGAACCAGATGGTATTGTTAGAACAGGTGCCGAAATGAGTCTCCTCTTAAGCTCTTGGAAACTCTTCTCGCATTCTTCGCTCCATACGAATTTGATATCTTTCCGAGTCAGCTGAGTTAACGGGGTAACGATTCGAGAAAACCCTTCTACGAATCTCCGATAATAACCAGCTAAGCCCAAAAAGCTACGTACATCGGTCACCGTCTTCGGTTGCTCCCAGCTTTGTATTGCTTCAATCTTCGCCGGGTCCACAGATACTCCATGTTTTGACACCACGTGCCCTAGGAATACTAATTCCTCAAGCCAGAACTCGCATTTCTTCAACTTAGCATATAGCTTGTTTTCACGCAGCCTTTGGAGTACCAGCTTCAAATGGTGCTCATGATCTTCACGGCTTTTGGAATATATAAGGATGTCATCAATAAAGACAACAACGAACTGATCCAAATAATCCTTGAATACTCGGTTCATCATATCCATGAAAGTCGCAGGAGCATTAGTCAATCCAAAAGACATGACTAAGAATTCATAATTCCCGTACCGAGTTCTAAAGGCAGTCTTTGGAATATCCTCAGTTTTAACCTTCAGCTGATGATATCCAGAACGAAGATCGATTTTTGAAAAGAATTGTGCTCCTTGTAACTGGTCAAACAGGTCACCAATACGAGGTAGCGGATACCTATTCTTGATAGTGACATGGTTTAATTCTCGGTAATCGATACAAAGTCGCATACTCCCGTCTTTCTTCTTTACAAATAAAACAGTAGCACCCCAAGGAGATGTACTAGGACGAATGAAGCCGATGTCCAACAACTCTTGTAGTTGGACTTTTAACTCCTGAAGTTCAATAGGAGCCATTCGATATGGGGTTTTAGAAATGGGCTTTGTACCAGGTTCAAGATCAATAAAGAATTCAACTTCACGTTCTGGGGGTAGACCGGGAAGTTCTTCAGGAAATACGTCAGGAAAGTTACTAACAACATGAATATTATTCAAATTTGACGTGTCTTTATTCAAATCCATAACATGGGCTAGGAAAGCTTGACATCCGTTTTTTAATAAACGAATGGCTTTATGACTTGATATGACAGTGATTGATTTTAATGGCTTTGTTGCTTGAATTCGAACAACAGGTTGATTAGGAATATGAAAACTAACCACCTTACGAAAACAATCAATTTTGGCATGATGAGTAGTTAACCAATCAATTCCTAAAATCACGTCAAATGCAAGTATCTTTAAAGAGATAAGGTCAACAGGTAAGGTGATGGTGCCAACTTGGATCAAACAAGATTTATAAATAGTGGATGTGATGAAAGTTTCCCCTAACGGAGTCTCTAAATCAAAGTCTAATTTCTTCGGAGTCAAGTTTAAACGTTGAGCACAAGCAGGAGAAATAAATGAATGGGTAGCACCGGTATCTAGTAAGGTATAAACTTCACATGAATTTATGATTAGCTTACCCGTGATCACCTCGTTTGGGTTCCTCGCATGTTGACCAGTCACGACAAACGCTCTTCCAGGAACCGTTGACTTTGACTTTTCTGGGGTAGCCTTTTGAGTCACCGTCCCCGCTGAACTTGGTTTCGCTATCGTACAATCTCGAGCGATATGTCATTCCTTTCCACAATTATAGCATACCTTGAACTGTTGTGGACAGTTTGGGCTGATATGTCCCTCTTTTCCACATTTATAGCATATGACCGGTGGTCGTTCTCCTCCCTTGGAACCAGTTGCTGCTGGTGCTGACGTCTTCGTATTATCATTGTTGAATCTCCTCTTTTTAAAATCTCCTCCCGACTCGCTTCTTCTATTTTCATAGCCACGATTACCACCAGAGTGGTTGCCGTTCTTGTCTGTACTTTTCTTTCTCCGCTGGTTATCATTGTTCTGATGACTGTTGTCACCGATATGATCCTGGTTGTGGTCCCTCGGTTGACCGTACTCGTTATCTCGCTCCAACAATTGAGCCCTGTTGACAACATCTGAATAGAGAGAAAATTTATGAGAAATGAGATATTGACGTATGCCGGGTTTCAAACCTCTCAGAAACATCCGTGTCATACGTTCCTCATTCTCCACCAAATGAAGTGCAAACCTGGACAACTCTGCAAACTTCGCCTCGTACTGGGACACCGTCATGTTATTCTGCTCCAGTCTAATAAACTCTACCTCCTTCATATGACGAATACTTTCAGGAAAGTACTTGTCATTGAATAGTTTCTGAAATGTCTCCCAAGACATGCTGAGTGCGGCTGGATGGGTATGCTTCACAGATTCCCACCAGTAGTCTGCCTCGCCACGGAACATAAAGGTGGCGAATGGAACCTTCTGTTCCTCCGTGCATCCCAAGACATCAAATATCTTGGTAATTTGCTTGACCCATGTCTCCGCCTTAATCGGATCTGGCTTTTCCCAGAATTCTGGTGGTCCCAACTCTTTGAACTGCTTGGTTGTGACCAGCTGTGCGTTGCCATTGTTTCTTCCTATATTTTGAACAGGAATCTCTTTCGTCTGGTTTTGCATGAATCGCAAAAAGCATCTAAACATCTCATCGTTCATCGTCTGCTCAGTGGTGTTGTTCACTGGAGGAACATTGCCAGCCTGTTGCACGCTCTCCTTGTTGGTGAGTACAGGTGTCTCCACGGTTTCATTTACTCCACTGTTAACATTCTCAGTCGACATTCTCAAATACTGCCATAAAACAAGGGTTAATTTAACAAATTAACAAATCACATAATATCCCTATATTATAACCGACCAACAAATAAGCTTAGGTAGGACACACTAGCGAAGGATTTACTCGTCTCTCCCCTCCTAGTTCTATTCCCCGATCTCCGCCAGAGATCATATCCCTAAGCTCTGATACCAACTGTGACGCCCCCAAAACAGGTATACAACACCTATTCTGAGTCGTCAATAATATGGTACAGCAACAACTACAACTTTATTAATACAACATAAAAATTGTGAGTGTAAATACAAATATTGTCATCTAGACAATATCCACACTCAAATAAGTCCTCATTACAATTATTGGAACAATATTTTATAAAAAAAATGGTGAGGACTACTAAAACAACTTCCTAGAACCTTCATTCCATACCCCGACTAGTACCTGCTACATTCTCGCCTCCTGAGAAGAAAATGGAACAACAAGGAAAAGGGTGAGCTCAACTAGCCTAGTAAAGAATATTATGACTAAGATAATATACAACAAATTATCGTTAGTCTTCAACAGGGAAAAATTTAATAGAATACAATAGACAACAAGTTTTAATTCAATATTCGCAGCGGAAAATAATAATTCATAGAGAAGTTACGTAGAGAATGAAATCTACGATTATCTATGAATTTAAAAGCCCATCATCAACATTTTATCCCTGTAACAACAATCAATAAATATCTTGAATCAAATAGTCATCTTTGCACTACAGGCCAAAGATATCCATCAGTTGGTCATGTTCACCTCAACACATGTTCATCTTTGCACTACGGGCCAAAGATATTCATCAGAAATTATTCATCTTTGCACTACGGGCCAAAGATATTCAGTTATATCATCATTTAAGACTGAGGATGATAAAAAATATTTTAAAGAAAACGAATCCAGTGAAGCAAAATAACAAATATTAAGGATTCGTATTTCGATTTATCCATGTCCAAAAATACCTTATCATAGTGAAGTAAAATTCAAGAATGATCAAAACATGGATACAATCAAAGCTAGTATCCAGAATAGATATTTGGACGAAAAGAAGGAAATTTCATTTTTTGGTGAATAGTAACTCGTGAATAGTAACTCATGAATAGTAACCCCGACATGAAAAGTTCCAAATTTGATAAAAATTCAGATCAATACTTCGGCATAATGATATTGAAGAAAATAATATCATTTAAGAAGAAATAACATCCCTTACCTCGGAAAGACGGTACTTCTGACTAGAATACTAGATATAGTGCTGAAGGAAACTTGCACCGTATAGCAACACTCAAAGTATCAAATACTCACAAGAATACGCTCGATATAGAGAGAGAAATAGAGAGAAACTTGTGTTTCTGATGTGATTTTCAATTCTAACCTAAGCACCCTATTTATAGGAAAATGCTTAAAACACCAAAGCAAAAAATTTAATATAATAATAATATATTTATCAAATAACAATATTTGCAAGCCACCTATTAAAGAATGTGTCAAAAGGGCATAAAGGTCATTTTTCATGCCATTTTTTATTCTTGAATTGTCATTTGATGAAACCCTTAGGGTTTAGGTTTTAACCCTAAAGATTTAGCAAATTAAATTTCTAACATTTTCTAATTAGATTTTAAAATAGAAAGTCATGTTTTCTTAATTATAATTAGGATTTACTAATTATATAAAAAAATTTTAATCACAAATTAAATCTTGCTAATTAGGATTAGTATTTTCTAATTAAAATTGTTAATTTGGCAATTAAGGTCAAATCGGTCATTAGGTTTTACAAACCACTAATTAGGGTTCCTAATAGAAAAATTATTTTTTTTTTAAAAAAAGAAATTAGATTTTCGTAATTAGATTAGGGCTTTCTAATTACTATAACTTGAAAATTAGGATTAAGGTTTCCTAATTAACATGAAATCACTAAATTAACACTTAGTTTTCCCTAATTATAAAATTACGATTTTTTTTAATACCGAAATTAGGGTTTCCAATTAGGAATTAGGCCTTTTAACCAATTTGTTAAGATTAACCCTAATTAATCTTTTAATTATTTACACTTACGCCATTAAGTTCCTGAGTTAGGTTTTCATGCACCGAATTAGGGTTTTGGATTCCCGAAACTAAAATTAGGGTTTCCAGAACCGGTTTTAGGATTTCTTATTAAACACTAGGGTTTTCTAACCGAACGTTGACGTTCTTAATATATACCTAGGGTTTGATACAGATATCGATTATCTGGTCAACCTTTGACCCTTAACCACATTATGTACACATATACACAGAACATAATCACGTGTTTCCTTAATCCTGAATAATTCACCTAAATCCTTCACAGAATTTTGAAATCCTCAAAATTCCTTCTTAAAAATCTCAAACGCATACACTTATTTTCTATCTAGGTTCTAATTTTGAACCTTAAATCGATTAATAAAAATTTTAAAAATTTTCTAAATTCTCGGGTTGTCACAACAACAAACAGTAACAAATGATAACCAATCTAAAGAATAATTAGATTGAGAAGAAGGGTAAGATAAATTAGTGACCATACATGATTGTTTATTACCTAATGTGGTATGTTATATTATCATGTATTGTAGATGTAACAATCCTAGATTTTATTATATTGTAATTTAAAATATTTATTAAATGAAATAAATATTTTATTGATGTGATTGTTGTTATTAAATATTTATGAATTAACAATATTCTAAATTAATTTAATTTATAATTTAGAGAGTTGTAAATAACATGAGATGTTATATTGTTGTTTTAATATAATAATTTAAAATGGTATGTTAAATTATTAAATAAAATTATAATGAGATTATAATTTTGGTGATAATTGTGTAAGTGGAAAATTATTTAAAATATAGTATGAGTAATTAATTTATTTGATTAATGTTGGATATGGAAGTCTAAATAAATAATATGTGATTATAAATTATAAACTAAATTGTTTATTAAAATTAAAGGAGTTTAAATTAGTTTTGCCAAACAAGGCTTAAGGATATTAAGTTTTTAATTTTTAAAGAGTTTTTGCCAAACAAAGCCTTATGGCTTTTGGATTTTTGAATTTTGAATTTTATTATAATAATTAAAATAAATAAAATATAATTATAACCTAAGTGTTATATCTAGTAACTGATATTATAATAAGTATACGTATTATAGCTAGCCTATCAGTTTATTAGGTTGCGCTTGAGACTTAGTTGGCTTTACATGATACTGAGAAAGAGGAGAATTTAGAGAACTTAAGAGAGAATTTGAGAGAAACCTAAGAATTTCACAGCAACTTCAGTGTTTAGCAAGAATTAACAAGCAAATTGAAGGTATCTTCATAACCTTAGTATTACATACACATATATGTTTTACGTCATGTATTTTCTATCCTCTGTGAATTTAAATTCTCTTGAATTGTTGTATGAACTGAATTATTGCAATTGTAAGTAACTGTAATGCTAGAGTTTGTGTTTAGATAAGAATTTGTATGCTAATTACAGTTAAAAGTAGGAAAAGTAACTATAGTGTATATATTTCTCATATGGCTTGTGAAAGTACCAATTTTATTTGTTAATTTGTATGTTAAACTATAAATTGAGTATTGATTATGCTAGTCCATTAAGAAATGAAGAGAACATAGTTTGAATGAAGAAATTTTAGCAAGAATTGTGATCATAATGATGATTTCTATAAAGGATGTCAAATATTAAGTTTTTATATGAAAACATGAAATTTAAGGAATTAAATTAGTTAAAATGATTATTTAATTGTTCTAAGTTGATGAATATGTGAGGAAACATGTTTGTGTTAGTTATATACCAATTGCATAGTCAATTTTACTGTTTTATGGGTGAAATTCGTGTTAGTTGGCTTAAGAACTGTGTCGAATCACGTTCTGTAAAAAAATGGAACTGGTGCATAGCGCGGGCGGGCTGCCGCGCGGGTGCACTGTAATCCTAGGCAAAACTGGCGCGACCGCGCCCGTAGTCTGCCAGACCCAGTGAAGTTTGTTAATTCTGCAGACTTTGAAACTTTAATGTAACCTAGTTTAGTGATGTATTAATGTGAGAAACATGTAATGTAAGGGTTAAAACAGAATAGTATCATGTGGTTAGTAACTCTAAATTGTAAAGTTAGTAAGTTGTGAAAATGATATGTATGATTTAAGAAACTTAGTTAACAATGAATAAGTGTTATGAAATGTACACTTGTGATTCTGAAATATGTATGGTAAGGCAAGACTTGTTCTAAAATAAAAAGTTTAACTAGAGGTGAGTATTATTTTGGAATGTGGATGTTAGTATATCTAATAGATATTGTAATTCTAATACTATGTGTAGGTGAACGTGAGTTGTAATTTATAGCTTACACACGATGCAAGTTTCTAATTCTTAACTCTTTACATTGAGCAATTTTCTAATTTTTAACTTTTTACATTGAGCAAGTTTCTACATTCTGATATACTAATATTGAACAAATTTTATCGTTCAATTTACTATTTGTTATGCATGTTGAGTATTCAATTCTAAATAACATTAGCTTAATATTGTTCATGCAAGGTATGCTATGTTATTTAATGCTTATGCTCTTAGATTATTCCTAAAGCATGACCTTAGTACACAACGTTGATTCACTTATGATTTATTCCATAACATAATGTTATTACCTTTTTTAATCAACTAATCCTTAGTTGATGTTCGTTGAATTCCAAATTACCTTGAAATGTATCCAAACCAAACTTACTTTGATGCAGACTTGTATTCTAAATGCTGAGATGAACAACCCTATTATAAGGGGATAATTTACGCATAGCGTTAAAATGTTTGTGCACAATACATTGTACGAAGGGCTGATCCCCCTAAGTACGAGGAGTCCCTATAGTCTTATGATTGTTAAAATTTAAGTTGAAAGATTACTTATAACTATGGACATAGTTCGTGGTCTTATGACCCTCATATATGTGATTCAGATTTTGATTATCATTGATAGAACCTATTGTTCAGTTCTATTGAGCCTATTATTTGGCAATTGTTGTAAAGTTTTATTCATTATTATTTCAAGTGAGCATTATTTGCTCACTCTTGCTTATATAAATATTACAGCTAAAATTGAGAAGGTTGATGTACTTAGCACCAGTAAAGGGAAAGGGAAGATGAACAAGTATTGAAGACTTCTAAACATGTTGACTTTTAAATATTGTCAAACTTTATTTTAATTATTGTAATGAAGTTATTTAATTTTTCCGCATACGATGTTTGTATTTAAAGGTTAGATAACCTGGGAGATTTTTATTAATGTAATCCTTTAGTGGGAAGGTTTATTATTGAATTGTATTATATTTGGGTAGTTAGAAATGAATGTTTTTATCAAGTTAACACCAAATCCGGTGGAAATAAAGTACCCGGATTTGGGGGTGTCATAGTAGAATCCTTAAAGACTCAAATGAAAAGTATATTTACTATAGAAGACGCTGAAGGTAAGTGTTCTAATCCTTGTCTAAGTTCTTCTGGACAAGCTTTGTAATTCATGTACCTTAGGCATGAATTGATGTATAATGAAGTCAAAACCAATTCCTTCGGCTAGACTAATGTGTTTTGTGGATTTCCTTATAATCTACCGAACTATTATCAATGTTGTTATCTTTTGCCAACTGTTTTGGTACTGATTTCAAAGAAAGATTGAGTATGATAAACAAATGTTTTGTCATCAAACGATAGGCACGTGAGGTTGCCAAAACTTAAACATACATACGTTTAAAGAAGTAGTGTTGTACAACATAGAGTACTATAGACTGATCACCTAGATGTGCTCGTAAGATATATCGGACTTACGAACTTGGTGTTGGGTTATCCTATTTAAAGAAAGAATGAAATGCTCAAGGTCTTGGACCGAAATTGATGTGTAACTTATGTTGTTCATTGTTAAACGTTTTAAAGAAAAGAGAAGTGCTATTTTGAATTATCGATAGTACTTCATAACTATTGATTTAGTTATAGAAGATATATGATTCATATGATTCAAACCCTATTGCTTAAATGAAATTGTCATACTTGCTGAGCTAGTTATGCTCACTCTTGCTTAAACCATATGAATGTAGCTAAGACCGAACGAACTGAAGGATCCGGTAAAGATAAAGGAAAGGCTAAAGCAAACAAATAGATTGTCTTTGTAATAGTATATTATGAATGTTGTAATTATTTTATATTATGACAAAGAATACATGTAATGGTTACAAAGAACCTGGGAATGGTAGTATTATTTTGGAATATATAGAAAACATATTCACTCTTTTGAGGTATTTCAATTGAATGTATGTGTGAACTGTAGCACCGTGTAGCACCATCTGTCGAGTTGGAAGATACTTGGATTTGAAGGCGTCACAACAATAATTTGAGCCCCTCAACGTGTAATTATAGAAACTATATTTTCCTATAAATAGAAGCTCATGTCTTCTTTCATTCTCACCAATTCACTATGACTCACAAGAGAAATTATAGAGAGAAAAACTATAGAGGAAGAAGAAGAGTATTTTGCTACTTCACTATTGCAATATCCAACCTTCTACTAAGGTAAGGGATGTTATTTATTTCTTATTTGTAAGGAGTATTATTTATTTCATATTTGCTTACGATATTATTTTTCGTATTCGTAAGAAATATTATCTTCGTTTAATATTCGTAAGGGATATTATTTTTGTTCAATATTCATATGAAATAATATTTTCTTCCATATTCTGTAGTATGTAAGTAATATTATTTCGTTTCGTATTCCTAAATCTACATTAATTTCGTTAAAGTCTTACTTCTATATTTCGTGAAATTGTAGAATATTCTTGAAATTTGCGCTTCATCTAGTATCGTTTCACAAGGATATTTTCTGAACATTCTTGTTAAATTTTAAGCTTTTCATGCTGGAGTACTATTCACAAGGTACTATTTACAAAGTACTATTTACGGGGTACTATTCATGAAGTACTATTCATGGGTTACTATTCACAAAGTACTATTCCTGAAATACTATTCACGAAGTACTGCAATAACCTGATATTTTCTATATAATTAAATAAGAAATTTTGAATATAATTTTTTTTAGAGGTGGGAATATGTACAGGGTAATGTGTAAGTATGTATGTAATAAATAAAAATTTATTTATTACATTAATAATTACAAATAATTTTATTTTAGAATTATTGACCATTATAAAGTATATTCTTATCATAATTAATTTTATAGTAGAAATGTTTTTATTAATTATTTTTCATGAAAATATGATTATATATTATTTAAATAATATATGAAATGATTATTAGAGTTATTATAATAAATATCTTATTATATTGATTTATTCAAATTAGTTAAGTTAATTATTTTAATTTAATTAATTGTGGTACGTATTTGAAAGATAAATCAGATATGGAAACCAAACCCTAATTCAAGATTTGGAATAAGGAATGCGAATAATAATATTTTATTACTGTGCTAAACCCTAATTTGAAACTCAAATTAGAATACAACATTGTTATGTAATCGTGATAATGTGATTAATGACCGGAGATATAGATATTAACTTTAATTATGGAAACCCTAATTTTTGAAAACCCTAATTAATATTTATAAACCCTAATTTCTATATTTGGAACCCTAATTTTCAAATGAAAAATCCTAATTGCTAATTTAGTTATCTTAATGCTAATTAGTAATTTTTTTTAAACCTAATTAGTAAGTCTAAACAATTAGAAACCCTAATACCTAATTAAGACCCTAATTATAATTTAGGAAACTAAAATTTTATTTTAGCCCTAATTGGAAATTTCTAGAAAAGCAAATTATAGAACCTTAGGGGTTTAGCCAAATGTCATGAATGCCATTAAATTTGCAAGCTTAATGACCAAAATGCCCTTATGCACATTATTTAATAGTTGCTTGCAAATCTATCTATATTTGTGGTTGGTGAACTACCCAAAGACTTTCATGTGCCTTATAATCCTAGTAATCACTCACAACATCAGCCAAGTTCATTGTACCATGTGATATATATAAGATCAAGAGAGAGAAAGTGCATTTGTTAGCCTCATTTTTACACAAACTCCTCACCAAGACCCTCTCTCTCCTAAACCTACGAATTTAGCAAGCATTTCAGTCCCATATCCAGTCCCTAGTTCATCCACTAACAAATCAGAAGCCTTAGATTCAAGATTTGTTCATAGAAGGTATAAACCCTAATTACAAATCTGATCTTTGATCATATGTTAAATGTTGTGTTTTTATGTTTAATCATGTGGTATAAGGTGTTAATCAATGATTTGGGCTGCTAGATGTTGGATTCATAACATCTTGATACTCGAAATTGAAGTTTTCAAAAATATGGAAAAAAAATTTGTGGTCTGATAACCATATGTCAGTGGCCTTAAATATTTTCTCGTTTATGATTTTTGTTGTTTTAAGTTTTAAATCGGTAGTCTGGCATGAGGTCTTTGATCTAGAAGTGGAATCACAGCCAGATTGTAAGATATTCTTGGTCAAACCCCGTTGACCGAGCTTGACCGGGTGATTTCTGGGTAACCCAGAAATCCTAAATCAGCGTCTGACAATACTTTGCAAGGCTTTGATTTGTCAGACATTAAGTAGTTTGTTGATATTTTTGTATGAAGTTTGTAGCCTGTAATTTATACTCTTGATACGTGTCTTTAGACCCTTCAAAACATCAATAGATCGAACGAAGTGAATGGTCAAAGTAGGCCACTCGGCACTGATTTAGAGTTTCTTGAAAACCCAGAACTCGTAAGAGCTAGCTCTCTGACAAGGTTTGACCGAGTTGAATCTGGAATATGTGATGTATTTGGACTGTTATGTTGATGTAATTATGTTCTATGATATGAGTACTACATGTATAGACCAAGAAACCACTTAACTAATGAACAGAACGTATAGAAAATGGCGCTAGAAAGTGCCTACTCAAAGCTGACTGGGTTTATGGGTAACCCAGAAAACCTAGAACGCTATGACAACAACTTTGAATGGCCAGATCTTCATATTACATGATTGTATGACTTAGATAATGCTTGAAACATGTTGTCTGTTAGTTACACTACACAGCCCGACGTCTAGATCACATATAACATGACTAGATTGAAAGATTCAAGGCCATCAATAGCATTGACCGACCATGACCTTAGAATTCTGGGCAGCCCAGAAACGTGAAGAGCTGTCTGACAATGACTTTGAAGGCTCAGATCTTGCATCTGAGTTGTTGTATTAACCAGATAAGGGTCGATAGTTGTAGTATTTGATGCCTTCTACAATATCAATGTCTTAGTTAGCTCAGATCATGTTTAGACAATGAATTAAAGATGGTCAAAGGGAGCCTCTTGAACACTGACTATCAGTGTTCTTAAGCCTCAAGAACGCCAACCGCGACAGAAATTGTCGCTAAAGCCTTTAGCGATGGATTTAATTATCTTAGTTTTCTAATTTTCGAAAAATGATTAAAAATAGAAATAAATTCTAAAAATCATTTAAAAATAGTAAATAAATTCTGAAAATTACAAAAATTCTTTTAATTAACTTTTAATAATTTTACATATTTTTCATAAATATTATTATTTATTTGAATATTATTGATATCTAATTTATTTATTAAATGCATTATATAAATTAATTAAAAATGATAATAAAGTATTTAATAATATTTTAAGTTATAAAACATAACTTTTAATATTTTAAGATAAATTTCAATAATTATTTAGTATTAAAGATATTAGATTTATTTAATACTTATATTAAATAAATTAGTTTTAAAATGATTTTAATATTATAAAGATCATTTTAAATGAAAATAAAGAGTTTAATAATATTTTAAGTTATAAAATATAACTTTTAATATTTAAAGGTAAATTTCATTAACAATTTATATTAAATTTTTTTTAATAATTATATTAAATAACTAGTTTAAAAATGGTTTTATTAGTTTAAAAATCATTTAAAAAGGAAATAAATGGTTTCAAAATATTTTTAAATTATAATAAATAACTTTTAATATTTTGATAAATAGTACATTAATATTTAAATATTAATGATAATTATTTAAAATAATTTTAAATATTTTAAAAATCATTTAAGGGTAATAAAAATGTTTTAAAAATAGTTTGAGTTATTATAAATAACTTTAATATTTTGGCAAGGGTTTCATTAATAATTTAATATTAATTAAATATTAATGATAATAGAATTATTTAATATTTAAATTATTTAATAATGATTCTAGTGTTTGAAAATCCTGATAAATTATAATAATTATTTAAAAATTATTATAAGGCTACGAAAAATAATACGACAGAGATTTAAAATATCTAAACGAATATTGAACTACACGATAGAGTTTTAGACTCGATAATTACCCAATAAAGCAGTCGGTACACCAAATTGATTTCGAAACTGATCCAAACCTAGATAGTTTGACTGTATAAGTGTTTGTTTATGATCCAATGACTGATATAACTATGTGACAATGTGATTAGGTTATGTGCTGACTGCAAATAGTAGTATTATGTGTTATGATATGTAATTCTAATCGATAGAATGATATTATTACTGATAGGTCTCGACATAAAAGATAAAACTAAGTTGCATAACTATAAGCAGCAGACCAGGCAAGTATCTAACCTTTGCATTTACTTTATGTAATGGACATGTGTAAGCCAGTTTCAGAACTCTATTGTTATTGTTATTGTTCATGTATCTATACTTTTGTCGATATGCCAGTTCTTGGATTCTATCCGATCATTGGTTATCAATTCAGTATTATTATATATTCCAGATATATATATTCTATTCATTAATTTCTAAAATTTGTTAAACAAGTGACCTCACTTGGATAATCATTGTATTTAATCACATGTTGATACATACTTATTGTTTTCCAGTATGTATATGTTAATTTAAAAGCTGTCTAAACTATTTGACTTGGCTAGACATAGATTTATAAATAGCGTTAAGATATGTCTTAGCTAATTATTCTGGCTAGACGAATATTTGTTAGAACTTGATAGGTTCGAGAAAAGAACTCAATTATTATTGTCAGGTCAATGCCACTTGCTTTGGCTAGATCGAAAAAGTGAGTAGATATTGAAATCATATTATTTCATTGTTATAATTCAAATTCTGATTGTAAGACTGAGAAGAACAACCTTTAATACAAAGGGAAAACTATGGGTCGTATATTCGGCAATTGCGCACAGTTAAGTATTATGCATAATATTGGGTATAATTAAGCTGATCACTTGTTATACTTGCAGAGGGATATGACTTAATATTTATGGTTATCTGATACACCTGGGTATATCAAAGCAAATATTTGATAGTTACTCGAGAATTAAGTTCAAGATCCTTAGGGATCACTCAGTATAAACTCTAAAAAATATTCCACTTTGTTATTGCGTATAATTAATTCTTGTGATTCAGTTCAATATCGAAAATTAGAAACAAAGTTCATAGTTTATTGACTGCTCTCCATTAATAGTCAGTACGTAGTTTCAAAATTTGAAATAGATCTGATATGTTATGTAGACACTCAAAATTTTTTAAACACCTGTTACTGACATCGTAGGAGGGCAGATTAGTCTTTCATACATAACCCTGGAAGACAGCTCACGTCCAGTCCGAATACTACCAGAAGCTTAGTTTCAACCCCAAAACACACACCAGGAGTATCAGTTCCAACCTCGGTGATAACCCCGAGGCCTGCAGTTCTAATAACAGAAATTCCATTGGAGAAGACCGATTCAACCAGAAGATAACCTCGAGATATTCAGTCTCAGTCCCAACACTGGGAATAGCATATTCCAACCTTGGAGATAACCCCAAGGAAGGCAGTTCCAGTTCCGGAGATAACCCCAGAAATGCTTGTTTCAAATGCATACAATCAGCTTCAACCTCGACGCTTACACCGAGGCACTAAGTACAAGACATAGCAATAACACCAGGATGACAGGCACACCTCGGAGATGACACTGAGGACCTTCAACCCTTGCAGCAGTCTAATCTCTGAGATAACTGTAACGACCCCAAAATTCATACAATTTAATTCTCAACTTCGGTCGTTAATAATACATTCAACCTCTAATTTTATATCCTTAAATGATAATACAACCATTGAAATTTGCAAAATAATTAAAATATTCTATTACAATTAAAATTTTCTATTTACATACTGTTCTTAATTCTCGACTTCGGTCGTTAATAATACATTCAACCTCTAATTTTATATCATTAAACGATAATACAACCATTGAAATTTGAGGAATAATTAAAATATTCTATTACAATTGAAATTTTCTATTTACAAACTGTTCTCGTTCCCAGAACTTTTAACCTTTACATTACATCTCTTCAATTCAAATTTATATCATGAATTATTACAACAAAATGACTATACAAAGTCTTATATCATCAATAGATATCCATGTATACCAAATAGCTCCACTTCCAATTCAACAACATGTTACATTCAAAATATTAAATACATTTATCATAAAACATAAGGAATCTTCAAGTATCACGTCGGATTCATAACTTTTAAGTAACACATAGCTTTACCTTAAGGTCTTGACCTGCAAAAATGGTTATTTGCAAGGTAGAGCTCGACAGCCCAGCAAAATCTAATAGTTTTCATGCAACACGTAGCATATAATGTCATGCTCAACATATATCTCATAAATATTGAACAATCATAACATACGTGCTACAATTTATATAACAAATATAAAGATTGAGTTCCTTACTCAATCGACATGCTTTACTCAATTAATGTAGTCATAAGTTGACTTTGACGTTTCATGCTTTCACATAAATATAACACATATCATGTTATTTGCAATAACGACTTAAAATAATTAATCATCAAGTTCACGTAGTAAATAGAAACTGAAAGACTTACCTGGTTCGTAGATTACCAATTACCAAAAACAGCTTAAATGCTTTGCGTACCTCTTACAACAGTTCAATGGTTCATAATCACAAGCATTAGTTACACATATAACGAAACCACAATGACTCTTAGTCTTTATCTTTTATAACTTGCATCTCTTTAAGACTTAACACATATCTTCAGGTGTTTACTACTCTTCGTATGACACTTATCATTACATAATCTCATTTTGTGTTTCTTTAAACTTCTTTCGAAATCAACACTTAACGTTCATTAAAGTCGTCATAGATTCTATTACCCCATATTAGATGTATTACACTTGTTGACAACCACTAGGAATCACATTATCTATTAGATATGCTATCATACCATAACATGTACATTTCTAGCTAAACTTACAATTTTAGCACAAGTCTTTCTTTACCATTTACATTTCAGAAATTCTAAGTGTTTACTTCGCAACACTTGTCTAACATTCATTGAGTACACTAAGTTATCACATAACGCGTTCGAAATTTACTAATCATTTTTACCACTTTGAATTCACTAACCCCATAAAACAACTTTGTTTTAGCCTTGTTGTTACGTGTTGAACACATTACCATAACCTTTAGCTAGCTACAAAGAACGACCAAAGTTTGCAGAATTAGCAAACATCAGTGTCTGAAAATGGGCACTCGCGGGGTTGCGTGAGTTTTGTAATGGAAGGTTGCGTGCCCGCGCGGCATCTGCGAGCCCGTGCCTAAGGGCTGAGCCCCCGCGCGACACACAGAACTCAATTTTGCAGAATGTGTTTCGGCACAATTTTTTGGCCAACTAACACAAATTTCACCCATAAAACAGTGAAACCAACATCTATAATTGATATAAAACTATCACAAACATATTTGTAAACATATTGCACCGATCAAAATAATTTAACAACAATTTAAGCTAGGTTAATTTCCCAAATTCCATGATTTTTCATATAAAACTCAAATTTTTATATTCATCCCAAAAATCATCACTGTGAATTCAATACTTGGCCAAATTACTCCATTCAAATTACGATATGCTTGTTTCTTAATGAACTAACATAATCAAGCTTCAGTTTACAATTTCACATACTAATTGACCACTACAATTGATACTTTTCATGAATCTTATGAAAATACATATACTGACATTATTTTCTTCCTACTGTCAATCGAAATTAACATGCAATTCTTATTTAAACATAATCTCTAATCATCATAAACACATGTAATCATCATAGTTGGATTATATAGCAACAATTCTAGACCTATGAAATTCACAGAGTTTGAAACTTCATGCCGTACAACATATTAGAACATATATGTATAAGAAATACTAAGATTATGAACATACCTTCAATTTGCTAACACAATCCTTGCTAACTGCTGAAAATTGCTCACGTTTTCTCTCAAATTCTCTCAAGCAATTCTCTCTAAAATCCTCTGTAACTTCTTCTCTTTTCTGTGCTCAGTATAAGAGTTAAGCTACTACGCGTAAACTAACTGATAGGCTAGCCAACGAAAAAAATAATGATACGCCTACTAATGACCTTATTAAAATATCAGTTACCAAACACATAACGTGTAGATTATAATTATATTATATTCATTTTATTTTATTTAAATTCAAAAAATAGAAATCCAAAAGCCATAATACTTTGTTTGGCAAAAATCATTTAAAATTAAAGACTTAATATATTAAAGTCTTATTTGGTTAAACTTAATTAAAACTACTTTAATTTATTTTAATACTCCTTATAATATAGTTTTTTGCCACACTATATTTAATCAAGCTTTCATGCCTAATTTAATTAATTCAAATAACAATTAATTAAATAAATCATTTAATCACATGACTCAATACAAATAATTAACCATCAATTTGAAATATCAACATAATAATAATTTTCTTAACTCATTAATTATTTATTTTACAAATAATTAACCAAATAAAATCAAATCAGTTAAACAAATATTTATTCAATGATAAACACATCCATTAAATATTTATATAATTCAATAAATATTTAATATTACAATTAAAATTCTTGAATGTTACATCATTCCCTCCTTACAAGGATTCTGTCTCCAGAATCACAACTCTCTAAATTATAAATTAATTTAATTTATATTATTATCTAGTCATAAATATTTACTAATCATATCAATAAAATATTTATTTCGCTTAATAAATATTTTAAATTACAATTATTAAAATCTTGGATTGTCACATTCTTCCCTTCTTATAAGGATTCCGTCCTCGGAATCAATGAAACCTCCCTAACTCGGTTTTCACCAAATCTCTTTTCAAAATTTATCGTCGAATATCTTCAACACCTTACCTTAATGTACGTTTAGTATTTCCTACTACATTCATTTCTTCAACAAATTCTATGTTTTATTTCATAACCTTTACTTAGACTCAATTATATTTGAGTATTACATAATCTTTAACCAATTCATTTTCTTTTCTAAGGATCGTTATCATAAACATTCGAGATATTACATTCACCCATTCTTCTAAGAATTTCGTCCTCAAAATTTTATTTATTATTCTTCATTCATTCAATTTATCAAAATAGATTTTACGTTAATACTTTATTCATTGATTAGGTTCTATAACAACTTTCTTTCCACAAAGATCTTTCTACAATTATTAACTTTTTTATTAAAAATTTTACATTATTCATTGATAACTCATCTCCTTCTCATTTCAAAATTTCTTTTCTCACTTATTTAATATATTATCATTCAGTGTTGCACTCTACGACTTACTTCTTTCTAAGGAATATCATCCTTACCACATTCACCTTTTATAATATCAGGAATCTTCCACAATTTCTCAATAATTGGGAAGCAATATGAATAACTCAGGATTGTAAAAGATTATCCAATCATGCTAAGGGTCACAAGACCTTAAACTACATCCCCAGGTTATCAAGTATATCTCGACTTGAACCTTTAACAGTCATACGACTATATAGACCTCCGTACTTAGGGTGTTAAGCCCTTCGTACAATGTATTATGCACAAACATTTTAGCAAAAAGTGTAAACTAAGAGCAACCTCTAATAAAAAAGTTATTCATCTCAGAATTTAGAGTGTAAGCATTCAACTGAGGGTTTAATGACCACGAACCATGTCCATAGTTATAAGTAATCTTTCAACTTTAACTTTAACAGTCATAAGACTATAAGGACTCCACGTACTTAGGGGGGTCAATCCTTCGTACAATGTATTATGCACAAACATTTTAACGCAAAGTATAAACTAAGTGTAACCCCTAATAATAGGGTTATTCATCTCAGCTTTTCAAAATCTGAATCCGCACCAAAATAATTTTGTTTTGCATAACTTCTCAAGAAACTCTTGAATATCATGAACATTTTTCAATATTTGTCTAGCTGAATCAAATAGCATAGACTTCTATAACAATTCGGACATCAATCGAAATATACATATCCATATATATATATATATATATATATATATATATATATATATATATATATATATATATATATATTCTCATATCTTAAAGAAATCTCAAAAATCTTTTTATGACGTCATGATACCGCACAGTATTTACAGTCTGTTGAGGATTCCGTCATTTGGTGATTTTATCATACTACATCATACCACAGTGGGCTGACGATCCTTAGATCACATCCAACACTAAGTAATACTTCATTGATGTCTCCATCATTTTTATCATCCCTACATCAGGTTCCATGATACATTGATGATATATAAAGTACATTTTGATATTTTCAAATCATTTTTGTCTAGCCGAAGTAATTATCATAGACATAAAAATAACAGTATTGTTGTTAAAACTCATTGGTTCCATCATTTGATCCAATATTTTTAAGAAAATAAAGGTATAAACATCAGCACGAAGTCAATAAAATTTGAAAGTCTAGCATAGCTTGTAGATTTAGAATAATATTCTTGTGTTTCAACTTACCATCTTCCTCTACCCCAGTATAGTTCATTAAACTTACCGCACATTGAAAGTTCAGGACTTGCCATAATAATATGAGTTTAAGAACTTATCCTAGTCAGACCATCGGCTTCCATTCGCTGAGGGGTTCAAAACATACCATATTATTATGAGTCACGAACTTACCATATGCATTAGTTTTAAGAACCGCACCTAATCCAAATAATATCCAACTAATCTTAGTAGTTTCTAACTATCAAATATACACATGAGAAAAGAATCACATTTTCTCCACATATACATTGATAGCACGACACCAACATTCCAATGATTATCAATGTGATAAACTGAGCGCAAGCACAAAACCCTCGCCCATACTAAGGTTTGTATAACTCAGCCACCACATGAATCCTCAATTGAAATTCCATCTAACTCTATCTTACTTATAACTTGCTCTTTGCTCGATACGAATTCCTCGTATCACATTATCTATAACTCGTCGTGAGTTATCTCGTACTATTTCATAGTACAATATCTTCATAGCATCAAGCTATAATCATTCAAACATTACATACCATCTTCCTTCTAAAACTTAAATAGATCACGTCATGATCTTATTCTATAATCATTTCCATTTAAATTCTTTTCATAACTTGTGATCGTTTTGTTTTACGATCCCCTTTCTTTCCTTTTTCATCATTTACGACATTATTCGTTATCTTGGCTATTGGAGTTAGGGCAACTCCCATTTCTTATCTACATATCTTCTCAAGATTCTTCTTTGAATCTTCTTGTTTATATAACTATTTCTGCTTTAAGAATTTCTAACTTCATTTATATTGCTCAATACTTGGTTTCATCATACGTATCCATTTTCTAGACTTGGTACACATCGAGTCTCTAATAGTTTTAATATGTTACGCTGAGTGGTTTCCCACAAACAACCAACAAACTAGGTTCCGAGTTGCTAGTTCGTATATACCTCCGCTCGATGAAGGTATCGTTTAGCCCAGATACCATACATCAACTATTAAAGAGTACAATTATACCATACTTAAATATAACTCTCTATTCTTAACTTCTTTACCAATCTATTCTTATTATTGGAGTTGGGTAACCCCACATTCATACTCATTATAACTCAGCGAGATTCTTCTTTGAATCTTCTCACGCATGTTTTAATCCCTTCTTTATAAAATTCTTAAATTACTTCTTATTGTTCAAACTCTATTTGAGCTTATGCTTTCATTATCTTCACCTTCCTTCCTTAAGGTTATAGCTTAAGGTACTCCTACCTAAGGTTTATAACCTACGGCTTTGATACCAACTGTAACGACCCCAAAATTCATACAATTTAATTCTCGACTTCGGTCGTTAAAAATACATTCAACATCTAATTTTATATCATTAAACGATAATACAACCATTGAAATTTGCGAAATAATTAAAATATTCTATAATAATTAAAATTTTCTATTTATAAACTGTTCTTAATTCTCAACTTCGGTCGTTAATAATACATTCAATCTCTAATTTTATATCATTAAACGATAATACAACCATTGAAATTTGCGGAATAATTAAAATATTCTATTACAATTAAAATTTTCTATTTACAAACTATTCTCGTTCCCAGAACTTTTAACCTTTACATTACATCTCTTCGATTCAAATTTATATCATGAATCATTACAACAAAATGACTATACAAAGTCTTACATCATCAATAGATATTCATATATATATATATATCGAATAGCTCCACTTCCAATTCAACATGTTACATTCAAAATGTTAAATACATTTCTCATAAAACATAAGGAATCTTCAAGTATCACGTCAGATTCATAACTTTCAAGTAACACATACCTTGAAATCTTGACCTGCAAAAATGGTTATTTGCAAGGTTGAGCTCGACAGCCCAGCAAAATCTAACAGTTTTCATGCAACACGTAGCATATAATGTCATACTCAACATATATCTCTTAAACATTGAACAATCATAACATACGCGCTACAGTTCATATAACAAATATAAAGATTGAGTTCCTTACTCAATCAGCATGCTTTACACAATTAATGTAGTCATAAGTTGACTTTGACGTTTTATGCTTTCACAGAAATATAATACATATCATGTTATTTACAATAACGACTTAAAACAATTAATCATCAAGTTCACGTAGTAAATAGGAACTGAAAGACTTGCCTGGTTCGTAGATTACCAATTACCAAAAACAGCTTAAATGTTTTGCGTACCTCCTACAACAGTTCAAAGGTTCATAATCACAAGCATTAGTTACACATATAACGAAACCACAATGACTCTTAGTCTTAATCTTTTATAACTTGCATCTCTTTGAGACTTAACACATATCTTCAGGTGTTTACTCCTCTTCGTATGACACTTATCATTACATAATCTCATTTTGTGTTTCTTTAAACTTCTTTCGAAATCAACACTTCACGTTCATTAAAGTCATCATAGATTCCATTACCCCATATTAGATGTATTACACTTGTTGACAACCACTAGGAATCACATGATCTATTAGATATGCTATCATACCATAACATGTACATTTCTAGCTAAACTTACAATTTTAGCATAAGTCTTTCTTTACCATTTACATTTCAGAAATTCTAAGTGTTTACTTCGCAACACTTGTCTAACATTCATCGCGTACACTAAGTTATCATATAACGCGTTAAAAATTTACTAATCATTTTTACCACTTTGAATTCACTAACCCCATAACACAACTTTGTTTTAGCCTTGTTGTTACGTGTTGAACACACTACCATAACCTTTAGCTGGCTACAAAGAACGACCAAAGTCTGCAGAATTAGCAGACTTCAGTGTCTAAAAATGGGCACTCGCGCGGCCGCGTGAGTTTTGTAATGGGAGGCTGCGCGCCCGCGCGACACACAGAACTCAGTTTTACAGAATGTGTTTCGGCACAATTTTTAGGCCAACTAACACGAATTTCACCCATAAAACAGTGAAACCAACATCTATAATTGATATGAAACTATCACAAACATATTTGTGAACATATTCCACCGATCAAAATAATTTAACAACAATTTAAGCTAGGTTAATTTCCCAAATTCCATGATTTTCATATAAAACTCAAATTTTGATATTCATCCCAAAAATCATAACTGTGAATTCAATATTTGGCCAAATTACTCCATGCAAATTACGATATGCTTGTTTCTTAATGAACTAACATAATCAAGCTTCAATTTATAATTTCACATACTAATTGACCACTACAATTGATACTTTTCATGAATCATATGAAAATATATATACTGACATTATTTTCTTCCTACTGTCAACCGAAATTAGCATGCAATTCTTATTTAAACATAACCTCTAATCATCATAAACACATGTAATTATCATAGTTGGATTATATAGCAACAATTCTAGACCTATGAAATTCACAAAGTATGAAACTTCATGCCGTACAACATATTAAAACATATATGTATATGAAATACTAAGATTATGAACATACCTTCAATTTGCTAACATGCTAACTGCTGGAAATTGCTCACGTTTTCTCTCAAATTCTCTCAAGCAATTCTCTCTAAAATCCTCTGTAACTTCTGCTCTTTTCTTTTCCCAGTAGAAGAGTTAAGCTACTAAGCGTAAACTAACAGATAGGCTAGCCAACGAAAAAATAATGATACGCCTACTAATGACCTTATTAAAATATCAGTTACCAAACACATAACGTATATATTATATTTATATTATATTCATTATAATTTATTTAAATTCAAAAAACAAAAATCCAAAAGCCATAAGGCTTTGTTTGGCAAAAACCCATTAAAATTAAAGACTTAATATATTAAAGCCTTATTTGGTTAAACTCAATTAAACTTACTTTAATTTATTTTAATACTCCTTATAATATAGTTATTTGCCACACTATATTTAATAAAGTTTTCATGCTTAATTTAATTAATTCAAATAACAATTAATTAAATAAATCATTTAATCACATAACTCAATACAAATAATTAACCATCAATTTGAAATATCAACATAATAATTTTCTTAACTCATTAATTATTTATTTAATAAATAATTAACCAAATAAAATCAAATCAATTAAACAAATATTTATTCAATGATAAACACATCTATTAAATATTTATATAATTGAATAAATATTTAATATTACAATTAAAATTTTGTAATGTTACATCAGTCCCTCCTTACAAGGATTCTGTCCCCAGAATCACAACTCTCTAAATTATAAATTAATTTAATTTATAATATTATGTAATAATAAATATTTACTAATCATATCAATAAAATATTTATTTCACTTAATAAATATTTTAAATTACAATTATTAAAATCTTGGATTGTCACATTACTTTGATACCAACTGTAACGACTCCAAAATTCATACAATTTAATTCTCTACTTCGGTCATTAATAATATATTCATCCTCTAATTTTATATCATTAAATGATAGTACAACCATTGAAATTTGCGAAATAATTAAAATATTCTATTATAATTAAAATTTTCTATTTACAAACTATTCTCGTTCCCAGAACTTTTAACCTTTACATTACATCTCTTCGATTCAAATTTATATCATGAATCATTACAACAAAATGACTATACAAAGTCTTACATCATCAATAGATATCCATATATACCGAATAACTCCACTTCCAATTCAACATGTTACATTCAAAATATTAAATACATTTCTCATAAAACGTAAGGAATCTTTAAGTATCACGTCGAATTCATAACTTTCAAGTAACATATATCTTTACCTTGAAATCTTGACCTGCAAAAATGGTTATTTGCAAGGTTGAGCTCGACAGCCCAGCAAAATCTAACAGTTTTCATGCAACACGTAGCATATAATGTCATGCTCAACATATATCTCTTAAACATTGAACTATCATAACATACGTGCTACAGTTCATATAACAAATATAAAGTTTGAGTTTCTTACTCAATCAACATGCTTTACTCAATTAATATAGTCATAAGTTGACTTTGACGTTTCATGCTTTCACATAAATATAACACATATCATGTTATTTGCAATAACGACTTAAAACAATTAAGCATCAAGTTCACGTAGCAAATAGGAACTGAAAGACTTGCCTGGTTCGTAGATTACCAATTACGAAAAACAGCTTAAATGCTTTGCGTACCTCCTACAACTGTTCAAATGTTCATAATCACAAGCATTAGTTACACATATAACGAAACCACAATGACTCTTAGTCTTAATATTTTATAACTTGCATCTCTTTGAGACTTAACACGTATCTTCAGGTGTTTACTCCTCTTCGTATGACACTTATCGTTACATAATCTCATTTTGTGTTTCTTTAAACTTCTTTCGAAATCAACACTTAACGTTCATTAAAGTCGTCATACATTCCATTACCCCATATTAGATGTATTACACTTGTTGACAACCACTAGGAATCACATTATCTATTAGATATGCTATCATACCATAACATGTACATTTCTAGCTAAACTTGCAATTTTAGCACAAGTCTTTCTTTACCATTTACATTTTAGAAATTCTAAGTGTTTACTTCGCAACACTTGTCTAACATTCATCGCGTACACTAAGTTATCACATAATGCGTTAAAAATTTACTAATCATTTTTACCACTTTGAATTCACTAATCCCATAACACAACTTTGTTTTAGCCTTGTTGTTATGTGTTGAACACATTACCATAACCTTTAGCTAGCTACAAAGAACGACCAAAGTCTGCAGAATTAGTAGACTTCAGTGTCTAAAAATGGGCACTCGCGCGGCCGAGCGACTTTTTTAATGGGAGGATGCGCGCCCGCGCCTAAAGGCTGAGCACCCGCGCGACACACAGAACTCAGTTTTGCAGAATGTGTTTCGGCACAGTTTTTAGGCCAACTAACACGAATTTCACCCATAAAACAGTGAAATCAACATCTATAATTGATATAAAACTATCACAAACATATTTGTGAACATATTTCACCGATCAAAGCAATTTAACAACAATTTAAGTTAGGTTAATTTCCCAAATTCCATGATTTTCATATAAAACTCAAATTTTGATATTCATCCCAAAAATCATCACTGTGAATTCAATACTTGGCCAAATTACTCCATTCAAATTACGATATGCTCGTTTCTTAATGAACTAACATAATCAAGCTTCAATTTACAATTTCACATACTAATTGGCCACTACAATTGATAATTTTCATGAATCATATGAAAATACATATACTGACATTATTTTCTTCCTACTGTCAACCGAAATTAGCATGCAATTCTTATTTAAACATAATCTCTAATCATCATAAACACATGTAATCATCATAGTTGGATTATATAGCAACAAGTCTAGACCTATGAAATTCACAGAGTATGAAACTTCAAGCCGTACAACATATTAGAACATATATGTATATGAAATACTAAGAGTATGAACATACCTTTAATTTGCTAACATAATCCTTGCTAACTGCTGGAAATTGCTCACGTTTTCTCTCAAATTCTCTCAAGCAATTCTCTCTAAAATCCTCTGTAACTTCTGCTCTTTTCTTTTCCCAGTAGAAGAGTTAAGCTACTAAGCGTAAACTAACAGATAGGCTAGCCAACGAAAAAAATAATGATACGCCTACTAATGACCTTATTAAAATATCAGTTACCAAACACATAACGTATAGATTATAATTATATTATATTCATTTTAATTTAGTTAAATTCAAAAAACAGAAATCCAAAAGCCATAAGGCTTTGTTTTGGCAAAAACCCTTTAAAATTAAAGACTTAATATATTAAAGCCTTGTATGGTTAAACTCAATTAAAATTACTTTAATTTATTTTAATACTCCTTATAATATAGTTATTTATCACACTATATTTAATAAAGCTTTCATGCTTAATTTAATTAATTCAAATAATAATTAATTAAATAAATCATTTAATCACATAACTCAATACAAATAATTAACAATCAATTTAAAATATCAACATAATAATTTCCTTAACTTATTAACTATTTAATTAATAAATAATTAACCAAATAAAATCAAATTAATTAAACAAATATTTATTCAATGATAAACACATCTATTAAATATTTATATAATTCAATAAATATTTAATATTACAATTAAAATTTTGGAATGTTACATCATTCCCTCCTTACAAGGATTCTGTCCCCAGAATCACAACTCTCTAAATTATAAATTAATTTAATTTATAATATTATGTAGTCATAAATATTTACTAATCATATCAATAAAATATTTATTTCACTTAATAAATATTTTAAATTACAATTACTAAAATCTTGGATTGTCACATTACTTTGATACCAACTGTAACGACTCCAAAATTTATACAATTTAATTCTCTACTTCGGTCGTTAGTAATACATTCATCCTCTAATTTTATATCATTAAACGATAATACAACCATTGAAATTTGCGGAATAATTAAAATATTCTATTACAATTAAAATTTTCTATTTACAAACTGTTCTCGTTCTCAAAACTTTTAACCTTTACATTACATCTCTTCGATTCAAATTTATATCATGAATCATTACAACAAAATGACTATACAAAGTCTTACATCATCAATAGATATTATATATATATATATATATATATATATATATATATATATATATATATATATATATCGAATAGCTCCACTTCCAATTCAACATGTTACATTCAAAATGTTAAATATATTTCTCATAAAACATAAGGAATCTTAAAGTATCACGTCGGATTTATAACTTTCAAGTAACACATAGCTTTACCTTAAAATCTTGACCTGCAAAAATAGTTTTTTGCAAGGTTGAGATCGACAACCCAACAAAATCTAACAGTTTTCATGCAACACGTAGCATATAATGTCATGCTCAACATATATCTCTTAATCATTGAACTATCATAACATACGTGCTACAGTTCATATAACAAATATAAAGATTGAGTTCCTTACTCAATCGACATGCTTTACTCAATTAATATAGTCATAAGTTGACTTTGACGTTTCATGCTTTCACATAGATATAACACATATCATGTTATTTGCAATAACGACTTAAAACAATTAATCATCAAGTTCACGTAGCAAATAGGAACTGAAAGACTTGCATGGTTCGTAGATTACCAATTACCAAAAACAGCTTAAATGCTTTGTGTACCTCTTACAACAGTTCAAAGGTTCATAATCCATTAGTTACACATATAACGAAACCACAATGACTCTTAGTCTTAATCTTTTATAACTTGCATCTCTTTGAGACTTAACACATATCTTCAAGTGTTTACTCCTCTTCGTATGACGCTTATCATTACGTAATCTCATTTTGTGTTTCTTTAAAGTTCTTTCGAAATCAACAATTAACGTTCATTAAAGTCATCATAGATTCCATTACCCCATATTAGATGTATTACACTTGTTGACAACCACTAGGAATCGCATTATCTATTAGATATGCTATCATACCATAACATGTACATTTCTAGCTAAACTTACAATTTTAGCACAAGTCTTTCTTTACCATTTATATTTCAGAAATTCTAAGCATTTACTTCACAACACTTGTCTAACATTCATTGTGTACACTAAGTTATCACATAACGCGTTCGAAATTTACTAATCATTTTTACTACTTTGAATTCACTAACCCCATAACACAACTTTGTTTTAGCCTTGTTGTTACGTCTTGAACACATTACCATAACCTTTAGCTAGCTACAAAGAACGGCCAAAGTCTGCAGAACTAGCAGACTTCAATGTCTAAAAATGGGCACTCGCGCGGCCGGGCAAGTTTTGTAATAGGAGTTTGCGCGCCCGCGCCTAAAGGCTGAGCGCCCGCGCGACACACAGAACTCAGTTTTACAGAATGTGTTTCGGCACAGTTTTTTGGCCAACTAACACGAATTTCACCCATAAAACAGTGAAACCAACATCTATAATTGATATGAAACTATCACAAACATATTTGTGAACATATTCCACCGATCAAAATAATTTAACAACAATTTAAGCTAGGTTAATTTCCCAAATTCCATGATTTTCATATAAAACTCAAATTTTGATATTCATCCCAAAAATCATAACTGTGAATTCAATATTTGGCCAAATTACTCCATTCAAATTACGATATGCTCGTTTCTTAATGAACTAACATAAACAAGCTTCAATTTACAATTTCACATACTAATTGGCCACTACAATTGATACTTTTCAAGAATCATATGAAAATACATATACTGACATTATTTTCTTCCTACCGCCAACCAAAATTAGCATGCAATTCTTATTTAAACATAATCTCTAATCATCATAAACATATGTAATCATCATAGTTGGATTATATAGCAACAATTGTAGACCTATGAAATTCACAGAGTATGAAACTTCATGCCGTACAACATATTAGAACATATGTGTCTATAAAATACTAAGATTATGAACATACCTTCAATTTGCTAACATAATCCTTGCTAACTGCTGGAAATTGCTCACGTTTTCTCTCAAATTCTCTCTAGCAATTCTCTCTAAAATCCTCTATAAGTTCTTCTCTTTTCTTTTCTCAGTATAAGAGTTATGCTACTAAGCGTAAACTAACTGATAGGCTAGCCAACGAAAAAAATAATGATACGCATACTAATGACCTTATTAAAATACCAGTTACCAAACACATAACGTATATATTATAATTATATTATATTCATTTTATTTTATTTAAATTCAAAAAATAAAAATTCAAAAGCTATAAGGCTTTGTTTGGCAAAAACCCTTTAAAATTAAAGACTTATTATATTAAAGCCTTGTTTGGTAAAACTCAATTAAAACGACTTTAATTTATTTTAATACTCCTTATAATATAGTTATTTGCCACACTATATTTAATCAAGTTTTCATGCTTAATTTAATTAATTCAAATAACAATTAATTAAATAAATCATTTAATCACATAACTCAATACAAATAATTAACCATCAATAAAAAATATCAACATAATAATAATTTTCTTAACTCATTAATTATTTATTTAACAAATAATTAACCAAATAAAATCAAATCAATTAAACAAATATTTATTCAATGATAAACACATCCATTAAATATTTATATAATTCAATAAATATTTAATATTACAATTAAAATTCTGAAATGTTACAATAACCCTGGGTAACGTTTGCTTTATCAGTCCAAACTGGAGATAACCCCGGTGAGGGGCAAAGTTGTCATCTTGCCACCTTGACGCCACATCACGCCATCTCAACATTTCAGACATACATTTATACACAGTAATGTCCGACAAGAACCAAGGAAGTCCAATCCCGAGTGACTATTACGCATGATAGCGGATAGAATTTGAAGCATGATGACCGGAGGGCATGGTCCCATCTTCCTGACTTCGTACAACCTCTAATCCCATGTCATTGCGTAACTCTCGACAACAGCGGTCCGAAATAGGTCTTACATACGTCAGTCGGATGCCCGGATTGCATTTTTGAAAGTTTGAGCGGACATCACGTTACATGCGTGCACGTACTTCGAGACAGCGGCACCCGCGAAGCCCGGGGCACCCCGGGCAGTCGTAGGTACACCTGCGGGTCCCCCCTCTATAAATAGAGGGCTTGGGGTGGCTATTTTATAAGAGAAAAAGGCGAGAAAGCCCTCTCCAATTTGCTCTGTACGAACCCTAAACTAAGTGCTTTCTCATTTTAAACACTTTTAAGCTCATATATAGCTACTTTTTACCGGCGGGAGCTGAGTGTTCATCCATTTCAAGTTAGTGAAGTCTTCTTTGGCAGCCCACTGTAAGCCTTCTTACACATATTCAAGCCTTTCTCTTCATCTTTGCATACACTGTTCTTCACGTTGAGAGTCGTGTTGTGTGTGTTTGCCTAGACTTCGGTATGTGGCTTTTATACCTTTTGTATATTATATATATATATATATATATATATATATATATATATATATATATATATATATATATAACTGTTGTCGAACTTGGTTCGATGAGCCTGAATTTTATATCCGGTGCGTTTACCTGCTTTTATATACATATATATATTTATTTACATTTCGTCCCGCCTGGAGTTTACTTCGTGGTGATTGACTGTTTTTACAGCTTTCTGTACATTTCGTCCCTCCTGGAGTTTCCTTCGTGGCGGTTGATCGCTTTTACAGCTTTATTTATATTTCTGATCCCCCATGGAGGTGCTTCGTGGTTGTTGATCACGTCTGTATATATATATATATATATATATATATATATATATATATATATATATATATATATATATATATATATATATATATATAACTGCTTACTGTTTTTATATCAATTGCGACATCATGTGAGCCTATGAATCATGTGATCACAGATTCAGTCTATTTAATCTAGATTCGGTTCCCGTGATGGACATTTTCAACTGTAAGCAGCTTGTAAATTATTCACGGTGTTGGATTTCCTCAGATGGTTTTCATACCCATGAGGAGTTCGACATTGCTTTGTACATTATTTTTTCGAAGATGCTTCACATCTCTAAAATAAAATCAATCAAGCCGAACATTTAATAATAAAATAGAAGTATCAAAGGCCTCAATTACTATGAGCACAGGGTTTGAAAAACCTCTTTTATAAAACATCACTGCTATATCTTATTTAAAACTGAATTTTTACACAAATTCAAACCCTTTGTATATAGGGGCAAACGAGGCATAGCACTACTTCAAATAACAGCACATTGACCCATACACACACACATTCATATAATGGTTCCTTGAAAAGTGGCGATCACCGTGGCAACACGGATGTCGGGGGGTGCCTAACACCTTCCCTCTGCATAAGCAAGTCCCTATACCCTATCTCAGTTTCACAGACCCGTTCAGCAGTGTCACATCACTGGGTCAATGTGCAAACCTTTTCTCGGTTGTGTTGGTACAACTAGTTAAAAAACTAACTGGCGACTCTTAATAGTCCATCGTCGACATTATACATGTCAGACTTTTTTCACTTATTTTTTCAAGCAAATCTCACCTAATATGAGAACACAAAAAAACCAGGGAACGAAAAGGGACAACTAAAAGATCCTGACGTCGACAGGTGGCGACTCTGCTGGGGACTCGAGTAAGAGGACTTAAGCCGCTATTACAAACATTTAAAAACTGTTATATGCTTGTGTGTGTATGTTGCATTTACATTTATGATGAATGTGTACGAATGCATCTTTTTACTGCACTGCAATATATCTGTCTGTGATATTAGTGCTTCGCACATGTCATCATTTTCATAAACGGGGAGACACGTTGTATGTGAATGTATGTTGTGTGATTCCTCCACCAGGAGGCTATCCTGTCTGTGTTTGATCACTGGACTTGTAGTAAGACTAATTCCAATGAGGCTCAGGAAATGCACCACCCAAATTCGCTCCATTTGAAAGACCGGATTAACTTCCCGTTGAGTAAATTGCGATAATTTGGGAACCTTTATACCAAAAAGTCGCGAGAGAAACCTAGGATAGGTCAGCCTTTGATAAACCAAACACGGAGGAAAGTCTCTTCATGCTTTCTCATTTTTAATTACTCGTAAAGTCAATTACTTGTAATTTCATTCCATATTCATCTCCATTTAATGAGAAATATGAAGAAATATGTGCATTTACTGTAAGACCCCGAATTTTATGAAATAAAAGTATTCAATTTTTCTATTTAGTAAATAGTTAAATTCATAAAAGTTTAAAGTTAAGGGTGTTATATGTAAATTTTTCAAAGTACGCAAGTTGTTATATAATATTCGATTGGTCGGGGAATATTTGTTTTAACAGGGAATATTCGTACGACGACACAATCATTGGTGGATTCCCCAATGAAATTATTGTCGGATTGAGAAAACGACAAAAATATCTTTTTATAAAATAACAGCGGAAGTTTTACCATTAACTGTTGAACTACCTGGTAGTAAAAGTACAGTAATACGCATGATTGCATAGTAGCACACGGTATTGATTAATGGTGCTCACGTGAGAAGTCACTCAATTTTACTCAATAATTGTTACAGTAATTACTATTCAATTTTTTATTTTATTGGTTCAATAATTGCTGCGCAATTATTTTATATTATTGTTGTTTCAATAATTATCACTACACAGTATTTTCCATTATCAGATCAATAATTCATATTATTTGAATAATATTTTTAGATAGCATTATTGGTAATGTCTAGAAAGTTCTATCTAAGGAGAGGTTTGGTTACCTAATTGCGCGTCAGTAAGTTGAAATCCTTATTGGAAAGCCCCCTCTTTCCTAGAAATTGTCTGGTTGTCAGTATTGTGATTCTGTAATATTATTTGTGAATAATTAATTTTTGATTTATTTGATAAGGAAAATATTCATTTTATGTGGATATAGATGGAGAAAATTTTAAATGTGACAATTGTTGAAAATTGATAGTTTATATTTTATGATAAAATAATTTATTTAAATATTATTATATTATAATAATATAATAATGGTGATATTTTTACAATGAATGAGTGATATATGAATAAATGAGGAGGAAGAGTATTTTTATTACATTAACTGCTAAGAGTATTTTTATTACATTAAATGCTAAACACATGTTAAACATGTTGATGGGCTCTATTTTGACTAAAATTTGATTATTGCTTGTAAAATCGTCCGTATGTGGATTTCGGTCAATTTCTGTTTGGAATTTGGAAAAACTTAAAGCTACAAAGTTGTAGAGAATCGAATTTCCTATGGAATGGACATAAGATTCGAATTTTTCTGATAAAAGGACTATTTATTATGAATTAGTGAAGTTTTGGAATATTGGGTCTGAATTGATTTTGTTATAAAAATTGTTTAAAACATATTTTTCATGTTGGTGGGCCCCACTTGATATTGCAAAATGCTGAATTCAGATTTCTAAGGTGGGCGTAGGAAAATTTTATATAAATAATATTATTTTATTAAATTTTCTACTTTGGTGTTCTAAGCATTTTTCTATAAATAGAGTGCTTAGGTTAGAATTGAAAATCACACCAGAAACTGAAGTTTTCTCTCTCTATATTATCGAGCATATTCTTGTGAGTATTTTGATACATTGAGCGTTGCTATACGGTGCAAGATTTCTTAAGCGTTATATCTGATATTCCAGCCAGAAGTACTATTCTTTTGATGTAAGGGATGTTATTTTTTTCGTAAATGATATTATTTTCTTCAATATCAGTATGCTGAATTATTGATATGAGTTTTATTATGGAATTTCTATCTTTTTTTTGTGTCGGGATTGCTATTCACGTAATGACACTATTCACGTATACGGCACTATTCACCGAAAAATAAAATTTTCTCTTTTTCATCCCAGATGTTTATTATGGTTACTATCATTGATTATATTCATGTTTTGATCTTCATTTTATACTCGTTTTATTAAAATTTTGGCTTCTATACACCATAAAATTAGTAGAATATCCTTGATATTTGCGCTTCATCCAGTATCTTTTCATGAAAATATTATTCTTAGCATTCTTGATAAATTTTAACTTTTTCATCCCGGAGTACTATTCACGGGGTTACTATTCCCGAAGTACTATTCACAGGATACTATTTACTCGAAATACTATTCACCCGGGGTACTGTTCATGATAAAAATTGATTTGTTTTCGGTCCAAATTATTTTTGGTACAATATTATTCTTGAATTTTACTCCACAAAGCAGTATTATGTTGATAAGTTGGACGTTATTGATTTATGGATAAATTAAATTATAAATCTTTAAAAATTTATCCTTGAACTTGTTTTATTGAATTCTTGTATCATTGTCATCATCTTCATGTTTATATTATGTTGAAAGTCATCTGTGGTCGTGCATAGATGGAGTTGGTATGATTATGACTAGGGATTATTCGGTATAATCATGACCATAATGTTACAAATGATGTGGTAAAAGTTCTCATTGGCCCGTAGTGCATTGATGGACAGTTGCTGGCATGATCATTGATGAATACATGAATATCCTTGGCCCGTAGTGCATGGATAATTTTTGGTCGTGATACTAATAAATATCCTTGGCCGTAGTGCAGGGACGATGTGGATTATTTTTTAAGCTGAGTCTCAGCGATAAAAGTGATGAAAAACCTTTTAAACCATAGAAGATAATAGATTTTATTCTCTACTTAACTCTTCTAATGGATTGCTTATTCCGCTGCAGTTAAACTTTATGTTTGTTATATTTTATCAGTTTAACACTGTTGAAGGCTAACGATAAATTATTCCACATTATCTTAGTCATAATATTTCTTATTGGGCTAGTTGAGCTCACCCTTTTCTTTCATTGTTCTCTTCAGGAAATGAGAATATATTGGGACTAGTCGGAGAACGGAGTGACGATCCAGATGTTGATTAGTAGTCTTCACTATTCTGTGAAATAGTGTGATAATAAATATATTGAGGACTTATTTTGACTTTTAATACTGTCTACACGACAATATTTGTATTAAAACTCACAGCTCATGTTGTATATTTAAGTTTATATTTGTATTCTGTACCATGTATTTGGCGACTCAGAATGGGTGATGTATACCTATTTTGGGGGTGCCACAGTTGGTATCAAAGCTTAGGGATATGATCCCTGGCTGAGATGTGAGACAAGAACTAGGAGGGGAGAGACGGGGAATTCCTTCGCTAGTATGACCTACCTAAGTTTATTTGGTATTTAATTGGTCGGTCAGAGTATAGGGATAATATGTGTCATGTCAATTAACCCTTGTTTTGTTACAGTATTTGAAAATGACATCTAAAAAATTTTGAGATGAGCAATGGAGCAAAATAATATGACCGTATCGCAGTGCGAAGCTAAGTTTACTGAGCTATCCCAGTTTGCATCCCATTTGGTAGACAACGAGGAACGAATGACGCGAATATTTCTACTAGGTTTGAAACCCGAAATACGCCAATACCTCATTTCTCACAAACATTGTTTATATTCAGATATTGTGAATAGGGCTCAGTTATTGGAGCGCGATAATGAGTTAACCCATCCAAAAGTTAACAACCAACAACACGATAATAATCGTACCGGTGGCAACGACCATCGGAACAATGATAACCATCATTGAGGAAATTATCATGCTAGAAATGGTAGCCACTTCGGTGGTAATCATGGCAAAGATAATAAAATAAATGATTCAAGTGGAAATTTCATGAAGAGAAGATTTAACGATGATGGGAAAACATTGGCAACAGCACCAGCACCAATAACAAATTCTAGGGGAGGAAAACGACCACCAGTTAGATGCTACAGATGCGGAGATGAGGGACACATAAGTCTAAACTGTTCATAGCCTTTCAAGGTATGTTTTAGTTATGTAAAAGACGGTCACATAGCTCAATTTTGTCTTGTAGCGAAATCAAGTCCAGTTGGGACGGTGGCACCAAAGGTGGATACGGACAAAACAAAGACGGTAGTTTAAGGGAGAGCATTTTTCGTGACGAGAAATTGAACGAAGTTATCACGGGTTAGTTAATTATATTCTTGCTAAGTCTATACCTTATTAAATACCGGTTCTACCCATTCTTTTGTCTTTCCTACCTGTGCTCAACATTTGAACTTGACTACTGAGAAATTAGACTTTGACTTATTTGTTGAAACTCCGTTAAGAGAAACTATTGTTACATCCACTATTTATAAATTTTGCTTGATTCAAGTTGGAACCATCACATTACCTGCCGATCTTATTTCTTTGAAAATACTTGCATTTGATGTGATTTTAGGGATTAATTGGTTAACCACTCATCATGCCAAAATTGATTGCTTTCGTAAAGTTGTTAGTTTTCATATTCCTAAGCAACCTGTTATTCGAATTTAAGCAACCAAACCATTGAAGTCAAACACTTTCATATCAAGCCATAAAGTCATTTCCTGACGTTTTTCTTGAAGAATTTCCTGGCCTACCCCCAGAGCGTGTTATTGAATTTTGTATCGACTTTAAACCCGGTACAAAACCCATTTCTAAAATCTCATATCGAATGGCTCCTATTGAACTTCAGGAGTTAAAAATCCAACTACAGGAGTTGGTACCCTAGCCTCTATCTGGTGACTTCCTTTGTGGAATGCATCGAAGCCAGACTCTCCGTAGAGGATGCCATATTCATGCAGTGGTAAACTGATAGGTGTCATTATGACGTGCTATCCAAGATTGAGATATGAGTCACAGTTTAGAGCAACCTAAGTCAGTAATCGAAATACGTAGCTTTCTAGGCTTAGCTGGTTACTATCGGAGATTCATGGAAGAATTTTCTCGAATCGCTACTCCATTAACTCAGCTGACTCGAAAAGATACAAAATTCGAATATAGCAAGGAATGTGAGAAGAGCTTCCAAGAACTCAACATGCGACAACGACGTTGGCTCGAGCTGTTGAAAGATTACGACCATACCATTCGATACCATCCTGGAAAAATGAACGTGATAGCTGACGCGTTGAGTAGAAGATCGTATGCGGTTACGAGTGCAATATTGTCGAACACGAAGACCCATTTCGTATAACTTATAAATGATAGAGATAGAGTTAAAGACTTTAGGGACCCACGTGATGATGTCGAATATACGATTAGAACCGACTTTAATAGATAAAGTTAAAATTGCTCAAGCTACACACCGGAGTTGATGAATATAAAGAAGAATGTGCAAGAATGTGTTATTCTAGAAGTAAGAGTCGATGAAGAGAAGAAATCTCAACCCTCAATTTGTTGGTATATTTGAAATTCTCGATCGAGTAGAAACTGTGGCCAATAGACTCGGTTAACTACCAAGTATGTCGCGTGTTCATAACGTTTTTCACGTATCGATGTTACGAAAATTCATGGATGACCCGAACCACATTATTAAGTTAGAACCAGACGAGATAACCAAAGATTTAACGTACGAGGAGGTACCTGTCAAGATCTTGCATAGGAAGGAGCATGTCCTACGCACAAAGGTTATACTATGTAAAACCCCAAATTTTACGAATAAGATTTAATTTTCTCGAAATAAAATTTTTTAATATTGTGGTGTGGATTTGATATAATGTTATAGTTGTGGGTAGTATTTATAAATGTTGCAAAGTATGCAAGTTTATTGTCGGATTAAGAAAACGACAATAATACTTTTATGAAAATAGCGGCGGAAGTTTTACCGTTAAAACTGTTGAACTACTCGGTAGTAAAAGTACAGTAATACGCGTGGTTGCATAGTAGCACACGATATTGAGTATTGATATTTACGTGAGAAGTCACTCAGTTTTGTTTAATTATTGCTACAGTAGTTGTTGCATAGTATCTCACGTTATTTGATTCAATTATTGTTGATTGTTATATATATATATATATATATATATATATATATATATATATATATATATATATATATTATAAATTTTGTTTTGCGAAAGCCAGAACCACTTAAGGCAGAGACGTGATTAAAGCAGATCACCAAGATATTTGATGTCTTGGGATGTTCCGAGGAGCAAAAGGTTCCCTTTGCCACCTTTTTGTTGCGTGAAGAGGCAGATCACTGGTGGGAATCTGTAAAACGTACCCAGCTTGACGCACTCAAGATGTCTTGGGAGAAGTTCCAAGAGCTGTTCAATGACAAGTACTTTTCCGAAAGCATTCGTCATATGAAGGAGGTGGAATTTATCAAGTTGGAGCAAAACAACATGACCGTGTCGCAGTACGAAGCCAAGTTTGCCGAGTTGTCCCAATTTGTGTCCCACTTGGTTGGTAATGAAAAGAGAATGACGCGGATGTTTTTAAGAGGTTTGAAGCCAGAGATACGTCAATATCTTATTTCTTATAAACTGTGTTTGTATTCAGATATTGTAAATAGGGCTCAGTTAGTGGAGCGCGATAACGAGTCAACGCAACCAAAAGAGAGTAGCCGGCAAAATGATAATACCGGTGATAACAGTCATCAAAACGATGACAATAAACATGGAAGGAATCAAAATGCCAGAAATGGTAACCACTTCGGTGGTAATCATGGTCAAAATAATAAGAATGGACATTTCAAGAAGAGGAGATTCAACAATGATGGAAAAACGTCAGCACCAGCACCCGTTGTTAAGGAAGTAGAACGACCACCTATCATATACTTCAAATGTGGAGGGGAGGTACACATCAGTCCAAACTGCGCGATGCCGTCCAAAGCATGTTATAATTGTGGAAGAGAAGGTCACTTAGCCCAATTTTGTCGTTCACCGAATACAAGTTCAGCTAAGATGGAGGCACCAAAGGCCGTCCCAGAAAAGTCAAAGCCGGTAGTTTAAGAGAGCGTTTTTTTTCGTGACAAGGAACCTGAATAAAATTATCACGGGTATGTTAGTCATAAACTCTTGTGAAGTCTATACCGTGTTAGATATCGGTTCTACTTACTCTTTTATTTCACTTAGTTGTGTTCAATGTTTGAAGTTAACTCTGGAGAAGTTAGACTTTGATATATCTGTTTAAACTCAGTTGGGAGAAACCTTCGTTACCTCCACTATTTATAAATCTTATTCAAATCAATACTTTCACGTTACCTGTCGATCTTATCTCTTTGAAAATAATTGTATTTGATGTGATTTTTGGAAACGATTGGTAAACTACTCATCATACTTTTCGTAAGGTTGTTAGCTTTCATACTCCTAACCAACCTGTTATGCGAATTCAAAGTAACCAAACTACTAAAGTCAATCATTGTCATATCAAGCCATAAGTAAATAGTCTTGAGCCTTTATCTGGTGACTTCCTTGTGTGGAATGCACCAAAGCCAGACTTTCTGTAGGCGACGTCGTGAATGACGATGGTAAGTTGATAGGTATCAATGTGACGTGCTATCCAAGTCTTGGATGACGGTCACAGTTTTGAATGATATTTCTATTGTTAATAAATTTCCTGACGTATTTTTGAAGACTTCTTAGCCTACCCCAGAGCGTGAAATCAAATTTTTTATTGACCCCAATACAAAACCCATTTCTTAAACCCTCAAATATTTCTTCAACTAAAACGAACGTATTATGCGCCAAAGACGTTGGCTCGAGATGTTGAAGATTACGATCGTACCATTCAATATCATCGTGGAAGAGAGAACGTGGTAGCTGATGCATTGAGTATAAGATTGTATACGAGTGAGATGTTGTTAACACAAAGACCCATTTCGTATAACTTACAAATGATGAAGATAGAGTTAAAGACTCTAGGGACCCACGTGAAGATAATGAATATACGATTAGAATCGACTTTAATCGATAAAATTAAAGTCGCTCAAGCTACATACTCAGAGCTGATGAATGTGAAGAAGAAGGTTCAAGAGGGCATTATTCTAGAAGCAAGAATCGATGAAGAGAGGAAGTCTCAACCCTCGATTTAATTGACCCATTTGAAATCCTCGATCGAGTAGGAACTATGGCTTATAGACTCGTTTTACCGCTAAGTGTGTCGCGTGTTCATAACGTTTTTAACGTATCAACGTTACGTAAATATGTGGACGACCCGAACCACAATATTAATTTAGAACCGGATGAGATAGCGGATGATTTAACGTTTGAGGAGATACGTGTTAAAATCTTGGATAAGAAGGATTATATTCGACACTCAAAGGTTATACCTCAAGAGTTAGAATCTGAAATGAAGTCAAGGTATCCTCACCTGTTCGGCATACTAGGTACGTACGTAAATTTTGAGGGCGAAATTTCATGAGGGGAGATTGTAAAATCCCAAATTTTACGAATAAGATTTAATTTTCTCGAAATAAATTTTTTTTAATATTATGGTGTGGATTTGATATAACGCTATAGTTGTGGGTAGTATTTATAAATGTTGCAAAGTATGCAAGTTGTTATATAATATTCGATTGGTCGGGGAATATTCGTTTTAACAGGGAATATTCGTACGACGACACAATCATTGGTGGACCCCACAACGGAATTATTATTGGATTGAGAAAATGACAAAAATATTTTTATAAAAATAACGGCTGAAGTTTTACCGTTAAAACTGTTGAACTACTCGGTAGTAAAAGTACAGTAATACGCGTGGTTGCATAGAAGCACACGGTATTGAGTATTGATGTTTACGTGAGAAGTCACTCAGTTTTGTTTTATTAGTATTATTAATGTAATAAAACAGAAAAGCTTTTTATATAAAACAGAATACTTTTATAAAGTAATTCGTTTTATTAGGCTAATAGTAAAATCTTTTTATATAAAACATAATACTTTTATAAAGTTATCTGTTTTATTAGACAATAATTAAAATATATTATATTTTATTATGCATAGTGTTGCATAGTGCCTGCATAGTATTTTGCATAGTAAAATCTTTTTATATAAAATAGAATACTTTTATAAAGTTATTCGTTTTATTAGATTATAAATATAATATATTATATTTTATTTAAAAGATTTTGCTTTAAATATGGACCGTCAGATTAAAAGTAAATCAATCTGGACCGTTCATGAATTAGTTACTATGCAGTCCATTCTTCTATAAATAGAAGCTCATTCCTTCATTATTTCTTACGAATTCACTAAAACTCTAGAGAGAGAAATTATAGAGAGAGAGAAGAAAAGTATTCTGCAACTTCACTACTCCGATATCAAGTTTCTTTTACTGTAAGAGGTATTATTTCTTTTGTATTCATGAAGAGAACTTCTGTTATTCTATTCTTTATTATTCTGTTGGAATAACCTGTATACGCGGGCTACCCAATACTTGGTGAAATTCTTATGTTATTCCATTCTTTATTATTCTGTTGGAATATACTGTCTGTGCGTTTTACGTCGGACCTGGTTCCGTCTTTATTATTCTGTTAGAACATCCTGTCGGTGCGTATTACGCCTGACCTGGTTCTGTTATTTAGTATTCTGTTAGAATAACCTGTCTATGCGAAGTACCGCTTGCATGGTGATTTCTGTTGTTATTCCTTTCATTATTATTCTGTTAGAACATCCTGTCGATGCAAATTTTGTCTGACCTGGTTCCGTTATTATTATTCTGTTGGAATAACCTGTCTATGCGAAGTACCGCATGCATGGTGATTTCTTTTGTTATTCCATTTTTTATTATACTCAGTTGGTTAAAGTTTTGACTTATATACTCCATGAAATTAGTGGAATATCCTTGATATTTGCGCTTCATCCAGTATCTTTTCATGGAAATATTCTTCTGAGCATTCTTGAATTTTACTTTACAAAGAAGTATCATGTTGACAATTTGGACGTTATTAGTTCCTGGATAAATTAATTCTTGAACTTGTTTTATTGAATAAGAACATCATTGTCATCATCCTCATGTTTATATTTGTTAAAAATCATCTGTGGCCTGTAGTGCATAGATGAACTTGGTATGATTATGACCAGGGATTATTCGGTATAATCATGACCGTAATGTTACAAATAATGTGGTAAAAGTCCTCATTGACCCGTAGTGCACTGATGGACAGTTGTTGGCATGATCATGACCATTGATGAATACACGAATATCCTTGGCCCGTAGTGCATGGATAATTTGTGGTCGTGATACTAATGAATATCCTTGGTCGTAGTGCAGGGATGATGTGGATTATTTATTAAGCTGAGTTCCAACTATAAAAGTGATGAAAAACCTTTTAAATCATAAAAGATAGTAGATTTTATTCTCTACTTGACTCTTTTAATGGATTGCTGGTTCCGCTGCAGTTAAACTTGATGTCTATTGTATTTTATCAGTTTAACATTATTGAAGACTAATGATAATTTATTCTACATTATCTTAGTCATAATATTTCTTACAGGACTAGTTGAGCTCACCCTTTCTTTCACTGTTCTCTTCAGGAAATGAGAATATAGCTGGGACGAGTCGGGGAACGGAGTGATGGACCAGATGATAGTTTTTGTAGTCCTCACTATTCTGTTAAATAGTGTTACAATAAATATAATGAGTACTCCATTGAGAATGGATATTGTCTAGATGACAATATTTGTATTAAAACTCACAACATATGTTTTGTCGTATTTTACACGACTGTTGTATAATTAGTTTGTATTTGTATTCTGTACCATATATCTGGCGACCCAAGATGGGTGATGTATACCTATTTTTAGGGGCGTCACATACTACAAGTAAAGGTTTTGTGGAGGAACCATGCTATTGAGGAAATGACCTGAGAGTTGGAAACGGAAATGAAAGTGAGGTATCCTCACCTTTTTGAAATACCAGGCACGTACGTCAATATCGAGGACGAAATTTCATAAAGAGGAGAGATTGTAAGACCCCGAATTTTATGAAATAAAAGTATTTAATTTTTCTATTTAGTAAATAGTTAAATTGATAAAAGTGTAAAGTTAAGGGTTCTATATGTAAAATTTTCAAAGTACGCAAGTTGTTATATAATATTCGATTGGTCAGGGAATATTCGTTTTAACAGGGAATATTCATACAACGTCACAATCATTGGTGGACCCCACAACAGAATTATTGTCGGATTGAGAAAATGATAAAAATATCTTTTTATAAAATAACGACGAAAGTTTTACCATTAACTGTTGGACTACCCGGTAGTAAAAGTATAGTAATACGCGTTGTTGCATAGTAGCACACGGTATTGATTATTGGTGCTTACGTGAGAAATTACTCAGTTTTATTCAATTATTGTTACAGTAATTACTATTCAATATTTTGTTTTATTGGTTCAATAATTACTGCGTTGATATTTTGTATTATTGTTGTTTCAATAATTGTCACTACACAGTATTTCCTATTATTAGATCAATAATTCATATTATTTGAATAATATTATTAATTAGATAGCATTATTGGCAATGTCTAGAAAGTTCTGTCTAAGGAGAGGTTTGGTCACCTAATTGCACGCCAGTAAGGAGAAATCCTTATTGAAAAGCCTCCTATTTCATGGGAACTGCCTAGTTGTCAGTATTGTTTTCTGTAATATTATTTATGAATAATTAATTATTAATTTATATGATAAGGAAAATATTCATTTTATGTTGATATAGATGGAGAAAATTTTTAATGTGAAAATTGTTGAAAATTGATAGTTTATCTTTTATGATAAAATAATTCATTTAAATATTATTATATTATAATAATATAATAATGGTGATATTTTTACAATGAATGAGTGATATATAAATATATGAGGAGGAAGAGTATTTTTATTACATTAAATGCTAAACACATGTTAAACATGTTGATGGGCTCCATTTTGACTAAAATTTGATTATTGCCTGCAAAATTGTCCATATGTGGATTTCAGTCAATTTCTGTTTGGAATTTAGAAAAACTTAAAGCTACAAAGTTGTAGAGAATTAAATTTCCTATGGAATGGACATAAGATTCGATTTTTTCTAATAAAAGGGCTATTTATTATGAATTATTGATGTTCCGAAATATTAGGTCTGAATTGATTTTGTTACAAAAATTGTTTAAAACAAGTTTTGCATGTTGGTGGGCCCCACTTGATGTTGCAAAATGCTGAATTCAGATTTCTAAGGTGGGCGTAGGAAAATTTTATATAAATAATATTATTTTATTAAATTTTCTACTTGGTGTTCTAAGCATTTTCCTATAAATAGAGTGCTTAGGTTTGAATTGAAAATCATACCAGAAACTGAAGTTTTCTCTTTCTATATAATCGAGTGTATTCTTGTGAGTATTTTGATACATTGAACGTTGCTAAACGGTGCAAGTTTTCTTCAGCGCTATATCTGATATTCCAGCCAGAAGTACTATTCTTTTGAGGTAAGGGATGATATTTTATTGTGAAATTTCTACCTTTTTGTGTCGGGATTACTATTCACGTATACGACACTATTTACGTATATGACACTATTCACAAATATGACACTATTAACCGAAAAATAAAATTTTCTCTTTTTCGTCCTAGATGTCTATTATGGTTATTATCATTGATTGTATCCATATTTTGATCTTCATTCTATACTCGTTTTGTTAAAATTTTGGATTCTATACTCCGTGAAATTAGTAGAATATCCTTGATATTTGCGCTTCATCCAGTATCTTTTCATGGAAATATTATTCTGAGCATTCTTGATAAGTTTTAACTTTTTTATGCCAGAGTACTATTCACAGGGTTACTATTTCCAAAGTACTATTCACGGGATACTATTCACTCAAAGTACTATTCACCCGGGGTACTAGTCATGATAAAAATTGATTCGTTTTCGGTCCAAATTATTTTTGGTACAATATTATTCTTGAATTTTACTCCACAAAGCAGTATCATGTTGATAATTTAGATGTTATTGATTTCTAGAAAAATTAAATTATAAATCTTTAAAAATTTATCCTTGAACTTGTTTTATTGAATTCTTATATCATTGTCATAATCCTCATGTTTATATTATGTTAAAAGTCATCTGTGGCCTGTAGTGCATAGATGGACTTGGTATGATTATGACTAGGGATTATTTGATATAATCATGACTGTAATGTTACAAATGATGCGATAAAAGTCCTTATTGGCCCGTAGTGCATTGATGGACAGTTGTTGGCATGATCATGACCATTGATGAATACACGAATATCTTTGGCCCGTAGTGCATATTTGTGGTCGTGATACTAATGAATAACCTTGGCCGTAGTGCAGGGATGATGTGGATTATTTATTAAGCTGAGTCTCAGTGATAAAAGTGATGAAAAACCTTTTAAATCATAGAATATAGTAGATTTTATTCTCTACTTGACTCTTCTAATGGATTTCTTGTTTCGCTGCAGTTAAACTTTATGTTTGTTATATTTTATCAGATTAACACTGTTGAAGGGTAACGATAAATTATTCTACATTATCTTAGTCATAATATTTCTTACTGGGCTAGTTGAGCTCACCCTTTGCTTTCATTGTTCTCTTCAAGAAATGAGAATATAGCTGAGACTAGTCGGGGAACGGAGTGACGGTCTAGATGTTGATTAGTAGTTATCACTATTATGTGAAATATTGTGATGATAAATGTATTGAGAACCTATTTTGAGTTTTAATACTGTCTAGACGACATTATTTATATTGAAACTCACAGCTCATGTTGTATATTTAAGTTTATATTTGTATTCTGTACCATATATTTGGCGACTCAGAATGAGTGATGTATACCTATTTTGGGGGTGTCACATATACATATTTAAATTAACATGCTATCATGTATTACAAACAGTTAACATCCGTTTTGCAGGACCATAATCCTAAAACGGACACATCACATAGCATTTAAACATTTATACAATCCCTAAAACTAAACTATGCAAGTTTTGTCGCAGGGAAGCATTTAGACCTATTACCCGGTCAAAGTCCAAAAAGGCCGCAAGCCTACAGCCAATCATGTCTTCATCTGACCAGTCTAATCCTGTTTCTCGTGAAGAATTTGACGGATTAAGTAAACAAATTACAGATTTGGCTGTTCTGCTTAAAGAGCTACAGCAATCTACTCAGGGTCCAAAGATACCCATACATACTGAATCCTCTGCACAAGGAGGAACTCAAGGTTCCGGTAAAGCCATTACAGTACCTGAACTGTAGTTGGATATGACCAACAAAAGTCATGATGCCACCCATATCACAGGAGATCCAGACACCGGTGACATCAAAAAGAAAGTTCTTCAAATGGAAGAAACCCTTCATTCTATCAAAGGAATTGGAGCACATGGGAGTGTCTCCTATGCCGATCTTTGTATATTCCCTGGGGTGCATTATCCAGAAAAGTTCAAAACTATGGACTTTGAAAAGTATGATCGGTTAGGAGATCCTTACACCCATTTGAAGGTGTTCATTGGAGAACTTGGATCTTATGTGGAGGACGAGAAGCTCAGAATGCAGCTGTTCCAAAAGAGTCTGACTGGAGAAGCCCGTTCATGGTATACCAGATTAGACAACTCAAAGATCCATAGCTGGGAAGAGCTAGCTCATGCCTTCCTTAAACAATACAGTTTCCAGTCTCAGATGGCTCCTGACCGGTACCAGATTACCAAGGTCAAGAAACAGTCCAATGAGTCTTTTAGAGAATATGCTCAAAGGTGGAGGCACCTTGCTGCTCAAGTAATCCTTTCTATGACAGAGTCAGAGATGGTCATGACCTTCATAAACATACAAGAAGCTCTTTTCTATGAAAGAGTCTTAGCTGACATTGGTAAACCATTTTTTGAAATAATCAAACATGGAGAAATGGTTGAGATGGGATTGAAGTCAGGAAAGATTCAAGACTTAGCCGCTCTCAAAGCTGTTGCTGAGCACATCCAATCCAAAAATTATGGAAACAACCCCCGGAGGGTCTGTAAAAAGAAAGAGGAGGATGTTCCTTGATACTCCAAGGTCAGAAAGGCAATCAAAATATGTCTATCCAACGGAAAAATTACACTCCTTTTCAAGCACAGTCTTCAAACCCTCTATTGCCTAAAGGTGGAGAAGTTGTAACGGGTCGAATTTATTTAGTCGTGATTCTGGGGACAGAATCCTTTTAAGGGGGAAAGATGTGACGAACGAGATTTTTATAATTTAATTTGAATATTTATTGAAGTAAATAAATATTTTCGAGGAATTAATTATTAGATTAAAGAATTAATTGATGCAGTAATGACATATTAATTTAATTATATATGTAGCATTTATTAAATTAATGTGGAAAATTTTTATTATCAAAGTATGTGATTATGCGAGCTTATTGTATTAAAAGAAATATTTAACAAAGCCTATTGGTATTTTAATTAATTTAATTATTAATTAGAGAGTTAATAATTTGACATTATTTATTAATGAGAAGTTTAATTATGTGGCTATGTGAATTTATGAGAAATTTTTACATTTTATTTAAAGTAAATTAAATAAGATATTAATTTTATTTTATGAAGGAGTGTGACATTAATTAAACTTTATGATAAAAGATTTTATTAAATTAAATAGTTTTGAAATCTATTCTTGCTAGCCAAACAAGGCTCTTTGGGGAGTTAGAAGCAGTTATCATTATTGGGTTAACTGACCACTCAGTGCGTCAGTTCATTCCATATTTACGTCTTCTTATTAATTCCTACTTTTCTAAGTCTAAGAACAAACAATAACAGAGATAAAACTTTCAGAGAAAATATTTAGAGTTTTGAAGGAGATTGAAAGAGAAGAATTGAAAAGCATTTAGCCTACTAATTTTTACTCTACAGGGTAATCTCCTCCTTCCCAATTTCTATTTTACGTTGTTAAGTTTCATGAATATTGGTTTCAAAGTTTTTGGTTTAAACCTCTGTAATTGGGATAGGAGTAATGATTATGGGTTGTGTATGTGCTATGACATATCACATCGTATTTAATTATATATATTATGTAAACCATATAATCAAATTCATGAAAACATGTCGTATGTGATTGCTGCAAAATTACAGAGTTTGGGTTATGGCCATATGGCCTTAAACGTGATTTTAATGTGTCAAACATAAATGATTGTGTAAAAATTTATACTCTTATTTGATTATGCATGTTGATACGAAGAGACCAAACCTTAAACGAACGGATTTGGCCTTATAACGAATCCGTAATATTAAATTCCATGTTTATGTTCAAGAACATCAAGAACAGTACAATTTACATATTTTAATTTTGTGATTATGTGTTTTAATGGGTTAAAATCACTCTTTAAGTGTTGGGTATTGATTATATATTAATTCAAACATGTGGGTATGAATAAATTCGTGTAGTAATAATTTTAATTGGAGTTTTTGGCTGTGTTCTGCAATTTTCGCTAATTGCAGAACAGTTTCTGGTTCGCCGCGGCGCCAGTCTCGTGCCTTAACATCCGCGCCGCAACGCCAAGAGTCCAGCCACAGTGCCATCGCGCCGCAGCGCCGAGTACCAGTACAATAGTGGCGCCGCAACGCCACTCTGCAGAATGTCCAGAAATGACTTATTTTTTAAAAAATGTTCAAGGCAATGTGTTAGTAAGTTATAGTAATGAACATAAAAACTTGTTAGACATTTAATGAGGTGTTAAAATAAATTCTTAACACGTCCATAACGCAATTACGTGTAAATTGAATGATCGAATGCATAGATAGCTTATTGTTCGTGAAATCTAAATTTTTTTAAGAAATGTAGTAATTGACTAAGTATAGTCATGAATTCGAGTTAGACAAAAGAATAAACTTATGATATTTAGTACGTTGTAATTGACTGGTATTGTGAACGTAATTGATATGTAGGATTTAAATCAAAGAACGAGTTTAGTTAAAGTGTAATCTACACACGATGCAAGTTTCCTAACCCTACTTGTTATTGTTATATAAGTTGATTAATTCACCTTTCCACATTGAGCAAGTTCTCATTATTATTGATCAAGTCTGTTTTGTATATTAAAGCTTATAAACCTTTCAAGCATGATGCTGTTATACAATACTTATTCTATTGTATACCTTTTCAGATTCTATTCAATTAAGTTATCAATTATTGTTAACCCTTGTTAGACTAGCGAACCCTTATTGATTCGACTAGTCCATAGTTAATGAGCGTTCTAAATTTCAAAACCCTTGATGAATTATCCAAACTAAACTTCCTTTGGTGCGGACTCGAATGTCAAACTGAGATGAACAACCATGTATAGGGGATTATTTACGCTTTAGCGTTAAGATATTGTGCACAGTATGGTACTAAGGGTTGATCCCCCTAAGTACGAGAAGAAAGGTCCATAGTCTTATGACTGTTAAAAGTTTCAAGTATAACCCTTGACAACCTAGGACATAGTTCAAGGTCTTATGACCCTCAGAAATTTCTTTTGATTCTTGTTATTCATTCTTGATTCAAAAGTTGAGCTTTTATATTCGAAGTTATTATTTTTCTCGCATGTTATTATTCATTGTTATATTGTTATACTTGTGGGCAATCGTGCTCACTCTTGTGTAATAATAACATTGCAGTTAAGAACGAAAGAGCAGACGAGCCTTCCACTAGTAAAGGAGAGGGCAAGATTAGCAAGTAATGAAGATTGGTTATTATGTGGTTATATAATGATATTTAGACTTGATGTTGTTTAAGACTTATTTGTTTATGTTTCCGCACAGATGATTTATGGTTAGAGTGATCTGGGATTTATTTATTATGCAGTTGATGTAACCCCATAAGGGGAGATCTATTATTATTTCTATCTATTTCATGGTTTGCTTTTATTATGGGTAGATAGATGGATGATGTTTGTATAGTGAACACCAAATCCTGTGAAAATGGAAGTACCAGATTTGGGGGTGTCACATGTTGGTATCAGAGCTGTAGGTTATGAACCTTAGGTGGGGGAACAACCTTAGGTAATAGCCTTATAGGAAGAACATAGTGAAGGAAAACTCTTATCGAGTTCTAAGAGATGAATTCTTAATTCATTAAAGTTAATAAAAGACTTTATGTGCTTATGTGTTAATTTATGTGCTCACTAGTACGACTGAGTAATTAAACCTTAAAACTATGTTGTCAGGATGTGAGATGTTGGAGGAGCTAGTCGAGCTGGGGAGGAGGAACCCCGAGTACCTACTGAGGAGGAGCCCCGAGACATTCATGTTGTCAGGGAGCAGTTGATTCAGAGAGAGCCATCTCCATTGATCACTGTTGTTGGTTAGGAGCATGAGCCTACGACTAATCCAGAGGAGGATCCTGAGGAGGAAGAGGAAGAAGAGGAGTTCCCACCGAACTCCATCGATGCTGCGATGTACGACGAGTTATATGATCGTAACGTAGAGTTACGTGACACTGTCCAGGATTCGACTGAGAGGGCGATTAGTCAGCAGATTACTCTCGAGCAGAAGGAGAGGGAGGTTGAGACTCTTCACACACGACTGGGAAATATTGAATGGGATTTGGTCCATGAGAAGGGTCAAGATGAGGAGAAGTTTGAAGAAATAGAGAAGTTAAAGAAGGAACTGAAGGAAAGCTCAGAGAGGCTTGCCATAGCATAGGAGGGCTGGGTACGAGAGTCACGTCGTGCTGATCTTGCAGAAGACGATCGCCGTGCGAAGAAGGCTAAACTTGAGGAGACATACTCTGCACTTAATAATGCAATGGATGAAGCCCATGATCGAGTTTTGAGGTACCCAATCCAGTTTGAAGGTCTACCATCGTACATGCTGGATCGCAGAACGATGTCTCGCATCATTGAGGAGGAACGTAGCAAGGCTATTCGACACCTTAACAGGAAGTGATAGTATTAGTATTAATTATGTGAAAACTATTTGGTAGTTAATGATGTAAATTCTGATGTGTTTATAAACAAAGGAATATTATGATGTTTTAAATCCTGTAGATTCTTTATCTCGGGATAGTTGATGTAAATAGCAGTGATGCTATCGTTTGATGTTAAAACTTTTGATTTGAATAAATATATCAAGTTGTTTGAGATAATGTGTTAAGTGATTATGTTAAATTGTTCAGTTAAGCCTTAACTATTTAGAGAATTTAATAAAGACCTAATAAGCGTATATTCTTAATAGAAATATGCCGCTGAGAAGAAGACCAAATCGTCATCCAGCTCAGGAAGAGTCAACGAATAACAACAATAACGCCAATGTTAATTCCGTCCAACAATTAGTGAACTTACTAGCTGGAGCAATGAACAATCAACCTCAAGCTCCACCGAATACTTCGTTTAAGGATTTCAAGGCGGTGGGACCGCCAGAGTTTAAAGGATCCATGAACCCGATCAAAGCTCAGACTTGGGTTTTGGAGATGGAGAAGGTTTTTGAGGTTACAAGAGTCAGAGAGGACCAGAAGACCACTTTTGCAACGTTTATGCTGAAATCTGAAGCCAGTTTTTGGTGACAAGCAAACAAGGTCCGTGGAGGAGAGGGTATGATAACCTGGGAGAGGTTCAAGGAGATATTTTTCGAGATGTATTTTCCTGACTACCTCGCAGAACCAATTAGAGGTTCAGTTTCTAGAATTGAAGTAAGGGAATATGTCTGTATCGGATTATGCGACTAAATTCAACGAATTGGCAAGGTTCGCCACGTATCAAGTGCACATGGATGAGAGAAAAACAAGAAGATTCGAACAAGGACTGGAGCCGTGGTTGTATAGTAAGGTGTCGATGTTTCAGTTGAAGACATTTGCCGGGGTACTAGAGAAGGCCATACTCGCTAAGGGTGGAAGCGATGCGGTAACGAAGTACAATCAGGATCAAAAGAAGAAGAAGAATGAAAGTTAAGGAAATAACAAGGCTGGTGGGAGTAGCACTGGGGTAGCCATAATCAAAAGAGGAAGTGGTCTGATAACTCGTCAGCTGGAAGTCAGCAAGGAGGGCAGAAGAAGAAGATCGAAGCATGCTCAACCTGTGAAAAAGCTCATTTGGGAGTTTGCATGAAAGGAAAGCGAGTGTGCTACAATTGTGGTCAGGAAGGCCACATAGCACCAAACTGTCCAAACCCAAAGAAGGGTGCCTGCTTCACTTGTGGTTCAAAGGATCATTTGGCAAGAGATTATCCTAAGAAGGGATCTGAGGAAACAAGTTCAGGAGGAAATAGAGGAAATACCGGTGGAAGTACTCTGACTATCGCAGCACCAACTGCAACCAACCGACCGACTGCCAGAACATTCAACATGACAGTGCAGGACGCAGAACAGTCTCGAAATGTGGTGTCAGGTATCATTCTGATCAATAAAATTAATGCATACGTATTATTTGATTCGGGTGCTACTTGTTCATTTATATCCGATGACTTTGCTAAGAACTTAGAATTGCTTAAGGACAAGTTAGAATACCCCATGAACATAAAAATTGCGAATAGAGAAATTATCCCTGTTAAGTACGTGCATAAGAACTGTAGAGTGGATATTAAGGGTAATATCATGAACGTAGATCTTATCCCTATTCGACTTGGTGAATTTGACGTTATCTTAGGAATGGACTGGTTATCCAATTATGGAGCAGTAATTGACTGCCAAAAGAAGCGTATTAACCTTATGACTCCGTGAAAGGTTGTATTTTATGGTAGCAAGTCGCCTAGACAAGTGAGTTGTCTAACGATAATGCAAGCCAGGAGGTTGTTAAGACAAGGCTGTGTAGGATATCTAGCTTACATAGTCGATAGTCGTGAAGAGAATCCAAAAATAGATGAGATACCAGTAGTGAGAGATTTCGCTGACGTATTTCTGGATGATTTGCCGGGACTTCCTCCAGATAGAGCAGTTGAATTCGTGATCGATTTGACTCCAAGAACGACTCTAATATCGAAGGCACCGTACCGAATGGCACCGATAGAGATGAAAGAACTGATGGTCCAACTACAAGAATTACTGGATAAAAAGTATATACAACCAAGCGTATCACCGTGGGGAGCGCCTGTTTTATTTGTAAAGAAGAAGGATGGGACAATGCAGCTTTGCATTGATGATAGAGAACTGAATAAGGTCATGATTAAGAATAGATATCCATTAACGAGGATCGATTATCTATTTGATCAATTAAGGGGAGCAAGATACTTTTCAAAGATAGACTTGAGGAGTGGTTATCATCAACTGAAGGTGAGACTAGAGGATGTACCAAAGATAGCATTCAGAACACGATATGGTCACTACGAATTTTTAGTAATGTCGTTTGGTTTAACGAATGCTCCTGCAGCATTTATAGGATTAATGAATGGTGTGTTCAAACTATTTTTGGATAAGTTCGTAGTGGTATTTATAGATGATATTTTGGTATATTCAAAAACCAAGGAACAACATGAAGAACATTTGAGATTAACGTTAGAAGTGTTACGAAGGGAGAAATTGTATGTCAAGTTTTTGAAATGCGAATTTTGGAACGAGCGGGTGCAATTTCTTGGACATGTGATCGATAAAGACGAAATTTCGGTAGATCCATCCAAAGTCGAAGCCGTGATCAACTGGGATCAGCCGAAGACGCCGTCGGAGGTAAGAAGTTTTCTTGGATTGGCAGGTTATTATAGAAGATTCATTCAGGACTTTTCTAAGATCGCAACTCCGTTAACTAATTTGACTCAAAAAACTATGAAATTTGTTTGGACAGAGAAGTGTGAGGAAAACATTCAAGAATTGAAGAAGAGGTTGAGTACAGCACCTGTGTTGTCTCTTCCGGACGATACAGGAAATTTTGTAGTTTATAGTGATGCGTCGCATAAGGGACTTGGCTGTGTGCTTATGCAGAACGGTAAAGTCATTGCGTATGCATCACAATAATTGAAAGATTACGAGAAGGGGTATCCGACCCACGACTTGGAGTTAGCTGCAGTTGTTTTCGCTTTGAAAATTTGGAGGCACTATCTTTACGGGGAGAAGTGTGAAATATATACAGACCACAAGAGTCTGAAATATATTTTTACACAGAAAGAATTGAATATGCGCCAAAGAAGGTTGTTGGAATTAATTAAGGACTACGATTGTGAGATTTTATACCATCCGGGTAAGGCAAACGTGGTTGTCGACGCCTTAAGTAGAAAGGGTCGGGAGAAACTAATGATGTTGACCAAACAGGAGGAGTTAATTTTGGCCATGGAGAACTTAGAACTGGAAGTGAAGTATCCTATGGAAATTGATGAGAAGCTGTTTCAGATGCAATCTGGTACAACCCTACTAGAGAAAGTTAAGGAGGCTCAACTTCAGGACGATGAATGCAAAAAGGTAATAAGGAAGATATTCGAAGGAACTGAACCGAGATTTAAGATGGATAAGGAAGGAATACTGAGATTCGAGAACAGAATTTGGGTACCGCCAGTAATAGACATTAAGGAAGACATTTTGAGCGAGGCTCATAGCTAATGATATTCGATTCACCCTGGTAGTACCAAGATGTACCAAGATCTTCGACAACATTTTTGGTGGCCTAATTTGAAACGTGATGCTGCAGAATGTGTTGCCAAGTGTCTGACCTGTCAGAAAGTGAAAGCAAAATATCAGAGACCAAGTGGATTGCTACAACCGTTGGAGATCCCAGAATGAAAATGGGAACATATTACAATGGGCTTCGTGGTTAGCCTTCCGACGACTCAGAAAGGCTACGACGTAGTATGGGTTATCGTTGACCGACTGACAAAATTCACACACTTCCTTCCGATCAAAATCAGATTTAACTTAGATCAGTTGGCGAGACTATACGTAAAAGAGATTGTTTCGAGGCACGAGGTGCTGGTGTCAATTATTTTCGATAGGGATTCGCGCTTTACATCGAACTTCTAGAAATGTCTACAGGAATGCATGGGTACGCAATTGCGAATGAGTACAGCATACCACCCTCAGACAGACGGACAGAGCGAAAGAACAATTCGGACATTGGAAGATATGTTAAGATATTGTATAATGGACTTTAAAGGAAATTGGGATGATCATTTACCGCTCGTAGAGTTCGGTTACAACAACAGTTACCACTCTAGTATTGGCATGCCACCTTATGAAGCGTTATATGTCAAAAAATACGAACTCTGCAATACTGGGATGAAGTTGGCAAAAGACAGTTGCTAGGGCTAGAATTGGTACAACAAACAGCAAAAATAGTCAAAGTGATCCGAGCACGACTGGTAGCAGCTCAAGATAGACAGAAGAAATACGCTGATCCACACCGTAAGAATGTTGAATTTGAACCGGGTAGTTATGTGTTTTTAAAGGTCTCCTGGAAGGGAAAGATCAGGTTCGGAAAGAAAGGAAAATTAAGCCCAAGATTCATTGGACCCTTTGAAGTACTACGAAGAATCGGAGAAGTTGCTTATGAGGTAGCCTTACCTCCAGCTCTAGAGAATGTCCACAACATTTTTCATGTCTCAGTCCTACGACCCTACAAACCCGATTACAAGCATGTAATTGAATACGAACCCCTACATTTTGAAAAAGACTTATCTTACGAAGAAATTTCTGTTCAAATTGTCGACCGTAAAGAACAAGTTCTGAGAAATAAAGTAATACCTTCTGTTAAGGCAATTTGGAGAAATCACAACGCTGAAGAAGCTACGTGGGAACTCGAAGAGAATATGATGAAGAATTATCCTCATTTATTTACTTTAATTATGTATAAGCAATTCTGGGGACAGAATCTTTGTAAGGGGGGGGGGAGAATGTAACGGGTCGAATTTATTGAGTCGTGATTCTGGGGACAGAATCCTTTCAAGGGGGAAAGATGTGACGAACGAGATTTTTGTAATTTAATTTGAATATTTATTGAAGTAAATAAATATTTTCGAGGATTTAATTATTAGATTAAAGAATTAATTGATACAATTGTGGCAGATTAATTTAATTATATGTGTAGCATTTATTAAATTAATGTGAAAAATTTTTATTATCAAAGTATGTGATTATGTGAGCTTATTGTATTAAAAGAAATATTTAATAAAGCCTATTGGTATTTTAATTAATTTAATTATTAATTAGATAGTTAATAATTTGACATTATTTATTAATGAGAAGTTTAATTATGTGGCTATGTGAATTTATGAGAAATTTTTATACTACCTCCATCCCATAATAACTGTTGTTTTAGAAAGAATTTTTTTTCCCAATTTATCTGTCGTTTACAACTTTCAAGGAGAATAAATTATTTACTTTCCTATATCACCCCTACCTTCTCTCATTGTCCCAAGAAATTTTTTCCTTGTATTAATAGTTTTAAACTTCCCATAAAGGGGTAGTGATGAAATTTCACACCAATTTTAATTAATAAATGATAGCACTAAATGACTTTCTTAATCCATGTCTATCAAGCTAAAGCGACAGTTATTATGGGATGGAGAGAGTATTTTATTTAAAGTAAATTAAATAAGATATTAATTTTATTTTATGAAGGAGTGTGACATTAATAAAACTTTATGATAAAATGTTTTATTAAATTAAATAGTTTTGAAATCTATTCTTGCTAGCCAAACAAGGCTCTTTGGGGAGTTAGAAGTAGTTACCATTATTGGGTTAATTGACCACTCAGTGCTTCAGTTCACTCCATATTTATGTCTTCTTATTAATTCCTATTTTTCTAAGTCTAAGAACAAACAATTACAGAGATAAAACTTTCAGAGAAAATATTTGAAGTTTTGAAGGAGATTGAAAGAGAAGAATTGAAAAGCATTTAGCCTACTAATTTTTACTTTACAAGGTAATCTCCTCCTTCCCAATTTCTATTTTACGTTGTTAAGTTTCATGAATATGGGTTTCAAAGTTTTTGGTTTAAACCTCTGTAATTGGGATATGAGTAATGATTATGGGTTGTGTATGTGTTATGACATATCACATCGTATTTAATTATATATATTATGTAAACCATATCATCAAATTCATGAAAACATGTCGTATGTGATTGCTGCAAAATTACAGAGTTTGGGTTATGGCCATATGGCCTTAAACGTGATTTTAATGTGTCAAACATAAATGATTGTGTAAAAATTTATACTCTTATTTGATTATGCATGTTGATACGAAGAGACCAAACCTTAAACGAACGGATTTGGCCTTATAACGAATCTGTAGTATTAAATTCCATGTTTATGTTCAAGAACATCAAGAACAGTACAATTTACATATTTTAATTGTGTGATTATGTGTTTTAATGGGTTAAAATCATTCTTTAAGTGTTGGGTATTGATTATATATTAATTCTAACATGTGGGTATGATTAAATTCGTGTAGTAATAATTTTAATTGGAGTTTTTGGCTGTGTTCTGCAATTTTTGCGAATTGCAGAACAGTTTCTGGTTCGCCGCGCCGCGGCGCCAGTCTCGTGCCTTAACATCTGCGCCGCTGTGCCAAGAGTCTGGCCGCAGCGCCATCGGGCCGCAGCGCCGAGTACCAGTACAACAGTGGCGCCGCAGCGCCACTCTGCAGAATGTCTAGAAATGACTTATTTTTTTAAAAATGTTCAAGGCAATGTGTTAGTAACTTATAGTAATGAACATAAAAACTTGTTAGACATTTAATGAGGTGTTAAAATAAATTCTTAACACGTCCATAATGCAATTACGTGTAAATTGAATGATCGAATGCATAGATAGCTTATTATTCGTGAAATCTAAATTTTTTTTTAATAAGTGTAGTAATTGACTAAGTATAGTCATGAATTCGAGTTAGACAAAAGAATAAACTTATGATATTTAGTACGTTGTAATTGACTGGTATTGTGAACGTAATTGATATGTAGGATTTAAATCAAAGAACGAGTTTAGTTAAAGTGTAATCTACACACAAGGCAAGTTTCCTAACCCTACTTGTTATCGTTATATAAGTTGATTAATTCACCCTTCCACATTGAGCAAGTTCTCATTATTATTGATCAAGTCTGTTTTGTATATTAAAGCTTATAAACCTTTCAAGCATGATGCTGTTATACAATACTTATTCTATTGTATACCTTTTCAGATTCTATTCAATTAAGTTATCAATTATTGTTAACCCTTGTTAGACTAGCGAACCCTTATTGATTCGACTAGTCCATAGTTAATGAGCGTTCTAAATTTCAAAACCCTTGATGAATTATCCAAACTAAACTTCCTTTGGTGCGGACTCGAATGTCAAACTGAGATGAACAACCATGTATAGGGGATTATTTACGCTTTAGCATTAAGATATTGTGCACAGTATGGTACTAAGGGTTGATCCCCCTAAGTACGAGAAGAAAGGTCCATAGTCTTATGACTGTTAAAAGTTTCAAGTATAACCCTTGACAACCTAGGACATAGTTCAAGGTCTTATGACCCTCAGAAATTTCTTTTGATTCTTGTTATTCATTCTTGATTCAAAAGTTGAGCTTTTATATTCGAAGTTATTATTTTTCTCGCATGTTATTATTCATTGTTATATTGTTATACTTGTGGGCAATCGTGCTCACTCTTGTGTAATAATAACATTGCAGTTAAGAACGAAAGAGCAGATGAGCCTTCCACTAGTAAAGGAGAGGGCAAGATTAGCAAGTAATGAAGATTGGTTATTATGTGGTTATATAATGATATTTAGACTTGATGTTGTTTAAGACTTATTTGTTTATGTTTCCGCACAGATGATTTATGGTTAGAGTGATCTGGGATTTATTTATTATGCAGTTGATGTAACCCCATAAGGGGAGATCTATTATTATTTCTATCTATTTCATGGTTTGCTTTTATTATGGGTAGATAGATGGATGATGTTTGTATAGTGAACACCAAATCCTGTGGAAATGGAAGTACCGAATTTGGGGGTGTCACAGAAGTCAAACGCCCTCTAGTGTTCACACCCCTAGGGGACTCACTCGAGAACATTTTCAATCTTCTGACCACTCAGAAGAAAATTACGCATCTTCTTCCACCAGCCAATCCTAATAGGAAGGGTTTCAATGCTGCTCGAAAATATGCTTATCATGCCGGGGCACCTGGACATGATACTCAAGATTTTTGGGCCTTAAAACATAAGATCCAAGATTTAATAGACAACGGTGAGATCGTGGTCACCAAACCAGATCAACCTCATGTGCAAGACAACCCTCTTCCTCCACATAAAGTGGAAGAGGTCAACATGATTAATTGGAGCAGCGAAAAAAGTTCTAATTTTAATTATGAAGCATCCCAGATCATCAAAGACGGTGTTGACAAATGGAATTATGCAAAGTTCTAATTTATGATGGAAAAAAAGATTAAAACTCTATGTAAACAAATTGAGCAATTGGCCGAACTGGTGACCTATCAGCATCAAGTCACACGCCAATTAATTAGATAGGAGCATGTTAGTCTACTCCCCTTGATTATGAATACTCCATCGTCACCTTCAAAATATGAAACATCGAAAGACAAAGTGACGAAAAGAGCAACTGCCAAAGTTCGTCGGGATTTTGCCAATAGAAGGGAATTTATATACCTGGGCCAACCTATGGAGGAGATACTTCAGATGCTAATCAATTGAGAAAGAATCACTTCCCTCCTACCTCCAATCAATCCCTGTTCAGGACGGTTTAATCCTAATGGAGTATGTCAATATCACTCCCATTCTCGCGGTCACAACATGGAAGAATGCTGGGCACTCCGCCACCTTATATAGAACTTAATCGATAGCGGTCTCCTACAACTGACAGACAATGATACTGTGCTATTTGAGAGTGAAAATACTTGTCCCACTAAATGAAAGGGACTGGTAGCAGTTATATCCACTGAGGCTGATGGGACTGTTAAACCAATCACAATTTAACTCAAAGGAATTAACAATCCTTTGAAAGTGGCTGCTCTAGAGCCGATCAATCTACCATTCTGACCGCAATATCCTATTATCAGCTTACAGAAAGTTCCCTAGAATTATGGAGAAGCTGAAGGATCCACATTTCATACAACTGCTACAGTGTCGAGAGAAAATCCATTGTATCTTCCCCAACGGGTGATGAAGCATGTTATTAAATCAAAGGGGAAAATTCCCATGGAGAAGATTGAAAAATTCCTCCGTGCTATAGGTCATAATGAAGCCAAGGTGGTTCTAAGCTTAAGAGAAGCTCCACATCAAATTTCAATATTAGTCTTGGTTTTAACTTCTGAAGATCTCAGGAAGATTCTATTAACGGTTTTGGAAGAAGCCTACTTACCAAAATCAGTGGATGTGGAAAAATTTCAACATCTGGTTGATCACATTTTCAATAACAATGTGATCTCTTTCACTGATGATAACATACTGCCCAAAGGGACCGGTCATTGCAAGCCGTTACACATTGCGATTTTGTCCTCGGGATACATGTTAGATGGCGTTTTGGTAGATGGAGGTTTGTCTTTGAATATCTGTCCTTATATTACATTGCTGAAGATGAATGTCAATCTCAAGCGAATCCGAAGTAGCCATACGATCATCAAAGCTTTTGATGGATCCTGCCGAAATTTAGTGGGAGAGATTGAGCTACCAATTAAAATTGGTTCCCATACATTTTGTGTATCTTTTCACGTGCTCAAAATAGATACATGATACAACCTGCTTCTAGGGAGACCGTGGATTCATATGGCCGGGGCAGTCCCCTCCGCTCTTCATCAGCAACTTAAATACATTATCAACAATAGCCTAGTTACAGTCAATGCTGAATCGGAATGTCCTTAACATGGTTACCTTCCACTCATCAATGTCAATTTAGATGTTGAGTCGGTCAGTTTTCATGCTTTGGAAGTAAGCAACACTCAATACCATTCTATTGGGATGCCATTTCCTGTACCCAATATTTCTGCCGAAGTTATAACAGCTACTCAAGAAATAATGTCATTAAGACACCAGCTGGGACAAGGGCTGGGTAAAAAGCATCAGGGTATTAAGCACCCTATTCAAGTGACCAGTCAAACTGGGATAGCCGGACTAGGCTATTCTGGCAGTACCAGTTACAGGAATCCACATAAGCATAAGCAGATTCCTTCCACTTCAGCCACATGGCTATTATTTCCACCTGTACATCTAGGGTCTGTACAAACTCCGATAAAGGTGCCGGCCAATGTAATGGCTATGTTATTTCCTAAGCCGATACCGGTAAAGGATAAGGAAGTCTTTGTTCCAGATCCTAAGGTGGAAGAAGATGAACAGAGAATCAAACAAGACATCGTCCGTATGATGTCAGGCATACGCATCATTATCCATGATGAACATACAAACAGATACACCCCAGACGATGATTTCCCAGACATAATGGTCATCATTCGGGAGAAGGAGGACGATGACATCCCCTCCATCATTGTAGTCCCCTAGGACTTTTCCCTTGCCAATTGGAGCAGCACTCCTTGCATTGGTCGACAAGGGTAAAATGGGCAGGACCTCTTTCTGCCCTGTAGATATCATAACTGCTTACTTTTCTATACAGTATTAGCAGTTATTTTGCCTGTACATGCTAACACTTTGTATGATTAAACAGTTTCATATATATTAAGTGAAAGCGTATTTTGTTTCAGGACTCTGAACTTAGATGTGCCAGTACTTGCTGGTAAGATGCCTCTTCTCCACAAGGATTTTAACTTTGATAAAAAGTTGGATTCAGACTTGATGTAAATACAAGAGGACATTGAGGTGCCTCCGGAGATCAAAGAATGGGTCGAAGACAAACCTAAACCCAACCTTGATCAAACCACCTCTTTCAATCTCGGAACCTTAGAAAATCCTAAGTTAATCCAGATTGGTTCAGACCTTACCCCAAACCAGAGGAATGACATGGTTACACTACTAACCTAATTCTAGGATGTGTTTGCATGGTCTCATAAAGACATGGTGGGTTTGTCCACTAACATTGTCCTTCATCGCCTTCCCATCCAAGAGGGATTCAAGCCAGTCAAGCAGAAACTCAGGCGATTGAAACCTTAGTGGAGTTTAAAGGTGAAAGAAGAAATTGTGAAATAATTTCAAGTTGGTATTATCATGGTGTCCACTATCCTGAATGGATATCCAACAACATTCCAGTGCCTAAGCCTGGAGAAAAGGTATGAGTTTGCGTGGATTATCAGGATCTGAATAAAGCTTGCCTTAAAGATAGCTTTTTCGTGCCATTTATCCACATTCTCATTGACAATACTGCTCAATACGGTATGTACTCCTTCGCTGATTGTTTTGCGGGGTACCATCAGATCATGGTTGTTGAGGATGATCGTGAGAAAACTGCTTTCATCACTCCTTGGGGAACCTTTTGCTACAGACGGTTGTCGTTCGGCATCATCAACACCGGAGCTATCTATCAGAGAGCTATGATGGCTCTTTTCCACGACTTAATGCACAAAGAGATAGAGATCTATGTGGATGACATTATTGTCAAGTCCCTAAGGGAACAAGACCTCTTAGATCATCTCAAAAAGCTTTTCAACAAGTTGTGTAAGTACAACTTGAAGTTGAATCCAGCCAAGTGTACCTTTGGCGTTAAATCAGGCAAATTGCTAGGATTTCTAATCAGCCACAAAGGGATTGAGCTGGATCCCACTAAAATCCAGGCCATTACAGAAATGCCCATTCCTCAGACAGAGAAGGAAATACGGGGATTTTTGGGAAGAGTCAACTTCATTAGTAAGTTCATTTCTGAACTCACAACAACCTGTGAGCCTATCTTCAAGCTGTTAAGGAAGAACTCCTCCATGGAATGGAATGATGAGTGCCAGAAGGCCTTCCTTACCATCAAAGATCAGCTAGTCAAAGCTCCTATTTTGGTACCACCCAGGGATGATTTTCCCCTGTTCATGTACCTGTCCATAAGTGACAATGCTATGGGCTGTATATTGGGTTAGAAAGACGATAGAAGCCGAGAACGAGCTATTTATTACCTCAACAAAAGATTCAGTAGCAGTGAACACAAGTACACTCTGATTGAGAAGACTTGTTGTGCTTTAGCATGGGCTTCCATGAGGTTACAACATTACCACCATGGGCATACAACCCATCTCATATCCCGCGTGGATCCTCTCAAGTATGTGTTTAGTAAACCCATACTGAATTATCGACTGTCAAGATATCAGTTGATTCTGTAATAATTTGGCATTGTTTACGTGACGCAGAACTCCATTAAAGGTTAAGGAATCGCGGATCAACTGGCAGTCGTACCTTCAGGGGATTTCAAACCCTTGGAAATACACTTCCCCAATGAAGGGGTAATGACAATTCAGCAACACCATCAGTACGATACACGTCAAACATGGAACATGTATTTTGATGAAGCTGTTAATATGGAAGGTTTTGGAGCTGGAGCAATTCTAGTATTCGGTACGGGGGAGAAGTATCCCGTCGCCGTCAAATTGCAGTTTGTCAGCACCAACAACACAGCTGAGTATGAAGGCTGTATCATGGGGCTAAAACTTGCCTGATCAATGGGCATCAGGCGGTTAACTGTCTTTGGGGATTCAGAGTTGGTAGTCAAACAATCCACGGGAATCTATCAAACCAAAGAGCTACATTTGCTGCCTTACAATCAGCAAGTTTTACAGATGACTTCGAAGTGATCTCCTTTCTATACATTCCTCGCAATAGGAATGACTTTGCAGATGCATTAGCAACTTTGGCCTCCTTGATTCACTTACCTGACAAGGAACACATTCTAAGCGTCACATTAGCCTTGCAAAAGGCACCAGCCTATGGGAACTACGTTGGAGAAGTATCGGATGAGCTACCTCCCATCCAACATCATTGGTATCAGCATATCGAGGAGTACCTACGAGATGGATCTATACCTGCTGAGGCGAGCCTAACTGAACAAAGGCGCATTCATCGACTAGATATGAAATTTTACCTGAGCGGAGATGAACTCTAAAAGAGAGATGCACGACTAGGTCTCATCAGATGCCTGGACAAAGATCAAGCTCAGAGACTCATGGAGTTACCAAAGAAGTCATCATTGCTTTCATCAGAAACAATGTCATTTGTCGATACGGACAACCAAAGGTAATTGTATCAGATAATGCTAAAAACCTCAACAACAAAATGATGGAGGAGTTATGCAGTAAATTCCACATCAAACACCTTAACTCCGTCATCTACTGTCCAAAGATAAATGGTGTTGTTGAAGCGGCTAACAAAAATATCAAGAAGATCATGCAAAAGATGTCTGCCAACCACAAAGGATGGCCTGACCTATTGCCTCTTACTCTGTTAGCCTACAGAACGGCAATGCGCACTTCAACTAGGGCAACCCTCTATGCATTAACCTATGGGATGAAAGCAGTACTCCCCATAGAAGTAGAAATGGAATCCCTCAGAGTGTTGATGGACGCTCAGCTGGAGTTACCACTGGGTACAAGACAGGTATCACCAATTGTCTCTAATAGATGAAAGGCGAACTGCGGCTATCTTCCAGGGTCAGTTATATCAACAAAGGATTGCCAGATCCTACAATAGAAAAGTCTGGCTACGGTAGTTTAAACAACATGACTTGGTTTTGAAGAAGATCATCGACAACTAAGATCAGTCTAAGGGAAAATTCGCCCCTAACTGGGAAGACCCATTTATTGTCAAGGTGGTATTGACAGGAGGTGCTCTCAGATTACAGGAAATGGACGGCGATGAATTTCCACAACTTATTAACTCTGACACCGTGAAATGGTACTATGTCTGAAGTACCATCAATCAAACATCTTGTTGTTGGATCATCAGATCACCAGTCATTTCGATTTTTTAATCCTTTATTACATACAACTTTTCTCCACAACTGCGCCCCTCAGGGAAACACACTTTTCAAGCCAGCAGTCTGGTTTTCGGATCATCAGATCCCTTCCTCTTTACTTGGTTTTTTAACCCTTACTCAACTTTGGTTATCCCACTAGGGATTGAACCTTTCACACCTGCAGTTTATCCTGAATTTAGGATTAAACTTTCTTTCCCTGCAGTCTGACCTACATATGGGATCAAGCTTTTCAACTCGTCCTGAGGGGCGAACTACATCAACCTGATCTCCTTGATACACGGGAGTACGTAGGCAACCATTTTATATGGCCCGATCGCAATAAAACAAAAACAACAAAAACATTCTTATACCCTTCTCCTTCTCAATAAAGCAAAAATAACAAAAACATTCCTACACCCTTTCTGTCATAAACAGCGTTGAACCTCTTACACCAGGTTCAAACTACGCAGACCTCTTCAACAAGAGTACATTGGCAGCCATTTACGGTTCGGTCTAACCCCCTACCAAAACACAAATACTTGTCAACGGTACTGGGTTCAAACTTTAATCCATCACATTTCATTTGGCTTCAAACCAAAGGGATGGAATTACCTAAACTCCTCCTAAATAGGAGATTCGGCGACCATCTAAGTTATGGTTGAACCTTAAAGAGCAACACCAATTCATAATAGATGAAATTAACTAGGCTCCTCCTAAATAGGAGTACTGGCGACCATCTGTGGTGCGGTCAATCTCAAAGAGGAAAGCCACACTCCTCTCCATATTTCTATACAGAAACCAGTCCCAAGACACCAAAGATGGTAGGGATATACCTACAGATCCATGATCCATTCTGAACTGTCCAGAGACAACTCAATGTCCATCCAGCAAGGAGGAAGTCAGAATACATCAAGATCACAAGTCCTGAAGAAGCAGGCAAATATCAAGCAAGTATTCAGGCATATCTAAAAGGGAGGTGATCAAAAATATATTTCCCAGCTATATATAATACTATTTGATATACACAATGTAAACTGTACATGACAAAATGGCTAAGCTAGTATGTGCAGGAAAATACAAGGCTATATACAAATCGGTATGCATACGAGCTAGCAGATCTAACATAGCATCTCTCCTAGGAGAAGAAGGTAACGCTATGGTCTCCTGTACAAGGATATCCACATGAGTCAGCAAGTCCGAGGCCATCTGTAAAGTGATGCGATGCTCATCAATATATGCACTCATCTCGGCAAGCATGCCAGTAGTGAGGGACCTCACTGCAGTACTGTCTGTAACGGCTATATCCCGGGCAGATATGGCACTATCCCACTCAACTATCACTACATCTCTGGCTGATTTGGCCTCATCCCGCTTAACAACAGTAGCATCTCTTCGAGCTAACGCCTCGTCTCTCTCTAACAGAGCTGCGTCTCTCCCCTCAAGAGCTATCAACATCAGGGCTCTAGCTTGATCTCTCTCAAATGTCATCAGATGAAGACTCTGCTCAAAGTACTGTGTTGAATGCTGAATCACGACACTGCTAGTACTGGGATAATCTAAAAGAACTGATGGCAACCCAGTAAATGGCTCCTCCTTGGTGTGAGTATCAATGTCCTCTATGGGCTCTCCACCATCTGAAGCAATGATTGGTACCGTGGATGCTACCACAGCAGATGAAGAATCTGTCTCCATCCATGCAAAATACTCTAGCGAATAACCTGGATGGCTAACAGAAAAAGCAGCTATCTCACGCTAATCCCAATAAGCATACACACGAGATCGGTCCTCTGCTGATAGATGGCGAGAAGCTAAGGGCTGACCTAACGTCCCATCAAAAGGATGAAAGTCCTAGAACTGGTCAAACTGCGACATTACGGCCAGTGGGTTGTAGGTAGTCATGCCCCTCAAACCAGCCAGAGGGAGATATGAGTGATGAAACTGTATGGCGAACTGAGCCCTGCGCATGACAAGATAGCAAACGGGTCTACAACATCAGCTAGGAAAACGGACCAAGATACAGGATCTGTACACTCCGTAAGCTGGAATGAATAAAACATAGCTATCTCATGGGTGAAACAATACCTATGTCATCTGAATGTCCCAATCGGTCTCAAGTGTGACATAAACCACACGTATAGCATGACTAAACTGCCTGTGAATACCCCTGCATGTTAAGTACTGCAAAACATGGCTAACCTCAGTGTCTCTACCATAATCATCGGAATAATGGTGCAACCTTCCCTGAGAGCTCTCACTGCCATAATAACGCCAATGTCCAACTCATCCATGTATCGTGGCATGTACGCGTATGATAATACACGTAACATCAATGCATCCACTCTGGCCAAATGCCACTGGTCCTCTAGTATGGTGAAATCGCCAGAATATCGAACATAGCTGTCCTCATAGCCAAATCTATCAATCAAAAAATGCTGGGATATCACGTGGCCGGATGTGATCTTATCCTGCACAACTCTCCGCCTCAACCCAGCGAGAGTCATAAACTGAAGGCTCATGTCACCAATGGCCATATGCACGCAAGGTTTGTCAAGTGGTAGCATCGTCAAACGTGCATACTCCTCCAAAGTCAGAGTCAACTCCTGGGTCCCAAATCAGAAAACCTGCCTCTCTAGTACCCAGTGCTCCAGCATGCCATCCACAAATCCTGCTGGAACTTGAAACATCAAAAGGGTCATGGTATGCTACAACAGCTGATCTACGGTCACCCTGTCTAAGGGTGACATACTATCATACCAGTATCTCAGACGGGATGCCACCAATAATGGCGGGGTGTGATCTATGCGGCTGACTGTCGAAGAAGACATCTGTGTGGGCCGTATCATAATATCATCTAGGGGTCAATGCTGAATATCTCTGGACATACATACATATGCATAACATGATACGTGCATAACAGATAATAGATGGCAATATGATATAGGAAATGGAAAACTATACATACATTCCTAAGTATATCATCATCTAATACATCATCTTTGTATAACTAAAAATACAGTGAAATGGGGCACAGACGCCCTACTACTAACTGAGGCCTATCAAAAGATATAGCGAGAATGGGGCACAGCCACCCAATAGCTAACAGAGGCCTATCAAAAGAGATAACGAGAATACACATTAGAAGAAGACAATAGTGTCAATATCTACATCATCAATCCTATCCACCTGATGTAACTCCTCCTGAGTCACTGGATCTCTATCAACAGGGATGCCATGCCTATATAAAGGAGAATCTGCGCTGACAAAGCCAAATGGGTCATCTGAGGAGCTAGCTCCTACGTTAGAAGGATCAATCGAATCTGCCTCTGCCGGATCTCTGCCCAAATGTTGGATAAAGAAATATGCCCAGTCTAGTCGCTAGGTCAAGCTATCAATCTGTGTCACATGTGTCAGATCTTGGACACAGGCTAGCGAATCCATCATCATCACAGATCCTGGAATGATATCCCCCATGAACTGAGTGGCGCGGGTCTGGGCTCCAATGGTACGAGGGATCCACTAATGCTGGAATACATCCTGAGTGTAAGGACCCTCTGACAATGCAAAATACTCAACACCCAACAATTGGATATCGATGACGGGCGACTGCGACACAGGCTAATAACGCTTGGCAGGAGTCAAGATCGGTATACGAATCTCTCCTGTGGTGCTCCTAATAGCACGCTCTCCTAAATAGAGCTCCCATCCTTCATCTGTGAAGAGAGGAACCCTACGAGTGGGAATCACGTACTCGACACCAATTGGGTACCCATTCTCAAATCCAATGGCTAAATGCTCCCGAGAATATGGAATCCATGTGATGACATTCGCTGTCAACAACTCCAACTGTAGGTGATAATGAGTGAAACCCTCAGCTATGGGGACCTCCGCCAGTATGGAATGATGCCATCCCCGTCCTCGTGGATAGGTATCCAATCCTAATACACTCACCAGACGTAAGCATGGAAGCCTCTCATAGGCCCAAAACTGCCAACACAAGGCAAACATCTGCTGTCAGTTAACACTCTTAACCTGTACATGGGGAATGACAAGAGAAATACTTACCAGCATAAATGGGTAAAATCCTAACAAAGCCTTGGTCAAGCCCTGTGAGCGCATACGCATGCCCTTGAGAAAATAGGCAAAGGTGTAGGAGCCCCAATCATACTCTCCTATACGGTCCAAATGTCGTGTAGCGCTGATCAAAGCGAACGACACTGTAGAAGAGTTATCTGCTATGAAGTAGCCCCTAATGATCATCAAGAACAATCACTGAAGAATGCGATCCCTGACTTTGACATCAGCTGGTATGGGCTCACTCAACAGCCCGCTCATAGCATCTACGCTCAAAGGACCTGTACGGACAGTCCTACCCTAAAGTGCCTCCGCCAGAACTCTTAACATGGATCTGACGGTAGTCTGGGTAATATCCACCGTGCAAGGCACTGGTGCCCCTACAAACTCCATACCTGTGATAAACCGCCAATCCTTCGGCGTCATCATCACCTCACAGTCCAGTAAATGGAGAGACTGAGTCTGGTGAAACCAGCGCTCAGACAATGCCCTGAGGTAACCCCAGGGACAACGGCGGGAAAAGATGGAAAAGAATGCTCCAAATTCCCAATCATGCATAATTGCTCTATAGTCAGAATGCAGAGCCTGGTGTATAGAGTGAATGTTGAACCAGTTCCCTCGAGGCTGTGTAAAGCCAGGAACCTGCAAAATGCAGATCGACATCAGAATCCTTTACTCCTCATCAATAGGAAAGAAGGAAAATTAAGATCTAAACTTTATACCTCGTTAGCGTGCAGATAAATCGAGGGATCTCTACTTAAATCACCTAGAAGCTATAGGTTTGCCACCTGAATACTCGGGAGATCCCTACGGGGCACATGCGCAGCAGGAGCGGGGTCTGCAATGGAACATCCTCCTCCTTGTCTTCGACGTCTAGTACATCAACCCGGACTGGACGTATCACTGCCTCCACCAATCGACGAGGCTGTCTAATAGAACAGGGTCGAGGCACTTCAGAAGCCCTCCTCCATACACCAGAAGTGGTCCTGCGGGAACTACTCGGCTGATCTGGATCTATAATATTTGGACAATAAGTCTCCAAATCACCTCAAAAAGGGTGTGATATTTTCTAACCTAGAGCTTTTCAAAATGCATTTAATGACTACATGCATGCATGCATTATTTTAACATACGTCTACAGTAAAGTTAAAAATACATGACTACTCAATGCCTACATTTTGGAAAATTTAGCCATAGTTTCCTCTATAAATAAGACTATCCACATGCACATAGGCATGACTAGGTGGCCATTCAGTAGCACACCTGCCCACAGTCATATAAATATTATTTACATTAAAAATCAAAGTCATCAATCCATAAGGGTAGCCTAATTACTAGGATTACTTTATTTTATCACCTTTGCTCATTTGTCCTCAAATAGGATAAGAAATAGCAGAAAAAAGGTGTCCATTTGACTGATTCAAAAGTCAAAAATTTTCACATTATTATGTTCAGCATGATTTAATACTAATATTTACTATGTTAAATATTTTTTATTAAGTTATTTGAGCATGCATATGCAATACTATGTGTTTAGATGCATTTCATGTGATAAGTCCTTTTCCAAAGGATAAAAACTGGAAAAGAGTACATGCATACGTTACCAGGATAGTGTAGACCACTTGTACGGTGATAGAATTTACAGAAAGACGTTCGAACTCAGCAGATCTGAAGAAGAGCTCTCGAATTTCCTTTGCGGCACAACTTGAAAATGACTTATGAAAGCAACCTACAGGATTTTAATATCCACGATTGGCCCAGGTCCATCTGCGGCTGCTGTAGGTGTACCTGCGGCACCCCTATATGGGTCCCACCCCTCTGGCTTGGTTCAGTTCGAGTTGCAAAGGAGTTCTCACAAGCTGAAAAAGCCAAATCAGAGATAAAAATGCTACGCGATTAAGCAGAATAGCCTGAAATCCTGGTTTTTTCCTGGGCCCGACTGTGGCTTTCATATCATTCATTAGTATTCGCCCAAACACAGGGTATACTATACCGATGATCCCCATCATCGCATATCACATTCGGCAATACCGTACAGAGGTCCAATGCCGTCAATTTAGGGTCGTCACCCTAATCTTTCCAAAAGGATCCCCGACGGGGTTACAACGCATGGTCATATGTCCACAAACAGATCCGCGACGGGGGTTACAACGTTTATTATCATTTGACACACACATTAGCGAAGATCAAATGGATACAATGCATATTTTTTGTTGATGCACATGTGAACGAAGGTCAAGCAACCTTGACGTCATTTCAACCGTTGCCAAGTAATCCCAATGTCGCATCGGAAACCATTCGATGAGTTCATCATTTGATACACACATCAACAGAGGCCAAGTAGCCTTGGCATTTATCCCTAGCATGGAGTTCATCCGTTGGTTCACACGTCAACGAAGGTCAGGCAGCCCTGACAACAGTTACTGTTGGCAGTAAATCCGACAGAACATGATGTGTCCTGGCGATACAAACTAGGAAAGATCAACATCATCAGAGAGGATCAATGATGGAATATGTTATACATATCCTCAAACAGACAAAGTTTTATCCCCACAGATCTCTTGTACACGAGAGGCACATCTTTGGAGTAAAGTCTGTATCCAGAATTAAGGACTTTGGTGATAACCCCAACGTCAACAGCCTAATAGGATTGGATCACACATCCAAGCTTGTCGTCATTACCATCACCGGTAGAAGTAATAGGGAGCCGGCAATCATCCCCAGCATGTGGGAAAGCAATTCATATGCATCATACACTTGCATTATATTGCTCCATATAGCATCAGGTTTATCTGTTGCATTTCAAGTGTCTAGGATTCTTTATCTTATCCATGCCATTGCATTGCATAAATATGATAAAGAGGGGCATCTGTAGACACTCAAAATTTTCTGCACACCTGTTACTGACATCGCAGGAGGGCAGATTCGTCTTTCACACATAACCCTGGAAGACAGCTCACGACCAGTTCGGATACTACCAGAAGCTCAGTTTCAACCCCGAAACACACACCGGAAGTATCAGTTCCAACCTCGGTGATAACCCCGAGGCCTGCAGTTCCAATACAGAAAATTCCACCAGAGAAGACCGATTCATCCCAGAGATAACCCCGAGATATTCAGTCTCAGTCCCAACACTGGGAATAGCATATTCCAACCTTGGAGATAACCCCAAGGAAGGCAGTTGTAGTTCCGGAGATAACCTCAGAAATGCTTGTTTCAAATGCATGCAATCAGTTTTAACCTCGGCGCTTACACCGAGGCACTCAGTACAAGACCTGGCAATAACACCAGGAAGACAGGCACACCTCAGAGATGACATTGAGGACCTTTAACCCTTGCAGCAGTCCAATCTCAGAGATAACCCTGAGCAATGTCTACTTTATCATCCCAAACAGGAGATAACCCCGATGAGGGGCAAAGTCGTCATCTTGCCACCTTAACGCCACATCACGCTGTCTCAACATTTTAGACATACATTTCTACACAGCAATGTCCCACAAGAACCAAGGAAGTCCAATCCCGAGGGACTATTACGCATGGTAACAGATAGAATTTGAAGCATGAAGACCGGAGGGCATGGTCCCATCTTCTTGACTTCGTACAATCTCTAATCTCATGTCATTGCGTAACTCTCGACAACGACAGTCGGATGCCTGAATTACACTTCTGAAAGTTCGAGAGGACATCAAGTTGCATGCGTGCACGTACTTCGAGACGACGGGACCCGCGAAGCCCGAGGCACCCCGGGCAGCTGCAGGTACACCTACGGCCTAGCAGCAGGTACACCTGCGACTCCCCCTCTATAAATAAAGGGCTTGGGGTAGCCATTTTGTAAAAGAAAAAGGCGAGGAAGCTCTGCCCAATTTGCTCTGTATACACCCCAAACTGAGTGCTTTCTCATTTTAAACACTTGTAAGCTCATATATAGCTACTTTTTACCGGCGGGAGCCGAGTGTTCATCCATTTCAAGTTAGTGAAGTCTTCTTTGGTAGCCCACTGTATGCCTTCTTACACATATTTAAGCCGTTCTCTACATCTTTGCACACATTGTTCTTCATGTTGAGAGTCGTGTTGTGTGTTTGCCCGAACTTCGGTCCGTGGCTTTTATTTCTTTTGTATATTATATATATATATATATATATATATATATATGATACTGTTGTCGGACTTGGTTCGATGAGCCTGGATTTTACATCCGGTGCGTTTACTGCTTTAATATATATATGAACTATTGTCGAACATGGTTCGATGAGACTGGATTTTATATCTGATGCGTTTACCTTCTTTGATATACATATATTTACATTTCGTCTCGCCTGGAGTTTACTTCGTGGCGGTTGACCGTTTTTACAGCTTTCTGTATATTTCGTCCCGCCTGGAGTTTCCTTCGTGGCGGTTGATTACTTTTACAGCTTTATTTACATTTCTGATCCCCCATAGAGGCGCTTCGTGGTGGTTAATCATGTATATATATATATATATATATATATATATATATATATATATATATATATATATATATATACTGCTTACTGCTTTTATATCAATTGCGGAATCATGTGAGCCTAGGAATCATGTGATCACAGATTCAGTTTACTGACTCTAGATTCGGTTCCCGTGATGGATATTTTCAGCTGTAAACAGCTTGTAAATTATTCACGGTGTTGGATTTCCTCAGATGGTTTTCATACCCATGAGGAGTTCAGCATTGCTTTGTACATTATTTTCTCGAAGATGCTTCGCATCTCGAAAATAAAATCAATCATGTCGAACATTTAATAATAAAATGGAAATATCAAAGGCCTCAATTACTATTGAGCACAGGGTTTGAAAAACCTCTTTTATAAAACATCACTGCTTTATCTTGTTTAAAACTGGATTTTTACACAAATTCAAACCCTTTGTATATAAGGGCAAACAAGGCATAGCACTACTTCCAAATAACACAGCACATTGACCCACACACACACACATTCATATAATGGTTCCTTGAAAAGTGGCGGTCACCGTGGCAACACGGATGTCGGGAGGTGCCTAACACCTTCCATCCGCATTAGCAAGTCCCCAGACCCTAATGAATCTCAGTTTCACCGACCCGTTCAGCAGTGTCACATCACTGGGTCAATGTGCAAACCTTTTCTCTGTTGTGTTGGTACAACCAGTTAAAAAACCAACTAGTGACTCTTAACAGTCCATCGTCGACATTATACATGTCAAACCTTTTTCACTTGTTTTTTCAAACAAATCTCACCTAATATGAGAACACAAAAAAATAGGGAACGAAAAAGGACAAATAAAAAATCCCGACGTCGACATGTTATTATTATTGGTTCAGCTTACTTCACAACTGTTGATTCGTTGTAGAAGTGTCATTCACAAAAAACACTTACTTCTTTTAGCTAACGTTTATTGTCTGCTATTACTTGCTGGGCACCCAAATGCTCATTCTTGCTTTAAATGTAAATGTTTTCAGCTAATCGTGATCAACCTGAAGGTTCAGACAAGAACAAGGGAAAAGGAAAGCAAACAGAATAAACGTATGGTATCTTATGTAATAGTTTGACTTTATTAGGATAAAGATGATATATATTATAATCATGTAATGTAATGTAGTAAAGGTTGAGAAACTGGGATTAGACTCTGATATATGTAAATTAAATTTGGTATTTATATTATTGTTATTATTATTAGTGTGATGCCCCTAAAACAGGTATACATCACCCACCTTGAGTCGTCATATACATGGTACATAAATTCAAATACAACTTAATTATACAACAGTCGTGTAAAATACGACCAAACATAGCTGAGAGTTTAAACAAGAATATTGTCATCTAGACAATACCCACACTTAATGGTGTCCTCATTACAATTATTATCACATTATTCCGTAGAATAGTGAGGACTACTAAAGTCATCTATCCTGGACCATCACTCCATTCCCCGACTCGTCCCAACAATATTCTCATTTCCTGAAGAGAACAATGAAAGAAAGGGTGAGCTCAACTAGCCAACAACTGATAGAATACAATAGACAACAAGTTTTAGATCAACAACTGCAGCGGAAATAAGCAATCCATTAGAAGAGTCAAGTAGAGCATAAAATCTACTATCTTCTATGATTTAAAATTTTTTTCATCAACTTTATCGCTGAGACTCAGCTTAATAAATAAAATCAAATCATCCCTGCACCACGACCAAGGATATTCATGTAATCATCAATGGTCATGATTAAATCGAATAATCCATGGTCATAATCATACCAACAACTGTCCATCAATGAACTACAGGCCAATGAGGACTTTCACCACATCATTCGTCACATTACGGTCATGATTATACCGAATAATTCCTGGCCATAATCATACCAAGTCCATCTCTGCACGTAAGCCAAAGATGACTTTCATCACAATATAAGCATGAGGATAATGACAATGACATAATAATTCAATAAAATAAGTTCAAGGATAAATTTTAAAGATTTATAATTTAATTTATCCAGAAATCAATAACGTCCAAATTTGTCAACATGATACTGCTTTTTGGAGTAAAATTCAATAATGCTCAGAAAAATATTTCCATGAAAAGATACTGGATGAAGCGCAAATATCCAGGATATTTTACTAATTTCATGGTATATAGAAGCCAAAACTTTAACCAATTTAGTATAATAGAATATATGAAACTACAAATAGATTTTCACCCGCCATGCGGTAATCCACGTAGAGTGATCATTTCCACAATTTAATAAATAATGAATACGAAGGATCATTCACCATGCATGCGGTAATCCACATAAACAGGTTATTCCAACAGAATAATAAAGAATGGAATAATAGAAAAATTCACCAGGCATGCGATAGACCGCACAGACAGGTTATTCCCAACTGAATAATAAAGAATGGAATAACAGAAGAATTCATCTGGCATGCGATAAACCGCACAGACAGGTTATTCCCATACAGAATAATAAATAATGGAACAAGGTCATGCGTAATACGCACAGACAAGATATTCCAATAGAATAATAAAGAATGGAACCAGGCCATGTGTAATCCGCATAGACAGGATATTCTAACAGAATAATAAAAAATAAAATAACAAAAGAATTTTACCATGTATACGGTACTTCGCATAGACATGTTATTCCAATATAATAATAAAGAATGGAATAACATCAGAATTTCACCATGTATACGGTACTTCGCATAGACAGGTTATTGCAACATAATAATAAAGAATAGAATAATAGAAGCTCTCTTCATGAATACGAAAGAAATAATACTCCTTACCTCAAAAGAAGATTGGATACTGGAATAGTGAGGTAACAAACTTCTCTTTTTTTTTCTCTCTATAATTTCTCTCTATAATAATTGCTCTATAGCTTTAGTGAATTGGTGAGAAATGAAGGAAGAATGAGCTTTTATATATAGGAAAATATAGTTTCAATAATTGCACGTTTTGGGGCTAAAAATATTACAATATAATACCTTCCTTTTTTCTTCATTTTTAATTTAGTCCTGTAAGTATTATCAAACTTGCACCACCTCCCCTAATAGTAAATATTGTGAATCAATAGTAAATCATGTGAATCAATAGTTCTAGACATGTGAAAATACGAATTACAGTATAGTACCTCCATCTATACCTCCATTTTTAACTTAGTCATGCAAGTATTATCAATATTGCACCAACTCCCCTAATAGTAAATCATGTAAATCAATAGTACACACATGTGAACACATAGTTATAAGCATGTGAATTAATAGAAATTAATTGCTCATTTATCACGTTAATTACCCGATTGGTCAATATAACCTCCAGACATCAATTATTATCGAAATAAATGTTAATTTTCACTAACACTAATAATTCTAACCCAGTGGAACTATCAATTTTATCTTTAATCAATACGAACTTATTCATCATTAATATTATAATTCACAATATTTAACAATCAGGTCGTTCCCAGGAAAGAGGGGGCTTTCCGATAAGGATTTCTTCTTATTGGCGCGCAATTAGGTGACCAAACCTCTCCTTGATAGAACTTCTAGACATTGTCAATATTACAAATAATAATATGAATAATTGTGTCGTCTCAATTATTGATTTAATAATATAACATATTATGCAGATGATACTATGACAATAATTGAATCAATAATATGAGAGATATGATGCAGCAATTACTATAGCAATAATTGAGTATAACTGAGTGACTTCTCACGTAAGCATCAAAAATCAATACCGTGTGCTACTATTCAACCACGCGTATTACTGTACTTTTACTACCGAGTAGTTCAACAGTTTTAACGGTAACACTTTCGCCGTTATTTTTATAAAAAGATAATTCTGTCGTTTTTTAACTACGACAATACTTCCGTTGTGGGGTCCACCAATGATTGTGTCATCGTACGAATATTCCCTGTTAAAATGAATATTCCCCGACCAATCAAATATTATATAACCACTTGCTTACTTTGCAAATTTTTCACATATCACCCTTTCTCAATTTAACCATTTACTAAATAAAATAATAATTATAAGAAAATTGAATACTTTCATTTAATAATTTTGGGATCTCACAATCTCCCCTCCTTATGAAAGTTCGCCCTCGAAATTTACGTACGAACCAGGTATTCGAAGAGATGAGAATACCTTGCTTTCTTTTCGGATTGTACCTTTCCGGTTATTTCCTCTCTATCATGATTTTCCCATTTCCATCTCCTGTATTTCAGATATCATTCTAGAATATAGTTTCAAAATAAGGGTTAATTGACATGCTATATATTATCCCTATACTCTGACCGACCAATTAAATACCAAATAAACTTAGGTAGGTCATACTAGCGAAAGAATTCCCCGTCTCTCCCCTCCTAGTTCTTGTCTCACATCTCAGCCAGGGATCATATCCCTAAGCTTTGATACCAACTGTGACGCCCCCAAAACAGGTATACATCACCCATCTTGAGTCGCCAGATACATGGTACATAAATTCAAATACAACTTAATTATACAACAATCGTGTAAAATACGACAAAACATAGCTAAGAGTTTAAACAAGAATTTTGTCATCTAGATAATATCCACACTCCATGGTGTCCTCATTATAATTATTATCACATTATTTCGTAGAATAGTGAGGACTACTAAAGCCATTTATCCTGGACCATCACTCCATTCCCCGACTCGTCCCAGCTATATTCTCATTTCCTGAAGAGAACAATGAAAGAAAGGGTGAGCTCAACTAGCCCAGTAAGAAATATTATGACTAAGATAATGCATAATAAATTATCCTTAACCTTCAACAGTATAACAACTGATAGAATACAATAGACAACAAGTTTTAGATCAACAACTGTAGCGAAAATAAGCAATCCATTACAACAGTCAAGTAGAGCATAAAATCTACTATCTTCTATGATTTAAAAAGTTTTTCATCAACTTTATCGCTGAGACTCAGCTTAATAAATAAAATCAAATCATCCCTGCACCACGGCCAAGGATATTCATGTAATCATCAATTGTCATGATTATACCGAATAATCCCCGGTCATAATCATACCAACAACTGTCCATCAATGAACTACAGGCCAATGAGGACTTTCACCACATCATTCGTCACATTACGATCATGATTATACCGAATAATCCATGGTCATAATCATACCAAGTCCATCTCTACACGTAAGCCAAATATGACTTTTATCACAATATAACCATGAGGATGATGACAATGACATAATAATTCAATAAAACAAGTTCAAGGATAAATTTTAAAGATTTATAATTTAATTTATCCAGAAATCAATAACCTCCAAATTGTCAACATGATACTGCTTTATGGAGTAAAATTTAAGAATGCTCAGAAGAATATTTCTATGAAAAGATACTGGATGAAACGCAAATATCCAAGATATTCTACTAATTTCATGGTATATAAAAGCCAAAACTTTAACCAACTTAGTATGATAGAATATATGAAACTGTAAATAGATTTTGACCCGCCATGCAGTAATCCACGTAGACAGATCATGTCCATAATTTAATAAGGAATGAGTATGAAGGATCATTCACCATACATGCGGTAATCCACATAGGCAGGTTATTCCAACAGAATAATAAAGAATGGAATAACATAAGAATTCACCAGGCATGCGATAGACTGCACAGACAGGTTATTCCCAACAGAATAATAAAGAATGGAATAACAGAAGAATTCACCAAGCATGCGATAGACCGCACAGACAGGTTATTTCCAACAAAATAATAAATAATGGAACCAGGTCATGCGTAATACGCACAGACAAGATATTCCAACAGAATAATAAAGAATGGAACCAGGTTATGTGTAATCCGTACATATAGAATATTCCAACAAAATAATAAAGAATGGAATAACAGAAGAATTTCAACATATATGCGGTACATAGCATAGACAGGTTATTCCAACATAATAATAAAGAATGGAATAACAAAAGAATTTCACCATGTATGCGGTACTTCGCATAGACAGGTTATTCCAACATAATAATAAAGAATGGAATAACAGAAGCTCTCTTCATGAATACGAAAGAAATAATACCCCTTACCTCAAAAGAAAACTGGATACTAGAATAGTGAGGTAGCGGACTTCTATTCTTCTTTCTCTCTATAATTTCTCTTTATAATAATTGATCTATAGCTTTAGTGAATTGCTGAGAAATAAAGGAAGAATGAGCTTCTATTTATAGGAAAATATAGTTTCGATAATTGCACATTTTGGGGCTCGAAATATTACAGTATAATACCTTCCTCTTTTTCTTAATTTTTAATTTAGTCCTGCAAGTATTACAGTATAGTACCTCCATCTATACCTCTATTTTTAACTTAGTCATGCAAGTATTATCAATCTTGCACCAACTCCCCTAATAGTAAATCATGTGAATCAATAGTACACACATGTGAACACATAGTTATAAGCATGTGAATTAATAGCAATTAATTGCTCATTTATCTGGTTAATTACCCGATTGGTCAATATAACCTCCAGACATCAATTATTATCGAAATAAATGTCAATTTTCATTAATACTAATAATTCCAACACAATAGAACTATCAATTTTATCTTTAATCAACACGAACTTATTCATTATTAATATTATAATTCACAATATTTAATAACCAGGTCGTTCCAAAGAAAGAGGGGCTTTCCGATAAGGATTTCTCCTTATTGGCGTGCAATCAGGTGACCAAACCTCTCATTGACAAAACTTCTAGACATTGTCAATATTGCAAATATTAATATGAATAACTTTGTCAGCTCAATTATTGATTTAATAATATAACATATTATGTAGATGATACTGTGACAATAATTGAATCAATAATATGAGAGCTATAATTCAGCAATTACTATAGCAATAATTGAGTATAACTGAGTGACTTCTCACGTAAGCATCAATAATCAATACCGTGTGCTACTATGCAACCACGCGTATTACTGTACTTTTACTACCGAGTAGTTCAACAGTTTTAACGGTAACACTTTCGCCGTTATTTTTATAAAAAGATAATTTTGTCATTTTCTAACTACGACAATGCTTCCGTTGTGGGGTCCACCAATGATTGTGCCGTCGTACGAATATTTCCTGTTAAAACGAATATTCCCCGACCAATCGAATATTATATAACCACTTACTTACTTTACAAATTTTTCACATATCACCCTTAACTTTAACCCTTTCTCAATTTAACCATTTGCTAAATAAAATAATAATTATAAGAAAATTGAATACTTTCATTTCATAATTTCGGGATCTCACAATTAGTATTATTTCGCTCATAAAAATGGTATCGTGAATCACTGAGTTCGGGTTCCAAGTACCTGAATTTGGGGGCATCACAACATGGCATCAGAGCTATAGGTTAGAAACCTTAAGTGGGTTACACCTCAGGCTATAACCTTTAGGACAGAGGAAAATGTTGAAAATATAAATAACTCATATAGAGTTCAGAAGGAGATGAATTGAATAAATTCATCGTAGTACAAAATAAAAGATAACTTATATAAAAACTATTATGTTCTGTGTGTATATATTATTTGCTAATCAGGATAATTCATGTGTAGATGTCAGATAAAAAGGATTAGGATACTCTCAGATTGTAAAGAAGGAGTCAACCTCCATAACCGAGCCAATATCAAAGTCAATAGCTGAAATAGAGGCTCACGTTGAAGGCAACTCTAATGAGGTGGTTATTGTGGAAATTATAGAATCAGATCCAGAAACGGTGGTAATTTTGACGAACTTGGTATAGTTATGTATGAATGGATTATTGAGGATAATGGGAATATATAAATTTTTGAGCAATTAATCTTTAGTGAAGGCGTAGAAAATAAGTAGTATTAGTATTACTTGAATATGTATGTTCTATGATGTGTAAGGTAATATTCTCAACTTTTGTATAAGTGATGACAGTGATTCCCGACTTTTGTGTCACAAAGGGATAGTGGATGTTTAAAGCAGTATGTGCTATGCTATATGGTGTAAAGTATTATGAATTAATTGTATGAACATGATTTTATTTAATCAGATAATGCCGCCAAGACGAAGACGAAACCAAAGGGCGGAAGAACCTGTCAACAAAGTTGGAGGACAACCAGACCCGATACAAAATTCGGCAAATATGGACGCTCAAGCTATGCAGAATGGAATACCAGCTGCGGGAAATCAGCCAGATAATCAATCGGCAAACTTCAAAGATTTCAAAGTAATCGAATTGCCAAGATTTAGAGGATCAACTGACCCTGTAGAAGTGTTTGTAATAGCTAGGGTAATGGAGGGGCAAAAGACAGCTTTTGCCACCTATACAATGAAAGGGGAGGCGAAATTTTAGTGGGAAGCAAATCAAGTTAAAGCTAGAGAAGGGAGTAGTGGTAGTAGGACTGGAAAAAGAAAAAGAGATAGTGTCGTGAATACCGGAAATAGACCAGGAGGTGGAAAGAAACAGGTTAAGCAGTGTAGGAATTGTGGAAAGAATCACTCGGGTGAGTGTTTAAATGGAAAGTTTGTGTGCTACAAGTGTGGGCAGGAGGGACATATCTCTCCTAACTACCCCAATCCAAGAATGTATAGTGGGTGTTTTGGAGCATAAGGTGAAAGACTGTCGAAAAGATAGAAGGGAGGTAGGGAGCGCTAATACGGGGAAAAGCAGCGGGACAGTGGTGATGACGGCACCAACTTCAACAAGCAAACCAACAGAATCAACCGACGGAGTCTTCAAGAAGACAATGCAGGATACGGTAACAGCCGGTGATGGAATACCAGGTATTATTCGAATAAATTTTATATTCTTATATATGATTTTCTTATATATAGTAAACTATTTTATAAATAAATTTTTGAAGGAATAATTTGAGATCTATTAGAAATCAAACGTCCGTATAATCATATATACAAGCTTTATGCTGATTAGTTAAAGATCAGTCGATCGAATTTGATTGAGATCTACTTGCAATGATTGTGTATGCTATGTACCCTAGTATGTATAGGTTTAGAAACGGTGATTCTGGGGACATAATCTTTATAAGGGAGGGTGAATGTAATAACATGATATTTTCTATATAATTAAATAAGAAATTTTGCATAATTTTTTTAAATGTGAGAATATGTACAGGGTAATGTGTAAGTATGTATGTGATAAATAAAAATTTATTTATTACATTAATAATTACAAATAATTTAATTTTAGAATTATTGACCATTATAAAGTATATTCTTATAATAATTAATTTTATAGTAGAAATGTTTTTTTTAATTATTTTCCATGAAAATTTGATTATATATTATTTAAATAATATATGAAATGATTATTAGAGTTATTATAATAAATATCATATTATATGAATTTATTCAAATTAGTTAAGTTAATTATTTTAATTTAATATTAATTGTGGTACGTATTTGAAAGATAAATCAGATATGGAATCCAAACCCTAATTCGGGATTTAGAATAAGGAATGATAATATTAATATTATATTACTGTGCTAAACCCTAATTTGAAACTCAAATTAGAATACAAGATTGTTATGTAATCGTGATAATGTGATTAATGACCGGAGATATAGATATTAACTTTAATTAGGGAAACCCTAATTTTTGAGAATCCTAATTAATATTTATAAACCCTAATTTCTATATTTGGAACCCTAATTTTCAAATGGAAAACCCTAATTGCTAATTTAGTTATCTTAATGCTAATTAGTAATTTTTTTAAAACCTAATTAGTAAGTCTAAATAATTAGAAACCTTAATAGCTAATTAAGAAACCCTAATTATAATTTAGGAAAATATATTTTTATTTTATCCCTAATTGGAAATTTCTAGAAAAGCAAATTATAGAACCTTAGGGTTAAACCCTAAGGGTCAAACCCTAAGGGTTAGCCAAATGTCATGAATGCCATTAAATTTATAAGCTTAATGACCAAAATGACCTTATGCACATTATTTAATAATTGCTTGCAAATCTATCCATATTTGTGATTGGTGAACTACCCAAAGACTTTCATGTGCCTTATAATTCTAGCAATCACTCACAACATCAGCCAAGTTCATTGTACCATGTGATATATATAAGATCAAGAGAGAGAAAGTTCATTAGTTAGCCTCATTTTTACACAAACTCCTCACCAAGACCCTCTCTCTCTAAACCTACGAATTTAGCAAGCATTTCAGTCCCATATCCAGTCCCTAGTTCATCCACTAACAAATCAGAAGCCTTAGATTCAAGATTTGTTCATAGAAGGTATAAACCCTAATTACAAATCTGATCTTTGATCATATGTTAAATGTTGTGTTTTTATGTTTAATCATGTGGTATAAGGTGTTAATCAATGATTTGGGTTGCTAGATATTGGATCCATAACATCTAGATACTTGAAATTGAAGTTTTCAAAAATCTGGAAAAAAAATTGTGGTCTGACAACCATATGCACTGGCCTTAAATATTTTCTCGTTTATGATTTTTGTTGTTTTAAGCTTTAAATCGGTAGTCTGGCATAAGGTCTTTGATCTAGAAGTGGAATCACATCTATTCCATGTCCAGATTGTAAGATATTCTAGGTCAAACCCCGTTGACCAAGCTTGACCGGGTGATTTCTGGGTAACCCAGAAATCCTAAATCAACGTTTGACAATACTTTGCAAGGCCTTGATCTGTCAGACATTAAGTAGTTTGTTGATGTTTTTCATGAAGTTTGTAGCTTGTAATTTATGCTCTTGATACATGTCTTTAGACCCTTCAAAATATCAATAGATCGAACGGAGTGAATGGTCAAAGTAGGCCACTCGGCACTGACTTAGAGTTTCTGGAAAACCCAGAACTCGTAAAAGCTAGCTCTCTGACAAGGTTTGACCGAGCTTAATCTAGAATATGTGATGTATTTGGACTGTTCTGTTGATGTAATTATGTTCTATGATATGAGTACTACATGTATAGACCAATAAACCACTTAACTAATGAACAGAACGTATAGAAAATGGAGCTAGAAAGTGCCTACTCAAAGCTGACTGGGTTTCTTGGTAACCCAGAAAACCTAGAATGCTCTGACAACAACTTTGAATGGCCAGATCTTCATATTACATGATTGTATGTCTTAGATAATGCTTGAAACATGCTGTCTGTTAGTTACACTATACAGCCCGACGTCTAGATCACATATAGCATGACTAGATTAAAAGATTCAAGGCCATCAATAGCATTGACCGGCCATGACCTTAGAATTCTGGGCAGCCTAGAAACGTGAAGAGCTGTCTGATAATGACTTTGAAGGCTCATATCTTGCATCTGAGTTGTTGTATTAACTAGATAAGGGTCGATAGTTGTAGTATTTCAAGCTTTCTACAATATCAATGGCTTAGTTAGCTCAGATCATGTTTAGACAGTGAATTAAAAATGGTCAAAGGGAGCCTTTGAACACTGACTGTCAGTGTTCTTGAGCCTCAAGAACACCAACCGCGACAGAAACCGTCGCTAAAGCCTTTAGCGACAAATTTAATAATTTTAGTTTTCCAATTTTTGGAAAATGATTAAAAATAGAAATAAATTCTAAAATTCATTTAAAAATAGTAAATAAATTCTGAAAATTACAAAAATTATTTTAAAATTTATTTTAAGTAATAAAAATTAACTTTTAATAATTTTTCATATTTTTCATAAATATTATTATTTATTTGAATATTATTAATATCTAATTTATTTATTAAATGCATTAGATAAATTAATTAAAAATTATTTTAAATGATAATAAGATATTTAATAATATTTGAAGTTATAAAACATAACTTTTAATATTTTAAGATAAATTTTAATAATTATTTAGTATTAAAGATATTAGATTTATTTAATACTTATATTAAATAAATTAGTTTAAAAATAATTTTAATATTATAAAGATCATTTTAAATAAAAATAAAGAGTTTAATAATATTTTAAGTTATAAAATATAACTTTTAATATTTAAAAGTAAATTTTATGAATAATTTAATATTAAATTTATTTAATAATTATATTAAATAAATAGTTTTAAAATGGTTTAATTAGTTTAAAAAGGAAATAAATGGTTTCAAAATATTTTTAAGTTATAATAAATAACTTTTAATATTTGGATAAATTGTACATTAATATTTAAATATTAATGATAATTATTTGAAAATGATTTTAAATATTTTAAAAATCATTTAAGGGTAATAAAAATGTTTTAAAAATATTTTTAGTTATTACAAATAACTTTAATATTTTGGCAAGGGTTTCATTAATAATTTAATATTAAATTAATATTAATGATAATAGAATTATTTAATGTTGAAATCATTTAATAATGATTCCAGTGTTTGAAAAATCATGATAAATTATAATAATTATTTAAAAATTATTATAAGGCTATGAAAAATAATACGATTGAGATTTAAAATATCTAAACGAATATTGAACTACACGATAGAGTTTTAGACTCGATAATTACCCGATAAAGCAGTCAGTACACCAAATTAATTTGGAAACTGATCCAGACCTAGATAGTTTGACTGTATATGTAAGACCCCAAATTTTATGAATAAAAATTTAATTTTCTTGGAATATTTTATTGAATATTATGGTGTGGATTTGAGATAGTGTTATAGTTGTGGATAATATTTATAAATTTTACAAAGTATGCAAGTTGTTATATAATATTCAATTGGTTGGGGAATATTCTTTTTGTCGAAGAATATTCGTACGACGGCACAATCATTGGTGGACCCCACAACGGAAGTATTGTCGTAATTAGAAAACGACAAAATTATCTTTTATTAAAAATAACGGCGAAAGTGTTACCGTTAAAACTGTTGAACTACTCGAAAGTAAAAGTACTGTAATACGCGTGGTTGCATAGTAGCACACGGTATTAATTATTGATGCTTACGTGATAAGTCACTCAGTTATACTCAATTATTGCTACAGTAATTGCTGCATCATATCTCTCATATTATTGATTCAATTATTGTCACAGTATCATCTGTATAATATGTTATATTATTAAATCAATAATTGAGACGACAAAGGTATTCATATTATTATTTGCAATATTGACAATGTCTAGAAGTTCTGTCAAGGAGAGGTTAGATAATCTAATTGTGCGCTAATAGGAAGAAATCCTTATCGGAATGCCCCCTCTTTCCCTGAAACGACCTGGTTGTTAAATATTGTGAATTATAATATTAATGATGAATAAATTCGTGTTGATTAAAGATGAAATTGTTAGTTTCATTGTGTGGAAATTATTAGTGTTAGTGGAAATTGACATATATTTCGATAATAATTAATGTCTGGAGGTTATATTGATCAATCGGGTAATTAACCGGATAAATGAGCAATTAATTGTTATTAATTCGCATGCTTATAACTATGTGTTCACATGTGTGTACTATTGATTCACATTCTTGTACTATTAGGGGTGGTGGTGCAAGATTGATAATACTTGCATGACTAAGTTAAAAATAGAAGTATAGATGGAGGTACTATACTGTAATTCGTATTTTCACATGTCTAGAACTATTGATTCACATGATTTACTATTAATTCATATTATTTACTATTAGGGGAGGTGGTGCAAGTTTGATAATACTTACAGGACTAAATTAAAAATGAAAAAAAAGAGGAAGGTATTATATTGTAATATTTCGATCCCCAAAATGTTCAATTATTGAAACTATATTTTCCTATAAATAGAAGCTCATTCCTTCATTATTTTTCACCAATTCACTAAAGCTATAGAGCATTTATTATAGAGAGAAATTATAGAGAGAAAGAAGAAGAGAAGTCTGCTACCTCACTATTCCAGTATCCAGTTTCTTCTAAGGTAAGGGGTATTATTTCTTTTATATTCTTGAAGAGAGTTATTTTTTTTCAATACTCGTAAGAGTTGTTATTCCATTTTTTATTATTTTATTAGAATAATATGTTTGTGCGGTCTATCGCATGTTTGGTGAATTATTCTATTATTCCATTATTTATTATTCTATTGGAAAAACCTGTCTGTGCGGTCTATCGCATGCCTGGTTAATTCTTCTGTTATTCCATTCTTTATTATTCTGTTGGAATAACCTATGTATGTGGATTACGGCATGCATGGTGAATGATCCTTCATATTCATTCTTTATTAAATTGTGAAAATGATATGTCTACGTGGATTACCGCATGGCGGGTAAAAATTCATTTGTAGTTTCGTATATTCTGTTATACTCGTATGAGATATCATTTCTTTTGTACTCGTCATGAAATATCATTTTCTTTGGTATTTTTTTTTACGAGTTACTATTCATAGGTTTCTATTCACCCAGTTACTATTCACTCTAGTAGTGTTCACTCGGGTATTCGGGGCACTTTTCATGCCGAAGTACTATTCACAGGTTACTATTCACCCGATTACTATTCACTCTAGTATCATTCATTCGGGTATTCGGGACACTTTTTGTGTCGGAGTACTATTCACGGGGTACTATTCACCAAAAAAAATATATATTTTATGTCTAAATTATTTTTGGTACATAAATATTATTCTTGAATTTTACTCCACAAAGCAGTATTATGTTGATAATTTTGACGTTATTGATTTTTGGATAAATTAAAATTATAAATCTTTAAAATTTATCCTTAAACTTATTTTATTGAATTATTATGTCGTTGTCATCATCCTCATGCTTATATTGTGATAAAAATCATCTTTGGCTTACGTGCATAGATGGACTTGGTATGATTATGACCAGGGATTATTCGGTATAATCATGACCGTAATGTAACGAATGATGTGGTAAAAGTTCTCATTGGCCTGTAGTTCATTGATGGACGGTTGTTGGTATGATTTTGACTAGGGATTATTCGATATAATTATGACCATTGATGATTACATGAATATCCTTGGTCGTGGTACAAGGATGAAATCGAATTTTGTATTAACCCCAGTACAAAACCCATTTCTAAAATCCTTAAATATTTCTTCACCTAGAACGAACGTATAATACGCCAAAGACGTTGGCTCGAGCTGTTGAAGATTACGATTGTACCATTTAATATCATCGTGGAACAGCGAACGTGGTAGCTGACACATTGAGTAGAAGATCGTATGCGGTTACGAGTGTGACGTTGTTAACACAAAAACCCATTTCGTATAACTTACAAATGATGAAGATAGAGTTAAAGACTCTAGGGACCCATATGAAGATAACGAATATACAAGTAGAATCGACTTTAATCGTAAAGTTAAAGACGCTCAAGCTACACACCCGAATCTGATGAATGTGAAGAAGAAGGTTCAAGAGGGCGTTATTCTAGAAGTAAGAATTGACGAAGAGAGGAAATCTCAACCCTTGATTTAATTGGCCCATTTGAAATACTTGATCGAGTAGAAACTGTGGCCTATAGACTCGTTTTACCATTAAATATGTCTCATGTTCATAACATTTTTTTCACGTATCGATGTTACGTAAATATGTGGACGACCCGAACCACATTATTGAATTGGAATTAGACAAGATAGCAGAAGATTTAACGTATGTGGAGATACGTGTTAAAATCCTAGATAAAAAGGATTATATTCTACACTCAAAGGTTATACCTCAAGAGTTAGAATTTGAAGTGAAGTCATGGTATCCTCACCTATTCGGCATACCAGGTACGTACATAAATTTTGAGGGCAAAATTTTATAAGGAGAGGAGATTGTAAGACCCCAAATTTTATGAATAAAGATTTAATTTTCTCGAAATATTTTTTTAAATATTATGGTGTGGATTTGAGATAGTGTTATAGTGTGGGTAATATTTATAAATTTTGTAAAGTATGAAAGTTGTTATATAATATTCGTTGGGTCGGGGAATATTCTTTTTATCGGAAAATATTCGTACGACGGTACAATCATTGGTGGACCCCACAACGGAAGTATTGTCGTAGTTAGAAAACGACAGAATTATCTTTTATTAAAAATAACGGCGAAAGTGTTACCGTTAAAACTGTTGAACTACTCGGTAGTAAAAGTACAGTAATACGCATGGTTGCATAGTAGCACACGGTATTGATGCTTACGTGATAAGTCACTCAGTTATACTCAATTATTGTTACAGTAATTGCTACATCATATCTCTGATATAATTGATTCAATTATTGTCACAGTATCATCTGTATAATATGTTATATTATGAAATCAATAATTGAGACGACAAAGTTATTCATATTATTATTTGCAATATTGACAATGTCTAGAAGTTCTGTCAAGGAGAGGTTAGATAATCTAATTGCGCGCGGATAGGGAGAAATCCTTATCGGAAAGCCCCCTCTTTCCGGGGAACAACCTGGTTGTTAAATATTGTGAATTATAATATTAATGATGAATAAGTTCGTGTTGATTAAAGATAAAATTGACAGTTCCATTGTGTGAGAATTATTAGTGTTAGTGGAAATCGACATTTATTTCGATAATAATTGATGTTTGGAGGTTATATTGATTAATCGGGTAATTAACAAGATAAATGAACAATTAATTGCTATTAATTCACATACTTATAGCAATGTGTTCACATGTGTGTACTATTGATTCACATTATTATACTATTAGGGGTGGTGGTGCAAGATTGATAGTACTTGCATGACTAAGTTAAAAATAGAGGTATAGATGGAGGTACTATACTGTAATTCGTATTTTCACATGTCTAGAACTATTGATTCACATGATTTACTATTAATTCATATTATTTACTATTAGGGGAGGTGGTGCAAGTTTGATAATACTTGCAGGACTAAATTAAAAATAAAAAAAAAAGAGGAAGGTATTATATTGTAATATATCGATCCCCAAAATGTTCAATTATTGAAACTATATTTTCCTATAAATAGAAGCTCATTCCTTCATTATTTTTCACCAATTCACTAAAGCTATTGAGCATTTATTATAGAGAGAAATTATAGAGAGAAAGAAGAAGAGAAGTCTGCTACCTCACTATTTCAGTATCCAGTTTCTTCTAAGGTAAAGGGTATTATTTCTTTCATATTCATGAAGAGAGTTATTTTTTTTCAATACTCGTAAGAGTTGTTATTCCATTTTTTATTATTCTGTTGGAATAACATGTCTGTGCTGTCTATCGCATGCCCAATGAATTCTTCTGTTATTCCATTATTTATTATTTTGTTGGAATAACCTGTCTGTGAGGTCTATCGCATGCCTGGTGAATTCTTTTGTTATTCCATTCTTTATTATTCTGTTGGAATAACTGTCTATATGGATTACAGCATGCATGGTGAATGATCCTTCGTATTCATTCTTTATTAAATTATGAAAATGATCTGTCTACATAGATTATCGCATAGCGGATAAAAATCCATTTGCAGTTTCGTATATTCTATTATACTCATATGAGATATCATTTCTTTTGTACTCGTCATGAAATATTATTTTCTTTGGTATTTTTCTTTTACGAGTTACTATTTATGGGTTACTATTCATCCGATTACTATTCACTCTAGTATTGTTCACTCGGGTATTCGGGGCACTTTTTGTGACAAAGTACTATTCACAAGTTACTATTCACGGGTTACTATTCGCCCAATTACTATTCACTCTAGTATCATTCACTCGGGTATTCGGGACACTTTTCGTGTTGGGGTACTATTCACGGGATACTATTCCTGAAGTACTATTCACATGATACTATTCACCCAAAAAATATATTTCTTTTCTTTCCAAATTATTTTTGGTACATGAATATTATTCTTGAATTTTACTCCACAAAGTAGTATCATATTGACAATTTGGACGTTATTGATTTCTGGATAAATTAAATTATAAATCTTTAAAATTTATCCTTGAACTTGTTTTATTGAATTACTATGTCATTGTTATGATCCTCATGCTTAAATTGTGATGAAAGTCATCTTTGGCTTATGTGCATAGATGGACTTGGTATGATTATGACTAGGGATTATTCGGTATAATCATGACCGTAATGTAACGAATGATGTGGTAAAAGTCCTCATTGGCCTGTAGTTCATTGATGGACAGTTGTTGGTATGATTATGACCAGGGATTATTCGGTATAATCATGACCATTGATGATTACATGAATATCCTTGGTCGTGGTGCATGGATGATTCAATTTTATTTATTAAGCTGAGTCTTAGCGATAAAGTTGATGAAAAACTTTTTAAATCATAGAAGATAGTAAATTTTATGCTATACTTGAATCTTCTAATGGATTGCTTATTCCGATGCAGTTGTTGATCTAAAACTTGTTGTCTATTGTATTCCATCAGTTGTTATACTGTTGAAGGCTAAGGATAATTTATTCTGCATTATCTTAGTCATAATATTTTTACTGGGCTAGTTGAGCTCACCCTTTCTTTCATTGTTCTCTTCAGGAAATGAGAATATAGTTGGGACGAGTCAGGGAATGGAGTGATGATCCAATATAAGTGGCTTTAGTAGTCCTCACTATTCTATGTAATAAGTGTGATAATAATTGTAATGAGGACTCCATTGAGTGTGGATATTGTCTAGAAGGAAATATTCTTGTTTAAACTTTCAGCTATGTTTTATCATATTGTACACGACAGTTATATAATTAAGTTTATATTTGATTTCTGTACCATGTATCTGGCGACTCAAGATGGGTGATGTATACCTGTTTTGGGTAAAAGTCATCTTTGGCCTGTAGTGTTACAAATGTTGTGGTAAAAGTCATCTTTGGCCTGTAGTGCATAGATGGACTGTTGATTGGTATGATTATGACTAGGGATTATTCGGTATAATCATGACCATTAGTGAAAACACGAATATCCTTGGCCCGTAGTGCACGGATAATTCGTGATTGTGATACTAATGAATATCCTTGGCCCGTAGTGCATGGATAATTCAGTGATGTGGATTATTTATTTAGCTGAGTCTCAGCGATAAAATTGATGATAAACTTTTAAATCATAGAAGATAGTAGATATCATACTCTACTTGACTCTTCTAATAGATTGCTTGTTCCGCTGCAGCTGTTGATCTAAAACTTGATGTCTATTGTATTCTATCGGTTGCTATATTGTTGAAGGCTAAGGATAATTTATTTTTCATTATCTTAGTCATAATATTTCTTACTGGGCTAGTTGAGCTCACCCTTTTCTTTCACTGTTCTCTTCAGAAAATGAGAATATAGCTGAGTCTAATCGGTGAATGGAGTGACGGTCCAAGATGGTTGCCATAGTTATCCTCACTATTTTATAAAATAGTGTGATAATAATTGTAATGAGGATTTAATTTAAGTTTGGATGTTGTCTAGGAGATAATATTTGTATTAAAACTCACAGCTTATGTTTTGTCGTATTCTGCACGATAGTTGTATAATTAAGTTATAGCAAAATGGGTGGTGTATACCTATTTTAGGGGCATCATAAGAACCACTTAAGGCAGAGACTTAGATTAAGCAGATCACCAAGATATTTGATGTCTTGGGATGCTCCGAGGAGCACAAGGTTCCCTTTGCCACGTTCATGTTGCGAGGAGAGGCAGATTATTGGTGGGAATCTATAAAACGTACTCAACATGCCGCACTCAATATGTCTTGGGAGAAGTTCCAAGAATTGTTCAATGACAAGTACTTTCCCGAAAGTATTTGTCACATGGAGGAGGTAGAGTTCATCAAGCTGGGAGTAACCTAAGTCAGTAACCGAAGTACGTAGCTCTCTGGGCTTAGCTGGTTATTATCAGAAATTTGTGGAAGAATTTTCTCGAATCGCTACTCCATTAAATCGGCTGACTCGGAAAGATATAAAATTCGGTTGGAGCGAGGAATGAGAGAAGAGTTTTCAAGAACTCAAGAGGAGACTCATTTCAGCGCCTGTTATGATAATACCATCTTGTTCAGAGGGATTTGTCATCTACATCGATGCTTCAGGCAGAGGGTTAGGATGTGTTCTCATACAACATGGGAAAGTCATAGCCTATGCCTCACGATAACTTAAAGAATATGAGAGGAATTATCCTACCCATGATGTAGAGTTGACAGTTGTCGTTTTCGCACTTAAAATCTGGAGGCATTACCTGTATAGGGAGAAAGTGAAGATCTATACAGATCATAAAAGTGTCAAATATTTCTTCACCCGAAAGGAACTCAACATGCGACAACGACGTTGGCTCGACCTGTTGAAAGATTACGATCATACCATTCAATACCATCCTAGAAAAGCAAACGTGGTAGCTGATGCATTGAGTAGAAGATCATATGCGGGTACGAGTGTGATATTGTCAACGCAAAGACCCATTTGGTATGACTTACAAAGGATGGAGATAAAGTTAAAGACTACAGGGGCCCACGTGTTGAGGTTGAATATACGAGTAGAGCCGACTTTAATTGATAAAGTTAAAGTTGCTCAAACTATGGACCTGGAGCTGATGCGTATGAAGAATAAAGTACAAGAAGGTGCTATTCCGGAAGCAATAATCGATGAAGAAGGAATACTTCGAGTCAACTCCAGACTTTGTGTTCGTAACGACCCTAATTTAAAGTATAAAATCATAATAGAGGCGCACAACACACTGTTTGCAATCTATCATGGGAGTTCCAAAATGTATCGTGATCTTCGACATACATTTTGGTGGAGCAATATGAAAAGAGAGATCGCAGAGTTTATCTCAAGGTGTTTAACTTGTCAACGTGTCAAGGCGGAGCATCAAGTGCCAAAAGGTCTATTACAATAACTTGAAATTCTAAAATGGAAGTGGGAGCACATTACCATTTATTTCGTTATTGGTCTTCCCAAGGTTTCTCAAGGCATAGATGCAATTTGGGTCATTATTGATAGATTAATCAAGTCTGCTCATTTCCTACCTATACGAAAAACTTATTCACTTGAACGCCTTGCTTGTATATATATAAATGAGATTGTAAGACTGCACGGTATGCCAGCATCCATAGTTTCTGATCGAGACCGAAGATTCACTTCATGATTTTGGGTTAGTTTGCAAAAAGATATGGGCACGAATTTACCATTCAGTTCAGCATATCATCCTCAGACGAATGGACAGTCGGAGAGGACTATTCAAACTCTTGAGGATCTATTAAGACTATGTGTCCTTGACTTCAAAGGAATTTGGGACAAGTTCTTGTCATTAGTGGAATTCTCCTACAACAACAATTATCAAGCAAGTATAGGCATGGCTCCATTCGAGGCATTATATGGACGCAAGTGTCGTTCTCTAGTATGCTGGGACGAGGTGGGTGAAGCAACGTTGTTGGGACCGAAATTGGTACGCATGACAACGAAAAAGATTCAAATGATCCGGTAACGTATAAAAACCTCACAAGATCCAAAAGTGTTATGTTGATCTTCATCGAAGGGACGTGGAATTCAATGTTGGAGATCATGTGTTGTTACGTGTTGCTCTATAGAAAGGAGTTATGAGATTTCGAAAGAGAGAAAAGTACAATCCTCGATTCATTGGCCCTTTTGAAATCCTCGATCGAGTAGGAACTGTGGCCTATAGACTCGCCTTACCGCCAAGTATGTCTCGTGTTCATAACATTTTTGACATATCTATGCTACGTAAATATGTGGAAGACCCAAACGACATTATTGAATTAGAACCAGACAAGATAGCGAAAGATTTAACGTATGAAGAGGTACCTATTAAAATCTTGGATAAGAAGGAACATATTTTACGTTCCAAGGTTATACCTCAAGTCAAAGTTTTGTGGAGAAATCACGATGTTGAGAAAATGACCTGGGAGTTAGAATCTGAAATGAAATTAAGGTATCCTCACCCCTTCATCATACCAGGCACGTACACCAATTTTAAGGATGAAATTTCATAAGAAGGGGAGGTTGTAAGACCCCAACTTTTATGAATAATGATTAATGATTAATTTTCCTCGAAATATATTTTTAATATTATGGTGTGGATTTGATATAATGTTATAGTTATGGGTAATATTTATAAATTTTGCAAAGTAAGCAAGTTGTTATAAAATATTTGATTGGTCGGGGAATAATCGTTTTAACAGGAAATATTCGTACGACGGCACAATCATTGGTGGATCCGACAACGGAATTACTGTCGGAGTTAGAAAATGACCTAAATAACTTTTTATAAAAATAACGGCGAAAGTTTTATCGTTAACTGTTGAAATACCTAGTGATAAAACTACAGTAATACGTGTGGTTGCATAGTAGCACACGATATTTGATGTTTACATGAGAAGTCACTCAGTTATACTCAATTATTGCTATAGTGATTGCTAAATAGTATCTCACATTTTTAATTCAATTATAGTCACAGTATCATCTTGCATAATATTTTATTTTATTAAATCAATAATTGAGACGACAAAGTTATTTATAATATTATTTGTATTATGGACAATGTCTAGAAAGTTCTGTCGAGAAAAGAGGTTTGGTCACCTAATTGCGCACCAGTAGGAAGAAATTCTTATCAGAAAGCCCCCTCTTTTTTGGGAATGATCTGGTTGTTAATATTGCAAGTTATATTATTGATGAATAATTATTGTTTAAAAATTTATTTTGTGAAGCCAAGTGAATTGAGATAAATAGAGAGGATTTTTATGAAGTATTTGTTGTAAAGTTGGCTTATTATTTGCACTCCCACTTAACCATTTTTCAAAACTTTCGATAGAAGTTATCTCAATTTTGTTATATATATATATATATATATATATATATATATATATATATATATATATATATATATATATATATATATATATATATATATTTTTTCGTCACAGGGGGGGAAGGGAAAAAGGGATGGCAGGGAAGGGAGGATATTTATATAAATATATATTTTATAAGTTTTATTTTTGTATGAAAAAATAGATTATATTATATTTTATTATGCATATTATTTGCATAGTAAAATCAGAAAATCGTCAGAAATCTGTGAATAAGTTAATGTGCAGTCCGTGATTTTTTTCCTTACTGTACATTCAAATAGTATTCTGCCATTCTCCTATAAATATGATGTTTAGTTTAGAATTGAAAATCACACCAGAATCAAAAAATTCTTCTTTTATAGTATTGAGCGTATTTCTTTAAAGTTTAAGGAAGCTTTGAGCGTAGAAAATAGTATAAGTTTTCTTCAAGAGTATCCCCGTCCTACCAGTCAGAAGTACTTTCTTTTTAAGGTAAAGGATATTTTTTTTTAATATTCGTAAAAAATAATATTTTCTTGCATACTTTGTAGTGTGTAAGTAATATTATTTCGTTTTAGATTTCAAATTCTACACTCATTTTGTTAAAGTGTGGCTTCTATACTCCTTGAAATTAGTAGAATATCCTTGAAATTTGCACTTCATCTAGTATCTTTTCATGAAAATATTATTCTGAGCATTCTTGATAAATTTTAATCTTTTCATGTCAGGGTACTATTCACGGGAAACTATTCCCGGAGTACTATTCATGGGATACTATTCACTCAAGTACTATTCACCCGGGTACTATTCATGACAGAAAGTGATTTCTTTTTGGTCCAAATCATTTTTGATACAATATTATTCTTGAATTTTACTCCACAAAGCAGTATCATGTTGACAATTTGGGCACTATTGAATTCTGGATAAATTAAATTATAAATCTTTAAAATTTATCCTTACTCTCATTAAATTGAATTCTTATATCATTGTCATCATCCTCATGCTTATATTGTGATGAAAGTCATCTTTGGCCCGTAGTGCATAGATGGACTGTTGATTGGTATGATTATGACCAGGAATTATTTGGTATAATCATGACCTGTAATGTTACAAATGATGTGGTAAAAGTCCTCATTGGCCCGTAGTGCATTGATGGACAGTTGTTGGCATGATCATGACCATTGGTGATAACACGAATATCCTTGGCCTGTAGTGCATGGATAATTCGTGGATGTGATACTAATGAATATCCTTGGCCCGTAGTTCATAGATAATTCAGTGATGTGGATTATTTATTGAGCTGAGTCTAAGTGATAAAATTGATGATAAACTTTTTAAATCATAGAAGATAGTAGATATCATGCTCTACATTACTCTTCTAATGGATTGCTTGTGCCGCTACAGTTAAACTTGTTGTTTATTATATTCTATCAGTTTAACACTATTGAAGGCTGAGGATAATTTATTCTGCATTATCTTAGTCATAATATTTCTTACTGGGCTAGTTGAGCTCACCCTTTTGCTTTCATTGTTCTCTTCAAGAAATGAGAACGTAGCCGGGACTAGTCGGGGAATGGAATGACGGTCCGAGATGGTGGTTGTAGTAGTCCTCACTATTTTATAAAAAATTATGATAATAATTGTAATGAGGACTCCATTTGAGTTTGGATATTTTCTAGAAGATAATATTCATGTTAAAACTCTTAGTTCATGTTGTATAATTAAGTTTGTATTTGAATTCTATACCATGTATTTGGCGACCAAAGATGGGTGATGTATACCTATTTTAGGGGCGTCACAGATTTTATGGAGGAAATATTACAAGAAGCTCATAGTTCAAAGTACTCAATTCATCCTAGTAGTACTAAGATGTATCAAGACCTTCGATAGAGTTTTTGGTGGCCGAACATAAAAAGAGAGATAGCAGAATATGTAAGTAGGTGCCTAACTTGTCAAAAAGTTAAGGCCGAACATCAACGACCAAGTGGCTTATTACAGTCATTGGAAATTTTGGAGACTTCCAACTGCACAAAAAGGTTACGACGCTATTTGGGTAATAGTGGACCGGTTGACGAAGTCGGCTGACTTTTTGCTAATAAGAGTCAAGTGTAAATTAGATCAATTAGCTAAACTTTATGTTAAGAAAATTATTTCCAGACATGGGGTACCAGTTTCGATAGTGTCAGATCGTTATCCACGATTCACATCAAACTTTTGGATAAGTCTAAAAGAACATATGGGAACGTAGTTGAAGTTAAGTGCAGCTTATCATCCACAAACAAATGGGCAGAGTGAAAGAACAATTCAGACATTAGAAGATATGCCGAGATCTTGCGTTATGGATTTCAAAGGTAGTTGGGATGATCATCTACCGCTGGTAGAGTTTGCATATAACAACAGTCATCATGCAAGCATAGGCATGCTGCCTTATGAAGCTTTATATGGAAGGAAATACATGTTATAACCTGGGATTTCGAATAATCCAAATTTTACGAATACATTTTTTTTAATTAATATTAATTATCAATATTGTGCGGTGTATCTGTGATACGAGTTTCGAGAAGTAGTCAATTTGTGTATTGACTGAGAAAAGGAGAGTAGAGTTGTGCTTAACAAAGTTAGAAACCCTAACCCTAAGTCCGGATAGGGATTCGATAGAAAATATAATTAAAATAATTATATTGATGAGTACGTGTTTGTACTGTTTAGAATTATTGGTCAATGATTGACCGAGTAGGGTACAATATTAGTAAACCATAATAAGGGATTAGAAACCCTAATCTCAAGATTAGAAATTCTAACGCGTAGTTAGAAACCCTAATTGAAAGTCGAGAAACCCTAATTTTAAATTTAGAAATCACAAACCCTAATTAGGAAACCCTAATCCTAATTAGCTAGCTTAATGTGATTAGTAAACATTAATATAATTAGGAAACCCTAATTATACTATAGAAATATTAATTTCTATTTAAAACGCTGATTACATTTTTGAAATTCTTAATTTTTTATTTTTAAAACCCTAACTAGAAAATTCTAGAATTGGAGTTGGTAAAACCTAAGGGTTAAACCCTAAGGGTTTGGGCAATTGACCATCAAGCCATTAAAATTACAAGGACAATGATCAAAATACCCTTTTTAAATTTTTAATAAGTTAACTTGTAAAATTGGCAACAACTTTAGTGGTGGTTCACCAACTAACTTGACTTTGTGACTCAAAACTCCAACAACTCAGCCTAAATCAGCAGCTATGCAAGCAAAATTCATTGCATCCAAGTGGATATAAAAAAATTAGAGAGAGAAAGTTCTTATATTTTACTTATTTGATATCAAGCTCTCACAAGCTCTCTCTTTCACCCAAACCTCCGAATTTTCTTAGCATATCAGTCACAATATAGTCCTCTAAAACATCTTGATCAAATTGTTAAGGCAAGGATCAAAGATTTGGCTAGAAGGTATAAACCCTAAAACCTATTTTGATCTTGTATGCTAAGAAAACTTTTGTGTTTAAGTGTTTAATCTTGTGTTATATGATGTTTTTAGATGATCCATCATGGATCCATAGCATCAAAGACCTTAAAAGTTGAAGTTTTTCAAAACTGTCCAAGAACTAAAAATGTTGTCTGACAACCATATGTCAGTGGCTGTAGATTGTTGTCTGTTAATGTTTGGTGTTGTTTTAAGCTTTGGATTTGTAGTATGCCATGAATACTGTGAACTGGAACAAGAATTATAGCTATTGGATGTCCAAATTGTGAGTTATAAATGGTCAAAACCCTTTGACCGGGCATGACCGAAGCTTTCTGGGTAACCCAGAAAGTGTAGATTAGCGTCTGACAAGATTTGTGAAGCCCGAGATATGTCAGGTTTTATGTTGTTTGGTAATGTTGATATATTTAGATTATAGCTTGTTGTCTGGTCTATATATACATGGTTTTAGAACATTAAAACAGTCAGCAGATCAAGTGTAGTGAGTGGTCAAACTTTACCAGTTGATCACAAAGTGTAGTTTCTAGAATTTCCAGAAACCGTTAGAACAAAGTTTCTGGCAGAGTTTGACCGAAGGATAATTTGTGATCCTTTTGTTGTCAGACCGATCTGTTGTTTTAATCATATACCTTGACATAACTACTACAGATGTGAACCTTAAGATCACTTGAATCAAGACCAGAACATAAAAATAATCGAGCCCAAAAATGGACCCTCGAAGCTGCTGGGTTTCTGGGTTGCCCAGAAACCCCAAAATTTGTTCTGACAGTAACTTTGAAGGGTCAGATCTTGCTATCTTGTTACGCTATGACTCTGTTAATGATTGATAGTTGTAGTACTACATGTGTACTACAAGATTGAACCATAATTTAGCCCAGCAACAAATCTAACAGAGAATTACAAGCGGTCAAACGAGCCACCTTAAACACCGGTATGACAGTGTTCTTGAGGCTCAAGAACACCTAAGACGACAGAAAGCGTCGCTAAAGGGCTACATCGACGGTTTTAAGTATTTTTATTTTTTGAATTTCCGGAAAATACTTAAAAATAAAAAATAAATTCTAAAAATTTCAAAAATGGTTTTTAAAATTTATTTTAAATTCTGAAAAATAACTTTAAATTATTTGAGATATTTTTCATTAATATTTATACTTATTTGAATATTAATGATATTTAATTAATTTAATTAGTGTATTAAATAGATTAGAGAAAAATAATTTTAATATTATAAAAATCATTTTAAATAAGAATAAAATGTTTTAAAATATTTTGAATTATAAAATATAATTTTCAATATTTTTGAAGAATTTTCATTAATAAATTAATATTAATGATAATTGATTTATTTAATTATTATATTAAATAAATGAAATAAAAATGGTTTTATTGATTTAATAATTAATTAAAAATGAGAAAAATATTTTAAAAATATTTGAAGTTATAATTAATGACTTTTAATATTTTGATAATAATTTTATTAATATGTAAATATTAATGGTGATGGTTTAAAAACGATTTTAATTATTTTAAAAATTATTTAAGTAGAATATTGATGATTTAAAAATATTTTAAGTTATTAATAATAACTTTAATATTTTGGCAAGTATGTCATTAATATTTTAATATTATTAAATATTAATGATGATGGAATTAATTAGTATTTAAATCATTTAAAAATGATTCCGGTGTTTGAAAAATTATTATAAATTATAATATTTGTTTATAAATTATTAAAAGCTTCCGAAAAATATTATAAATGATATATAACTTATCTAAAATAATATTGGAGCTTTGAGATTGAGTTTAAGTGACAATAAATGTGTTAATTGTCAGATAGGGTGACTAGTACACCGAAATAAGATCGAAGTCCAACAAGACCGAACTAGTTAGACTTGATAAGTGTTTATATAGGTTATAAACACTGATGTAGCTATGTGGTAATGTGCTTAGGAGAAAGATTGACTGTAAATTACAGTGATACGTGTTATAAATTATTGTGCTAATTGTGAGACCGATATTATTGATTATAGGTCTTACGAACGCAATTAAGTATATTGTGTAGCAGTAATCAACGCGGAAGACAAGTTTTCTTAACTCAACCTTGAGTTATATTCATTCAATTATTATGGTGGTTAATTATTGTTAATTAGACCACGTCCAAGAAATTATTATAGATTATTCGCAGTTAGTGCATGTTTATTAATTCAAATTGAATTAGTGATTTTGAGAATATACTTGTAGAATAATTATTGTTGGATATTCACATTCGTAGAAGCTATTATTGATTTCAAATAGTACAGGTAAATTATGTATATTATTTAATTGTATTGAAACATGTCTTGGCTAATTATTTTGTGTGACGCCCCCAAATTCAGGTACTTGAAACCCGAACTCGGTGCTTCACGATACCATTTCTATTAGTGGAATAATAATAATAATAAAAACAATAATATAAAAATCAAACTTAATTTATATTTATCAGAGTTTAATACCAAGTACGCAACCTTTACTATAATTCCTTACATGATAGATAATACATATCATTGCCTTAATACAGTTTAACTGTTACAAAAGATACCACTAAACATATTCTGTTTGCTTTCCTTTTCATTAGTTCTTGCCTGAACCTTCAGATTGATCACGCTTAGCTGAAAATATTTAAATAAAGCAAGAGTGAGCATTTAAGTGCCCAGCAAGTAATAACAATTATAAATATAATTAGCAAAAAGAAATAAATATTTTCTTTGTACATCATTTCTACAACGAATTTATAGTTGTGAAGTAAATTGAACCGATAATAATAACATAACAATTTTATCTCAAATTTTTTAAACTACGTATTGACTATATATATAGGGTAGTCGATATACTATGAACGTTGTTTTTAGTTTTCGCTATGGTTTAGCAGAACTTCATCCGCAAACCGTCATAACTTACAGGTACGAGGGTGATCTGCCCAATGTACCCTGTATTGATCAATACTACATTACAAGAACCATATTATCGTTCACTATGTCTGCCTTGGGCGCATAAAAGTTTTCCCGTGATCAGGATGTTCATACTTATACTAGAATCCGAACCAAAACAATTTGATTGGATATAAAAAGATTTTAACTTATTCAACGATATTTTTGAATTTGTGTCTAGCTGGGTCAAATAGCTTAGGCGGTTTATATATATCAACATATGATTAAATACAATGATTATTCAAGTGGAGACACTTGTATAACCATGTTTAGAAATTAACGAACAGAATATATATCTGAATTATCATATACTAACATGTTGATAAAAAATGATCGAATATAGAATATATCACAATAGGGTTAATAATATAGTATAATAATAATATAATTTTAAAACTTCTTACTCATGTCCAGTGCATAAAGGAAATGCAAAGGTAAGATACTTGCCTGGTCTACTACTTACAGTACGTAATTTAGATTTATCTTTTATATCACGACCTATCATTAATCAGATTATTCGTTCGATTAGAACAATATACTATAACACATAGAGCATTTCGCAGTCAGCACATATTCTAATCACATTGTCGCATATGTTTAACAACCATTGAATCACAAATAAACACATATACAGTCAAAATATCTAAGTTCATATCAATTTCTGAAATATGTCGGTGTACCAATAATTTTATCGGGTAATTATCGAGTCTAAGACTATGTCCTATAACTTAGTATTAGTCATATTATTTTTAAATGGCTTAATATAATTTTCAAACATTTATTATAATTTATTATAAATTTTCAAACATCAGAATCATTATTAAATGATTTAAATATTAAGCAATTCTATCATCATTAATATTTAATTAATATTAAACTATTATTGAAATTATTTTCAAAATATTAAAGTTATTTCTAATAACTCAAAATACTTTTAAAGTATTAATATTACCCTTAAATGATTTTTAAAATATTTAAAATCATTCTTAAATAATTACCATTAATATTTAAATATTAATCCAAATACTAAAAGTCATTAATTATAACTTAAAATATTTTTAATTCATTTATATCCTTTTTAAATAATTTTTAAATTAATAAAACCATTTTTAAACTATTTATTTAATATAATTATTAAATGAATTTAATATATTTAATAATAATTTAATAATCATTAATATTAAATTATTATTGAAATTATCCTTTAAATATTAAAAGTTATATTTTATAACTTAAAATATCTTTAAACACTATATTTTCATTTAAAATGATTATTATAATCTAAAAATCATTTTTAAACTAAATTATTTAATATAATTATTAAATAACTTTAATATCATTAATAATAATTAATTAATAAAATTTATCTTTAAATATTAAAAGTTATATTTTATAACTTAAAATATTTTTAAATACCTTATTATTATTTAAAATGATTTTTAATATAATAAAATTATTTTTAATTAATTTATTTAATTCATTTAGTAAATAACTTAATTATCATTAATATTAATTTATTAATGAAATTTATCAAAAAATATTAAAAGTCATTAAAAATAACTTAAAATATTTTCTTATATCATAATATAATTTTAAATAATTTTTCAAGTATTAAAATCATTTTTTACTAATTTATTTAATAATATAATTAAATAAATTAAATACCTTTAATATTCCAAAAATATTAAATATTTATGAAATATATTTAAAATAATTAAAAACTAATTTTCAGAATTTAAAATAATTTTTAATAATTTATTTTATTTTTTTAATAATTAAAAACTGATTTTTTATAATTATTTATTAATTTCCGGAAAATAAAAGACTATTTGTCGCTAAAGAATGCCTATAGCGACAGAAGCGTCTCTATGGGTGTTCTTCGTGTTCTTGGCCAAACCCAGAAAATGCATGGCAGTGAACGAATGGGCAGGTTTGACCAGCAATTAATCTTCACACAAAATGTTTCTGGACATGTTGATTAGATCATGTAGTACTCGTACAAGACTACACGATCCAGCAACAATAATGATCATAACTTGCATAGCAAACGAAATATGAGCCTTCAAAGAAGCTGTAAGAGTTGTTCTTCATTTCTGGGTTGCCCAGAAATGAAGAACAGTACGACTGGCCTACTTTGGGCTTCCACAACTTGTGATCTAGGTGATGTTTTAGTGATTTAAGAGGTCCAAGTTATATAACACATGTAGTACTACAGATCTAACACCAAACACTATCATAATCATCAACAGATCAAGCATAACAAAGCCGGTCAAACCATGTCAGACGACATGGTCAAGCGTTTTCTAAGTTACCCAGAAAACAGCTTCCATGTTCGTCTGTCCTAGTTTGACCATCCACTGTAATCATCCAATTTTGTATTTAGGAGATTTTAACGCATAAACATATAGTGTAAACTACATACTACAACTTAGATAACGAAACAACAACAAAGCTCCAACACACTGATAGTTCAAGACGGTTAAAAATGTTGTCAGGCCGGTTCTGGGCTGTTTCTGGGTTACCCAGAAACACCCGGTCATGGCCGGTCAATGTATTTTGACCTTAAATATCATGCAATATATATATGATCGATATGACCCTGATTCAAGTTCTAGATCCTAGACCACATAACATACTACAAGTGAAAACCTTCAAAACACAAAAATCATAAACAGGCTGAGATTTACAACCTTTGACATTTGATGTCAGACCACAAAATAAAATTTTTCCAGATTTTGTAAAATGCTAAATCCGAGCCTCTAGATGTTATGGTTCTAACATCTAGCATCCCAGATCACCAATAGACACTACTAACAACATATTCTAACACTCAAACATAACATCTAACAACAGAAAATTGGACAAATTTTTTAGTAGGGTTTATACATTTACTTTGATCAATTTTGATCTAAGGCTACTGATTTGTTTTTGATATTAGTGGGGCTCGGTTCTTGACTGATCTTAGGAGAGAATTTCGTAGGTTTGGGGCTTGAGAGAAAAGGTTTGAGTGTTGGACAAAAATAAGTGAACAAATGACACTTTCTCTCTCTCCAAATCTATTTATAATACTTGTGTGCATTGTATATGGCTGATTGATGGCTGAGTTGCTGTCATTTTAAGTCACAATTGTCAACATAGTTGGTCACCAACTCCAACAACTCTAACACTTGTCAAAATCTAATAATTCAAGAGGGGTAAAATGGTCTTTTCGCTTGGAAATTTAAGGGCATACTTGTCATCCTTGTAAACCCTTAGGGTTTGACCCTTAGGGTTTAACCCTAAGGTTTAGCGCAAACCAAATGTAGGATTTAGCAATTAGGGCTTGCACAAAAAATAAAATTAAATAAAAATTAAATAACTTTTAGTTTCTAAAATTTTGAAATTTGGGTTTTCTAATTATGATTAATTTTTTAATTACTTTATACAGGAACATTAGGGTTTAAAATCACTAATTATAATTAACATTGCTAAAATATCAATTAGGGTTTATGATTTTCATCATTAGGGTTACCGATTTATAATTAGGTTTTCTAATTATCAAATTAGGGTTTAAAAATTTAGGGTTTCCAAAATTAACAATTGTAATTATAATACTTGTTAATTAATCACATTAACACAATTACAACCACTCTCGAACTCTAATTTAAATTTCTAAGTAGGGTTTTTTTTTAAATATCTTAGGTTTTCTAAAAATTAATTAGGATTTCTAGATTATAATTAGGGTTTACCTAATTAATCAAATCATTATATAATACACATCATAAAACATATAACACCGTCATATAACAGTCTTAAACTCACAGTTGAATTTCAAATTAGGGTTTCCCTCAGTAAAAATTAGGGTTTAACCAATTAATATTATGGTTTTGAAATTAAACGCCATAATTGACTAATCATCATCAACACGTATATACAGCACATATTTATAGCACTGAAAAATCAAAATATAATTAATATTATATTATTATTTTCATACCTTGACAATAATCCAAAATTAGGGTTTGGATTCCATATCTGATTTATTCGTCATATTTAACCTTAATAATTAAGATAAAATAATTAGCTTAATAATCTGTTCTAAAATTCATATAACAAAATAATTATTATAATTATTCTAAAAATCAGTCCATATATGAATATATTTTCATGAAAAATAGTTAATAAAAATATTTTCACTATAAAATTAATTATTATAAAAATATACTTTTTAATAATCAATTATTCTTAAATAAATTTACTTGTAAATAATCATGTAATAAATATATTTTTATTTACCACATAAATACATATACACATTATCTTGTACAAAACCTCATCCTTAAAATATATAAAAAAAAATTATACGCAAAATTTCTCATTTATTTATATGGAAAATATCGGGTTGTTACATTCACCCTCCCTTATAAAGATTCCGTCCCCGAAATCACCGTTTTAAAACCTATACATACACGGGTACATAGCCCACATACTCTTCGCAAGTAGATCTTAACCAACTTTAATCGAACTGATCTTTAACTATTCACATAAAGCTAGTCTATCTGATTAAACGGAAATTTGATTTCTAAAAGAACTCAAATCTCACCTTCAAAATAACCTATAAAATAACTTACTATATTTATAAGAAAATAAAATGGGTTTGAATAATACCTGGAGTTGCATCCCCGGCTGCTACAGAATCTTGCACAATCATGTTGAAGACTCCTTCGGTTGGTTCTGTTGGTTTGTTTGTCGAAGTTGGTCCTGTTATCGCCAGCATCCCGCTACTTTTTCCTGTATTCACATTCCTTGTTTCCCTTATTTTCCTTGGACAGTCTTTTGCCTTATGCTCCATTGATGCACAAATAAAACACCCACTATACTTTATTAAATTGTGGTAGTTAGGAGAGATATGTCCCTTCTACCCACACTTGTAGCACACTAACTTTCCTTTTAAATACTCTCCCGAGTGATTCTTTCTACAATTCCTACAATGCACAACTTGTTTCTTTACACCTTCTAGCCTATTTTTCGTATTCCCTACCTTATCTCCTTTCCTCTTTCCAGTTCTACTACCGCTACTCCCATCTCCGGCTTTAACTTGATTTTTCTCCCACCAAAAATTTGCCCCTCCTTTCATTGTATAGGTGGCAAAAGCTGTCTTTTGCCCATTCGTTACTCTAGCTATCACAACCACTTCTACAAGGTCAGCTGATCATCTAAATCCTGGTGGTTCGATTGCCTTGAAGTCTTCGAAGTTTGCCGATTGATTGCCTGGATGATTCCCCGTGGCTGGTATATTCGTCAAATTCTGTATCGGGTCTGGTTTTCCTCCAGCTTTGTTAACAGGTTCTTTTGCCCTTTGGTTTCGTTTTCGTCTTGACGGCATTATCTGATTAAATTATTTTTATTACTTACATTTTAAGCCTTATCGTATACATTTAGCATATAACACGAAAGTTTGTGCTCAAATAATCATGTACTTAAAATATTAGGTTTTTTTTTGAAAACTTAGTTTATTGCATTAACCAATGATCAGATAAATAATTATTATCTTTATACAAAACTCATTTCATTAATCCCATATAAATTCAAATTCATATCACTTAACATACCATAGCACATACTGCTTTAAACATCCGCTATCCCTTTGTGACTCAAAAGTCAGAAATCATTGCTATAACTTATATAAAAGTTAAAATATTACCTTATACAGGCATACTTATCATATACACTACATAGAATCATACATAGTAATACTAATACTACTTATTTCCTACGCCTTCACTAATAATCAATTGCTTAGTAATCTATATAGTCATCTTATCCTCGATAATCTATTCACACCTAACTACACCTAGGTCGTCCAACTTAGCATACATTATGAGTTTAAGAACTCACCACAAGCATATGAGTTTAAGAACTCGACATTGACCACATATTCTTTAACTATGCTTTACCTATCAGTCATACTATCGTTTCAGGGTCCAGTACTATACTTTTCAAAACAACCACCTCATTGAGGTAGCTTTCAATGTGAGCCTCTATTTCAGCTATTGGCTTTGATATTGGCTCGGTTATGGAGGTTGACTTCTTCTTTACAATTTGAGGGTATCCTAATCCTTTTCTATCTGACATCTACACACAAACTATCTTGATTATCACTTAATATATACACACAACAATTAATAGTTTTATATAAGTTATCTTTTATTTGATTTGACGATGAACTTATTTAATTCATCTCCCTTTTTAAACTCTATATTAGTTATTTGTATTTTCAACGTTTTCCTCTGTTCCAAGGTTATAGCCTAAGGTCTAACCCACCTAAGGTTTTTAACCCTAAGCTCTGATACCATAATGTGACGCTCCCAAATTCAAGTACTTGAAATCCGAACTTGGTGCTTCACGATATTATTTCTATGAGTGAAATAATATTAATAATAATAACAATAATATAAAAATCAAACTTAATTTACATTTATCAGAGTTTAATACCAAGTACGCAACCTTTACTATAATTCCTTACATGATAGATAATACATATCATTGCCTTAATACAGTTTAACTGTTACAAAAGATACCATTAAACATATTCTGTTTGCTTTCCTTTTCACTAGTTCTTCTGAACCTTCAGGTTGATCACGCTTAGCTGAAAACATTTAAATAAAGCAAGAGTGAGCATTTAAGTGCCCAGCAAGTAATAACAATTATAAATATAATTAGCGAAAAGAAATAAATGTTTTTTTTGTACATCACTTCTACAACGAATTTATAGTTATGAAGTAAATTGAACCGATAATAATAACACAACAATTTTATCTCAATTTTTGAAACTACGTATTGACTATATATATATAGGGTAGTCGACACACTATGAACATTGTTTTTAGTTTTCGCTAAGGTTTAGCAGAACTTCATCCGCAAACCGTCATAAGTTACAGGCACGAGGGTGATCTGCCGAATGTGCCCTGTATTGATCAATACTACATTACAAGAACGATATTATCGTTCACTCTGTCCGCCTTGGGTGCATAAAAGTTTTCTCGTGATCGAGATGTTCATACTTAGACTGGAATCTGAACCAAAACAATTTCATTGGATACAAAAATATTTTAACTTATTCAACAATATTTCTGAATTTGTGTCTAGCTGGGTCAAATAGCTTAGACGGCTTATATATATATATATATATATATATATATATATATATATATATATATATATATATATATATCAACATGTGATTAAATACAATAATTATCCAAGTGGGGACACTTATATAACCATGTTTAGAAATTAACGAACAGAATATATATCTGAATTACCATATACTAACATGTTGATAAACAATGATCAGATATAGAATATATCACAATAGGGTTAATAATATAGCATAATAATAATATAATTTTGAAACTTCTTACTCATGTCTAGTGCATAAAGGAAATGCAAAGGTAAGATACTTGTCTGGTCTGCTGCTTACAATACGTAATTTAGATTTATCTTTTATATCATGACCTTTCATTAATCAGATCATTCGTTCGATTAGAACAATATACTATGACACATAGTGCTGCATTTCGCAGTCAGCACATATCCAAATCACATTGTCACATATGTTTAACAACCATTGAATCACAAATAAACACATATACAGTCAAAATATCTAAGTCCAGATCAATTTCTGAAACATGTTGGTGTACCGACAACTTTATCAAGTAATTATCGAGTCTAAGACTCTGTCCTGTAACTTAGTATCAGTCATATTATTTTTAAATGACTTAATATAATTTTAAAACACTTATTATAATTTATCATGAATTTTCAAACATTGGAATCATTATCAAATTATTTAAATATTAAACAATTCTATCATCATTAATATTTAATTAATGTTAAACTATTAATGAAATCATTTTCAAAATATTAAAGTTATTTCTAATAACTCAAAATACTTTTAAAGTATTAATATTACGCTTAAATAATTTTTAAAATATTTAAAATCATTATTAAATAATTACCATTAATATTTAAATATTAATCCAAATACTAAAAGTCATTAATTATAACTTAAAATATTTTTAATTCATTTATATCCTTTTTAAATAATTTTTAAATTAATAAAACTATTTTTAAACTATTTATTTAATATAATTATTAAATAAATTTAATATCTTTAATAATAATTTAATAATCATTAATATTAAATTATTAATGAAATTATCCTTTAAATATTAAAAGTTATATTTTATAACTTAAAATATCTTTAAACACTTTATTTTCGTTTAAAATGATTATTATAATCTAAAAATTATTTTTAAACTAAATTATTTAATATAATTATTAAATGACTTTAATATCAATAATAATAATTAATTAATAAAATTTATCTTTAAATATTAAAAGTTATATTTTATAGCTTAAAATATATTTAAATACCTTATTATTATTTAAAATAATTTTTAATATAATAAAATCATTTTTAATTAATTTATTTAACTTATGTAGTAAATAACTTAATTATCATTACTATTAATTTATTAACGAAATTTATCACAAAATATTAAAAGTCTTTCAAAATAACTTAAAATATTTTCTTATATCTTAATATAATTTTAAATAATTTTTCAAATATTAAAATCATTTTAACTAATTTATTTAATAATATAATTAAATAAATTAAATACCTTTAATATTTTAAAAATATTAAATATTTATGAAATATATTTAAAATAATTTAAAACTAATTTTTGAAATTTAAAATAATTTTTAATAATTTATTTTATTTTTTTAATAATTAAAAACTGATTTTTTATAATTATTTATTAATTTTCAAAAAATAAAATACTATTTGTCGCTAAAGAATTTATATAACGACAGAAGCGTCGCTATAGGTGTTCTTCGTGTTCTTAGCCAAACTCAGAAAATGCATGGTAGTCAACGAATGGGCAGGTTTGACCAGCAATTAATCTTCACACAAAGTGTTTCTGGACATGTTGTTGATTAGATCATGTAGTACTCGTACAAGACTACGCGATCCAGCATCAATAATGATCATAACTTGCATATCAAACGAAATCTGAGCCTTCAAAGAAACTGTCAGAGCTGTTCTTTATTTTTGGGTTGCCCAGAAATGAAGAACAGTATGACTGGCCTACTTTGGGCTTCCACAACTTGTGATCTATGTGATGTTTTAGTGATTTAAGAGGTCCAGGTTGTATAACACATGTAGTACTACAGATCTAACACCAAACATTATCATAATCATCAACAGATCAAGCATAACAAAGCCGGTCAGACCATGTCAGACGACATGGTCAAGCGTTTTCTGGGTTACCCAGAAAATAGCTTCCATGTTCGTCTGTCCTAGTTTGACCATCCACTGTAATCGTCCAGTTTTGTATTTAGGAGATTTTAAGGCATAAACATATAGTGTAAACTACATACTACAACTTAGATAACAAAACAACAACAAAACTCCAATACACTGACAGACCAAGATGGTTACAAATGTTGTCAGACCGGTTCTGGGTTGTTTCTAGGTTACCTAGAAACACCCGGTCATGGCCGGTCAACGCATTTTGACCTTAAATATCTTTCAATATATGATCGATACGACCCTGATTCAAGTTCTAGATCCTAGACCACATAACATACTACAAGTATAAACCTTCAAAACACAAAAATCATAAACAGGCTGAGATTTACAGCCTCTGACATTTGATGTCAGACAACAAAATAAAATTTTTCCAGATTTTGTAAAATTCTAAATCCAAGCCTCTAGATGTTATGGATCTAACATCTAGCAACCCAAATCACCAATAGACACTACTAACAACATATTCTAACACTCAAACATAACATTTAACAACAGAAAATTGGACAGATTTTTGAGTAGGGTTTATACCTTTACTTTGATCAATTTTGATCTAAGGCTACTGATTTATTTTTGATATTAGTGGGGCTCGGTTCTTGACTGATCTTATGAGAGAATTTCGTAGGTTTGGGGCTTGAGAGAAAAGGTTTGAGTGTTGGACAAAAATAAGTGAACAAATGACACTTTCTCTCTCTCCAAATCTATTTATAATACTTGTGTGCATTGTATATGGCTGATTGTTGGCTGAGTTGCTGTCATTTTAAGTCACAATTGTCAACATAGTTGGTCACCAACTCCAACAACTCTAACACTTGTCAAAATCCAATAATTCAAGAGGGGTAAAATGGTCTTTTCGCTTAGAAATTTAAGGGTATACTTGTAATCCTTGTAAACCCTTAGGGTTTGACCCTTAGGGTTTAGCACAAACCAAATGTAGGATTTAGCAATTAGGGTTTGCACAAAAAATAAAATTAAATAACTTTTAGTTTCTAAAATTTTGAAATTTGGGTTTTATAATTATGATTAATTTTTTAATTACTTTATACAGGAAATTTAGGGTTTAAAATCACTAATTAAAATTAACATTGCTAAAATATTAATTAGGGTTTATGATTTTGATAATTAGGGTTATCGATTTATAATTAGGTTTTTTAATTATCAAAATAGGGTTTAAAAATTTAGGGTTTCCAAAATTAACAATTGTAATTATAATAGTTGTTAATTAATCACATTAACACAATTACAACCACTCTCGAACTCTAATTTAAATTTCAAATTATGGTTTTTTTTAAAATATCTTAGGGTTTTCTAAAAATTAGTTAGGGTTTCTATATTATAATTAGGGTTTACCTAATTAATCAAATCATTATATAATACACATCATAAAACATATAACACCGTCATATAACAGTCTTCAACTCACAGTTGATTTTCATATTAGGGTTTCCCTCAGTAAAAATTAGGGTTTAAACAATTAATATTAGGATTTTGGAATTAAACACCATAATTAACTAATCATCATCAACACGTACATACAACACATATTTATAGCACTGAAAAATTAAAATATAATTAATATTATATTATTATTCTCATACCTTGACAATAATCTAAAATTAGGGTTTAGATTCCATATCTGATTTATTCGTCATATTTAACCTTAATAATTAAGATAAAATAATTAACTTAATAATCTGTTCTAAAATTCATATAACAAAATAATTACTATAATTATTCTAGAAATCAGTCGATATATTATTTAAATAATATATGAATATATTTTCATGGAAAATAGTTAATAAAAATATGTCTACTATAAAATTAATTATTATAAAAATATACTTTTTAATAATCAATTATTCTAAAATAAATTTACTTGTAAATAATCATGTAATAAATATATTTTTATTTACTACATAAATACATATACACATTATCTTGTACAAATCATCATCCTTAAAATATATATAAAAAAATTTATACGCAAAATTTTTCATTTATTTATATAGAAATTATCGGGTTGTTGCATTCACCATCCCTTATAAAGATTCTGTCCCCGGAATCACCGTTTTAAAACCTATACATACACGGGTACATAGCCCACATACTCTTCGGAAGTAGATCTCGACCAACTTTGATCGAACTGATCTTTAACTATTCGCTTAAAGCTAGCCTATCTGATTAAACAGAAATTTAATTTCTAAAAGAACTCAAATTCCACCTTCAAAATAACCTATAAAATAACTTACTATATTTATAAGAAAATAAAATGGGTTTGAATAATACCTGGAGTTGTATCCCCGGCTGCTACAGAATCCTGCACAATCATGTTGAAGACTCCTTCGGTTGGTTCTGTTGGTTTGTTTGTCGAAGTTGGTCCCGTTATCACCAGCATCCTGCTACTTTTTCCTGTATTCACATTCCTTGCCTCCCTTCTTTTCCTTGGACAGTCTTTCGCCTTATGGTCCATTGATGCACAAATAAAACACCCATTATACTTTCTTAAATTGTGGCAGTTAGGAAAGATATGTCCCTCCTGTCCACACTTGTAGCACACTAACTTTTCTTTTAAACACTCTCCCGAGTGATTCTTTTCACAATTCCTACAATGCACAACTTATTTCTTTCCACCTTCTGGCCTATTTTTTGTATTCCCTACCTTATCTCTTTTACTCTTTCCAGTTCTACTACCGATACTCCCATCTCCGGCTTTAACTTGATTTGTCTCCCACCAAAAATTTTCCCCTCCTTTCATTGTATAGGTGGCAAAAGTTGTCTTTTGCCCCTTCGTTACTCTAGCTATCACAACCACTTCTACAAGGTCAGCTGATCCTCTAAATCCTGGTGGTTTGATTGCCTTGAAGTCTTCGAAGATTGGCGATTGATTGCCTGGATGATTCCCCGCGGCTGGTAATCCCTTCTGCATAGCTTGAGCGTTTATATTCATTAAATTCTATATCGGGTCTGGTTTTCCTCCAGCTTTGTTAACAGGTTCTTTTGCCCTTTGGTTTCGTTTTCGTCTTGGTGGCATTATCTGATTAAATTATTCTTTATTACTTACATTCTAAGCCTTATCGTATATATTTAGCATATAACACGAAAGTTTGTGCTCAAATAATCATGTACTCAAAATATTAGTTTTTTTTTTGAAACGCGGTTTATTGCATTAACCAATGATCAGATAAATAATTATTATCTTTATACAAAACTCATTTCATTAATCCCGTATAAATCTTAATTCATAGCACTTATCATACCATAGCACATACTGCTTTAAACATCCGTTATCCCTTTGTGACTCAAAAGTAGGGAATTGTTGCTATAACTTATATAAAAGTTAAAAATATTACCTTATACAGACATACTTATCATATACACTACATAGAATCATACATAGTAATACTAATACTACTTATTTCCTATGCCTTCACTAATAATCAATTGCTTAGTAATCTATATAGTCACCTTATCCTCGATAATCCATTAACACCTAACTACACCTAGTTCGTCCAACTTACCATACATTATGAGTTTAAGAACTCACCACAAACATATGAGTTTAAGAACTCACCACAAACATATGAGTTTAAGAACTTGACATTGACCACATATTCTTTAACTATACTTTACGTATCAGTCATACTATCGTTTCAGGGTTCGATACTATACTTTTCAAAACAACCACCTCATTGAGATAGCTTTTAATGTGAGCCTCTATTTCAGCTATTGACTTTGATATTAGCTCAGTTATGGAGGTTGACTTCTTCTTTACGATTTGAGGGTATCCTAATCCTTTTCTATCTGACATCTACACATAAACTATCTTGATTATCACTTAATATATACACACAACAATTAATAGTTTTATATAAATTATCTTTTATTTGATTTGACGATGAACTTATTCAATTCATCTCCCTTTTTAAACTCTATATGAGTTATTTATATTTTTAACGTTTTCCTCTGTTCCAAGGTTATAGCCTAAGGTCTAACCCACCTAAGGTTTTTAACCCTAAGCTCTGATACCATAATGTGACCCCCCCCAAATTTAGGTACTTGAAACTCGAACTCGGTGCTTCACGATACCATTTCTATGAGTGGAATAATACTACTAATAATAACAATAATATAAAAATCAAACTTAATTTACATTTATCAGAGTTTAATCCCAAGTACGCAACCTTTACTATAATTCCTTACATGATAGATAATACATATCATTGCCTTAATACAGTTTAACTGTTAAAAAAGATACCATTAAACATATTCTGTTTGCTTTCCTTTTCACTAGTTCTTGCCTGAACCTTTAGGTTGATCACGCTTAGCTGAAAACATTTAAATAAAGCAAGAGTGAGCATTTAAGTGCCCAGCAAGTAATAACAATTATAAATATAATTAGCGGAAAGAAATAAATGTTTTCTTTGTACATCACTTCTACAACGAATTTATAGTTGTGAAGTAAATTGAAGCGATAATAATAACATAACAATTTTATCTCAAATTTTTGAAACTACATATTGACTATATATATAGGGTAGTCGACATACTATGAACATTATTTTTAGCTTTCGCTAAGATTTAGCAGAACTTCATCCGCAAACCGTCATAACTTACATGCACGAGGGTGATCTGCCCAATGTGCCTTGTATTGATCAATACTACATTACAAGAACGATATTATCGTTCACTTTGTCCGCCTTGGGCACATAAAAGTTTTTCCGTGATCGGGATGTTCATACTTAGACTGGAATCCGAACCAAAACAATTTGATTGGATACAAAAAGATTTTAACTTATTCAACGATATTTCTGAATTTTTGTCTTGCTGGGTCAAATAGCTTAGACGGCTTATATATATATATATATATATATATATATATATATATATATATATATATATATATATCAACATGTGATTAAATACAATGATTATCCAAGTGGGGACACTTGTATAACCATGTTTAGAAATTAACGAACAGAATATAAATCTGAATTACCATATACTAACATGTTGATAAACAATGATCGGATATAGAATATATCACAATAGGGTTAATAATATAGCATAATAATAATATAATTTTGAAACTTCTTACTCATGTCCAGTGCATAAAGGAAATACAAAGGTAAGATACTTGCCTAGTCTGCTGCTTACAGTACGTAATTTAGATTTATCTTTTATATCACGACATATCATTAATCAGATCATTCGTTCGATTAGAACAATATACTATAACACATAGTACTGCATTTCGCAGTCAGCACATATCCTAATTACATTGTCACATATGCTTAACAACCATTGAATCACAAATAAACACATATACAGTCAAAATATCTAAGTCCAGATCAATTTCTGAAACATGTCGGTGTACCGACAATTTTATCGGGTAATTATCGAGTCTAAGACTCTGTTCTGTAACTTAGTATCAGTCATATTATTTTTAAATTACTTAATATAATTTTAAAACATTTATTATAATTTATCATGAATTTTCAAACATCGGAATCATTATTAAATAATTTAAATATTAAACAATTCTATCATAATTAATTTTTAATTAATATTAAACTATTAATAAAATTATTTTCAAAATATTAAAGTTATTTCTAATAACTCAAAATACTTTTAAAGTATTAATATTACCCTTAAATGATTTTTAAAATATTTAAAATCATTCTTAAATAATTACCTTTAATATTTAAACATTAATCCAAATACTAAAAGTCATTAATTATAACTTAAAATATTTTTAATTCATTTATATCCTTTTTAAATGATTTTTAAATTAATAAAACTATTTTTAAACTATTTATTTAATATAATTATTAAATAAATTTAATATCTTTAATAATAATTTAATAATCATTAATATTAAATTATTAATGAAATTATCCTTTAAATATTAAAAGTTATATTTTATAACTTAAAATATCTTTAAACACTTTATTTTCATTTAAAATGATTATTATAATCTAAAAATCATTTTTAAACTAAATTATTTAATATAATTATTAAATAACTTTAAAATCATTAATAATAATTAATTAATAAAATTTATCTTTAAATATTAAAAGTTATATTTTATAACTTAAAATATTTTTAAATACCTTATTATTATTTAAAATGATTTTTAATATAATAAAATCATTTTTAATTAATTTATTTAATTCATTTAGTAAATAACTTAATTATCATTGATATTAATTTTTTAATGAAATGTATCACAAAATATTAAAAGTCTATAAAAATAACTTAAAATATTTTCTTATATCATAATATAATTTTAAATGATTTTTCAAGTTTTAAAATCATTTTTAACTAATTTATTTAATAATATAATTAATTAAATTAAATACCTTTAATATTTCAAAAATATTAAATATTTATGAAATATATTTAAAATAATTAAAAACTAATATTTGAAATTTAAAATAATTTTTAATAATTTATTTTATTTTTTTAATAATTAAAAACTAATTTTTTATAATTATTTATTAATTTTCAGAAAATAAAATACTATTTGTCGCTAAAGAATGCCTATAGCGACAGAAGCGTCGCTATAGGTGTTCTTCGTGCTCTTGGCCAAACCCAGAAAATGCATGGTAGTGAACGAATGGGCAGGTTTGACCAGCAATTAATCTTCACACAAAGTGTTTCTGGACATGTTGTTGATTAGATCATGTAGTACTCGTACAAGACTACATGATCCAGCAACAATAATGATCATAACTTGCATATCAAACGAAATCTGAGACTTCAAAGATTGGTTATTGAACTATTGTACTCTTTCATTATTGAACTATTGTGTTGCATATGTTGCGAGAAGATTGGTTAGTGAAGAATAAACTGTTCAGCTATTTTAAAGTTCCCCGAACTTTGGTGTCATTCTATTGAAATAGATAGTTTGTTATTCTTGATTATTATACATTCATTGTATGTCTTAACTTGCGGGGCGAATTTGTTGCTCACCCTTGCTAAATAAAATATTTCAGCTAGGAACGAAGTGGCTGGAAGTGTTGGGAAGAACAAAGGCAAAGGCCTGCTGCTACAATAGTTTAATGAACATTATTATTATGTTGTTTTGTAAACCCTTTTTGTATATCTAGAGGGTATGATTATAATATTAAGGTTAGATAACTTGGGATGAATGTATTAACTTTATCAGTTAATGTGTTGTAATATTCTATTCATCAATTAATGGGTAGTTAAATGATAATTATATTGTGGATCGTGAGCACTAAACTCGGGGGTCAGGTAACCCAAATTTGGGGGTGTCACAATACAGAACACCATTGTGTTGGGATAAAGTAGGAGAACGCCGAATGTTAGTACCAAAATTGGTGCAGCAAACAACGGATATAGTTAAGTTAATACGAATACGACTGGTTGCAGCTCAAGACAGACAGAAAAAGTATGTGGCTCTTATGTGTTCGTAAAGGTATCTCACTAGAAAGGAAAGATACGCTTTGGGAAGAAGGAAAAGTTAAGTCCAAGGTTTTATAGGACCTTTCGAGATATTAAAAAAGGTACGAGAGGTAGCTTACATGGTAGCATTACCTCTAGACTTAGAATGCATACACAATATGTTTCATGTATCTGTGTTACGTCCTTATAAGCCAGATTATAAGCATGTAATCGAGTATGAGCCTATTCTTGTGGAGAAAGATTTGACGTACGAGGAAATGCATGTTCAAATCGTTGATAGAAAAGAGCAAGTTCTGAGGAATAAAGTTATACTTTCGGTGAAGGTAGTATGGAGAAACCATGATACCGAAGAAGCAACGTGAGAACTTGAAGAAAAGATGAAAAACGATTACCCTCAGTTGTTTAACTAACCTATGGTGAGATTCTGGGGACAAAATTCTCATAAGGGGAAAAATGTAACAACCGAGAAAATCAGATTAATTGTTACATAATTTTATTTGAATAATTAATTAATAAAATCATAATATATGTTGTTTATAACGTGTAAGCTTGATGAAGGTTGATCTATAACCTAAAAGTGGAATAATATCTTAGTATTCTGGCTACGTGATAGAATTAAGGTGTTTGAATTTCCAAGACGAAAATAAAAGCTTTCTGAGAATTCTTCGAAAAATACTATTCATCCATTTCTGTTCGAAAATTACTTTTGAACTTCTGGGAAATACGTAACGATAGAATGATAAGGAAGGATGGATTATGTAATAATAATTCAGTTATAACAAACACAATTTTTCGCCTGCGTACCAAGTTCGAGAATGTTAAGGAAAGTGAAGATTTGAATGAATGGCGATCATATAATAAGAAAGTTATTATCCGAGGTAATGAATACGAGTATAATATGAGGTATTATACAAGTATATACGAAAGATAATATAACGTATATGATGAACGTTATACGAACTATTATACGAGAAGAATATGAGAAGAATACGAGGATTATACGTTAAAAGCTTAAGCCATTAGTAATGGACAAGTAGGATTTGCTTATGTATTTGGCAAGCCCAAGTGAATTATTGTTAAGGCCCAAAGATAAGTAAAGCAAGCACAACGTTAGGCCCAAAGTAAATTAAACCTAAGCCCGAACCAAGAACCGAACCCGTGGATCGAACCAATGGGTCATCGGGTGAAAAAAACCCATGGAGCAACCCATGTGGATCCCCCATTGGGGCATATAGATGGCCAACTTGGTGGCTAAGCAAGGAACAAAACATAGCTTGCAAGACATGAATAGTAAGGAGGTGGGATGGCTTTTTGACCCTTTTGCCCTCACTTAGATAAGCTTATAAATAGAGAGTTTGTTGGTCATTTATTGCTTTTTAATTTTCACGAACACTTAGAGAAAATATCATTAAGAGAGAAGTGAGAGTTGTCTAAGTAATCCAAGAAGAAGAAGAAGAAGAATCAAGTTAGAACATAAAAGGTAATGAATCCTTAGACCATTAATCTTCATCTCATCATTGATAGTTTTGATAGAGAAGTGGATATTGGTGGAGCATGTATCATAAGGAGTAACAAGGATGGCTATTAGTTGACTTAAACATTAATAAACTATGTTACAAGTGGAATCATAAGCATAGATATATGAACTAATGAAGAATACATGAAAATTTATCTTATGTTGTTGATGTACAAGTTTAAAACCATCGTGTATAGGATTAGATGATATATGCTTGGTTATAATGATAGATGTATGAATAATGGAATGAATCCATTTTAAACGGAGTAAAAATCTCAAGTAACGAAGTTATGACGAAATTTACGAGATTAGACGATAATCGTCGAAATCATGAAATTCTCGGAATGAAAGTCAAAAGTTGTCGTTTAACTCAAAAACCTTAGTTTTTGATGGTGTATAGTAGAAATTTGCATTTAAGAGTTGCGGACTCAAGAATGGTCGAATTCCGACTTAAAACGAAGAAACGAGCTATGAACGTTCACGAACGTTTAACAAACACATAATAAGGAACTTAAACTATGAATTCAATGTTAATGGATTTGAAAACTTAAGTTGTCCTAATAAAATCATAGTATACGAGATATGTGAGGTAACGGCTTTTTAACGAGCCAATTCCGACTTATAACGATTAAGTTACGAGCTCGTAAATGATTAGATTTGGAAAACTTAAAAAAAATTCAAAGGCTCAAGGTCGGCGCTGCAGCGCCACCCAAGCCTAGGAACATGGTGCTGCAGCGCCATGCCCTGATCCTAGACACTGGTAAGTCGCGCTGTAACGTGACAGTTGTAAAGGAGACTAGCGCCGCAGCGCCAGTACTAGACAAGAGGTAGTGAAGAATATTAATGAATGTAAAGGAAGGGAATTTAATTGAAGGTGAATTATTACCTTAATTAAACTTAAAGTAGCATCATAAAAGGTGATTAAAACCTTACGTTTAACGATTAAAAGATAACGAAAGGTTACTTGAATGTAAACACAAAATAATATGATAAACCGTAACGAACGTTAACCAACCTATTAAATGTTAGTTAATCAAATAAATGGTTAAATCAAGAAGAAGGATAAGATAAATTAATGTCAATACGTGATGATCATTTATGACCTAATGTGGTATGTTATGTATTCATGTATTGTAGAATCCATAAAGACGCAAAAGAGAAGTGAATTAACTGTAGAAGACGCTGAAGGTAAGTGTTCTAAACCCTTGTCTATATTCATTTTGGATAAGCTTTATGATTCATATATCTTACGCATGGATTGATGTACAAAGAAGTCGAAGCCAGTTCCTTTGGCTAGACCTAATGTGTTTTGTGGATTTCCTTTTAATCTATCAAAATATTATCAATGTTGCTATCTTATACCAACTATTTTGGTATGAATTTCAAAGAAACTGGGTATGAATAAACAAATGTTTTGTCGTTAATCGACAGGCACGTGAGATTGCCAAAACTTAAACGTAGATACATTTAATAAAGTAGTGTTGTATAACATAGAGTACTATAGGCTGATCTCCTAGACATGCTTGTAAGAAATGTCGGACTTACGAACTTGGTGTCGGGTTGTCCCTTTTAAAGAAAGAATGAAATGCTCAAAGTCTTGGACCAAAATCAAGGTTTAACATATGTTGTTCTTTGTTAAACATTTTAAAGAAAGGATTAGTGCTATTTTAAATTATCTATAGTACTTCATAACTATTGACTCAGTTATAGAAGATATATATTCACATGACTCAAACATATTGCTCAAATGAAATTGTTATACTTTCTGAGCTTGTTATGCTCACCCTTGCTTGAACCATATGAATGTCGTTAAGAATGAACGGACCGAAGGATCCAGTTAGGATAAAGAAAAGGTTAAGGTGGAAAAGTAGTTATCTTTGTAATAGTATAGTATGAACTTTGTAATTATTTGATACTATGACGAAGAACATATGTAATGGTTACAAAGAACTTGGGAAGGGAAATATTATTTTGTAATATATAGAAGACATATTCACTCTTTTTGAAGTATTTTAATTAAATGTATGTGTGAACAGTAACACTGTGTAGCACCATCTATCGAGTTAGAAGATACCCGAATTTGGGGGCATCACAACATGACAGGATTATTTGTTATTTCTATAGCACTTGTGTTATCACAATGAAGAGGTATAGATTTGAAATCAAACCCATAGTCTGCTAGCTGATTTTCATCCATAAGATTTGAGCACAACAGCTGCCAGTAGCAATGTATTCAGCTTCTGCTGTTGAGGTAGATACTGAGTTTTTCTTGTTAAACCAGGATACAAGTTTGTTTTCTAGCAACTGATAAGTGCCACTTGTACTTTTTCTATCGGTCTTGTAGCCTGCAAAATTAACATCTGTATATCCTGTCAGTTTAAAGGAGGACTCCTTACGATACCAAAGTCCTATGTGAGGTGTGCCTTTGAGATACCTGAAAATTCTCTTTACAGCAGTTAAATGTGATTCCTTAGGATTAGCTTAAAATCTAGCATATATACATGTTGCAAACATTATGTCTTGTCTACTAGCAGTTAGATAAAGAAGAGAGCTTATCATACCTCTGTATTAAGTAATATCAATACATTTACCTTTCTCATCTTTGTCAAGCTTGGTTTCTAGAGCAATTGGTGTTTTTATGAGAAAGAATGATTTCATGCCATACTTCTTAAGTAAGTCTTTAATGTATTTGGCTTGGTTAATGAAGATACCTTCATTAGTCTGCTTCACTTGAAGTCCAAGAAAGAAATTTAGCTCACCCATCATACTCATTTCGAACTGGCTCAGCATAAGCTTGGCAAATCTCTTGCATAGGTTTTCATCAGTAAAACCAAAGATAATATCATCTATATATATTTGAACTAGTAAGATTTTGTTTTAGTGCTTCCTAAGAAATAATGTGGTATATACTCTACCTCTAGTGAAGCCATTTTTAATAAGAAAGTTAGTTAAAATTTCATACCATGCTCTAGGTGCTTGTTTAAGTCTATATAAGGCTTTGTGTAATCTATAGACATAATTAGAGAGTTGGATTGATGAAACCTGGAGGTTGCTCCACATATACTTCTTCTTGAAGTTCACCATTCAGAAATGCACTTTGTACATCCATCTGGAAGACTTTGAACTTCATATGTGCAACAAAGGCAAGGAATATCCTTAGTGCTTCTAGTCTGGCAACAGGTACGAAGGTTTCGTCGTAGTCAATGCCTTCTTCTTGAGAATAACCTTTGGCCACTAGTTTTGCCTTGTTACTTGTGATTACCCCATCGTCATCCATTTTGTTTCTGAAGACCCATTTGGTGCCATTAACTGGGTGACTTCTTGGTCTGAGGACTAATCTTTAGACTTTGCTTCTTTCAAACTGATTCAGTTCCTCTTGCATGGCTTCTATCCAACTCGAATCTTCCATAGCATCTTCTATCTTATTGAGTTCCATTTGAGACAGAAAGCTCAAATAGAAACACTCATTTTGGGTGGCAGATCTTGTCCTAACTCTTGCATTTGGGTCTCCAATGATCAGGTCCTAAGTGTGATCTCTTGCCCATTTGTTTCTTGTTGGAACATCTATTCTGGTGCCTTTTTGTCTGAATTCTTTAAGATCAGCCTCTGTCTTTTGATGTATGGGTTCGTCGCTAGGTGCAGCTCTCTCTACGATCTCTTCTTCTGGGGCTACAATCGTGGTGTTGAGTTCGACCACTTCATTCGTAGTGTCTGAGTTATCGATAGTAGTGTTCTGAGGCACAGCTTTGTCTGAGTCTGTTTCGTCGAATATGATGTGAATTGACATTTCAACGCTTAGAAACATCTTGTTGAACACTCTATAGGCATTGTTATCTGTGGCATATCTAAGAAAGATTCATTCATCTGACTTGGGTTAAAACTTAGTCAGATACTGTTTTTCATTGTTGAGAATATAGCATGCACAACCAAACACATGGAAGTAGCTGACATTTGGCTTTCTTCTTCTCCCCAGCTCGTATGGAGTCTTCTTTAATGTAGAGTGCACAAGAGAACTGTTTTGAGTGTAACACGCAGTGTTGACAACTTCTGCCCAGAAGTATTTAGGCAGACGAGCTGCTGCTAGTAGAGTTCTTCCAGCTTCAATCAATGTTCTGTTCTTTCTTTCAACTACTCCGTTTTGCTGTGGAGTTCGTGGAGTTGAGAAGTTGTGACTGATGCTATTGTCAGTGCAAAACTGATTCATCTCAGAGAAGTTGAATTCTCTACCATGATCACTCCTTATAGCCTTGATTTTCTCTCCATTTTTGTTTATTACCAGTTTGAATAATTTGATGAGTTGGGAGCTTATTTCATCTTTAGAGTTCAGAAATAACACCTAGGTAAATCTGGTGTAGTCATCCACTACGACCAATGAGTATCTCTTCCCTCCATGGCTTGTTGTTGGAATTGGTCCAAAGAGATCCATGTGAAGTAACTATAAGGGCTTATCAATTGAGTTGATCGTCTTACCTTTGAAGGAACTCCTAGTCTACTTTCCAAGTTGGAAGGCGTTGTATGGCCTTTCTTTGACAAAAATGAGCTTGGGTAATCTTGCTACTAGATCTTTGGAGGCTAGTTTTGACATACTCTTGAAGTTGAGATGATATAACCTTTTATGCCAAAGTCAGCTCATTTTGGGTCCTATAAAGGGCCAGCCCCGGCGGGAGTTTATACTTATAAAGGGCCAGCCCCGACTGGCATACACACTGTTTTACAGCTGGTATGCCTGCCCCGGTTGGGGTTTTGTGAAGGAAAAGCCAGCTCTGGCGGGGGTCTTGTTTCTGCTCTGACGTCCTTTGGGAAAACGACCATAACGTTTGATCCGGGAGGAGTTACGAGGCCCACCACCTATCAAATCGAAGATATCGACGAGCTCTACAACTTTCATTCTTTGAGAATTGACAGATTCAGATTGAATCAAGGTGGAAATTGGGCTTGAAGTAGATGCCCTGTAAATTGCAAACATGAGAACTCTTAGCTTTGATCTTCATTGATAAAAAGGCCATAACTCTCACATCCGAACTCTGATTGGGATGATTCAAGATGTTCCGAAAAGATAAGAAGAAGCTCTACAGTAAAATCTAAGTTCCAAGCCATGAACATGTATCCCACTTGGTGTTAAAAGCCCTGCAATCTTCCCTTCTTGTATTTGCTTGCATATTTTAGTCCAAAAGATGTCCGAATTGCTTTTCCTTACTTCTTCATGCCAATAGTCGCCTTTTTCTTACGTTTTCATATCCAAGCTTATAATCTACAAAATGAACACAAAATACATAAAAAGTAACTAAGAAAAATGAGTTTGAATAACTAATTCAAGTAACAGATACCGGATAAATAGGTATAAAACCTACTTATCAGAAATCCACTAAGAATACCTTTACAATCTTTGAATCACTTAGATTCCTTCAAGACCAGCAGTCTTGGAACTTCTTAGTTCACTTAGAACTCTTCAAGTCCAGCAGACTTGGAACTTCTTACTTCACTTTATGAGAGTTGAGTTCTTGAGTTGTGCTACCCAGTTGCCATTAAGCATATGTTCAAAAGAACTGAGTAGCTGAGCAAGTTTTCTTTCTAGATCGTAGAGTTTGGCATTTGAGTGTTCTTCAGTTTTTTGTTATGTGCTTGCTTGATTTCTTGTATCTGCATCTGATTTGTATATAAGGTGCCTTTGAAATATATTTGTTTGAAGGCATCCGTTGAAGCATTAATTGTATTTGACATTTTTGAACACTGATGCTGACTTCCTAAAACTTTTCTGTTTAACCGTCTGGCCCACTGACAAAGTAGACTGCTATATCACCTAACACATGAAAAGGTGTTTTCAGATGACATGTAGTACTTTCCTTAGCTTTTTCAATACGTTTCTTTGTTATATACTAAGGATGAGTGTTGGCCCATTGGGATTCCCGAGAGTCTCAACGTCTATAATCCAATCCATATTTGTTGTATTTTATTCTTTAATAAATGGATAAAGCTCGATGCTTCAAATGCAGACAGATGATGCACTATGATCATGATCGTGGTGTTTAGTTCATTATTGATTCAGCTTGTGAATGACAGACTACGATCTTTCTTAAGCATTGGTAGACTACGATCTTTACTTGCTTGATTTGCATACTCTACATTTCTGAAAGCAGACTACGATTCTTGACTAGGCTTCTACAATATCTTGGCTAGCTTGACAGACTACGATTATGTTGAAGCCTATCTTATTACATCTCAAAATTGATCAACCTAAAAGTTTTGATCTTTTTTTCTATACATTCATTTACAGAATGATAAACATTTAGCATAGATCAAACCTAACAATCTTTGATTTATCACTAAGTCCTTGTACATGTATTCCTTGAAGGACTTTACGTATAAACATGTTTATTTACTTTTAACATCAAATTTGAATATGCTATTCCCAACAATCTCCCCCTATTTGATGTTGACATAACTAAGGAGATTTGTATCATAATCATTAATTTCTAAATGCAGGATGCTAGAAAGTAAATACGACTTAGTGTTTCAGTGAGTAGCTAAAATCTCTAGAGAATAAGCATAAAGTTATTGATGTTTATAAGACCATATATTATAATAAAGAATAGTTACATCAATAAGAAATAAATTTCAACTTATCTCTACTTCTTCTGCCTTTTTCTTCTCAGAGGATTGACATGCTCTACAGCTCTCCTTCTTCTGCTGGCTTTATCTCTCCATGCAATGTCTTTCATCTCGCTTTGACTTTGCCATTCTCCAATGTCATGTCTATTCATAAAGGTAGGGTCTCCAATTGGCATGTTTAGGCCAGTAGTGGTTACCCCTTGTGAGTTAGGAGATGGCCCTCGACTCTTTAGTGGTTGCGCCATGAGAATGGGCTGGCGATGTACAGGTTGTGGAGTCTGATGGCGAGGCTATCTTGAGGGAGGGCTCCTTAAAGATTGAGAAATTTTTTCCTCTTCCATTGCCTTTCTCTCCTTCCCTTTTATTCTCCCCCTTTATGTCAACATCAAGGGTTCGAATGTCGTTTGACAGACGATTCTTGCCTTGGACAAGTTCTTGGAGCTGATTCCTGGATTGATTAATGTCTTCACGATTTTCTTTAACTAGAGAGTCAGTTTGAGAGGTGTGCTTTTGTAGAATGGCCAAGACAGTGTCTGTTTGTTCTATCTGACTCATTGAATATTCTTGAAATTCTTTCATTGAGGCTTGTAAGCTTGAGAGACTTTTCATCACAAGTTTATTTTAAGTTTCCTGAGTCTTCTGCAGAAGGATAACTGCTTCCTTGTGCTTCCGAGCAGACTAAAAGTAAATTTGATCCCTTTTATTAATGTTGTGGATCATTTCCTTGATGATCTCCCTAAGCTTATTTGTGAGCTCAGAACTCATATTGTTGGGAAGGGTGTTGGCAGCATCTATCAAGTGGTTCAGCCTTGTGTGGACAAGTAAAGAGTGAGTATTAAGATCTTCTTGAATATATGTAGTCACTTTCTGTGATGCATTAGACAACTAAGATTTAGTGGGAAGAGCTGAGAGAAGCTCAAGAATTTGTTGAAGGTCTGTAGGAGAGGCTCTTGTATTTTGATTTTGCAGATTGTAGAGAGCAAGATCAAGATCAAAATAATTATTGGTTGAGGAGGAAGGAATATCCGAAGGAGGTGCAGGCATTGGGGTTTGGGTTGTGGGAGGAGGGGCTGTTGCTGCTGATTGAGTGGGTGACTCTACGATTTGAGTAGGATCGATATTCGTAGAGTGAGAAATGGTGGGAGATTGTATTAATATAAAGTTAGGTATATTTTTTCATTATTTAAAGAATGTTGGGATTCTGCAGCTGGAAATTGGTTTAATGGTTTAAGAATCACTTTTAACCATCTTGGCAATTCGTAGAATTGTTTGAAATTTGATGAAGGACAGTGATTAACTCTGAAAGAGATGGGAATTGATTGTACCTCACGCTTAATTTCTGAAGAGGGATGGTTAGTGATCAGCTTCTGGGGAAAAATGAGGTTGTCAGGGAATCCATGAGCTAGCACTGAGATTGCTGGATAGGCTTTGAAATTCCAGAACATGTGATCCCAGGAGTTGAGAATTTGGATTATGTGATAGGGCATCATTGGTAAGTATGAGAGCAACTGACTGTAGTTGGCTCTCCTATATCTATCCCAGCCCACTGCTATATTCTCAACTTCATCATCCTCTTCTTCTACCCGATCTTCATTTTCTTCATTTGAAATTTCCACCACTTCAAAAATCTCCTCATTTCTTATCTATTCTTCAGCCCTTTCTCCCTCCATAGCTTTCACACCTTCGATTTCCATATCTTCTTATATCTCCCCCTTAGCTGTAGCACTTTTTGGCACAGGGACTTCGAGAGTCTCCCCCTCAATCTGATCATTCATTTGTTCTTCAGGCAGCTCCCCCTCAGTTGAAGCACTTACTAGTACAGGGATTTCAAGAAGCTCCTTTTCTGAAGCTATTTTTCTTTCTTCTTCCTTCAAGGCTTTCTCATTTTTAAGAACATATTTCTTGATATGCTTTCTCTTTGTCTTTCTGGGCTGAGCTTCAGCCTCGGTGCTCTCTTCAGCCTCAGCTTTGACAGTTGGTTCAGGCTGAGATACTGCTGCAGCATCCACTTCTGGAGTAATGGTAAGTCTAGACTCTACGATCAATAATAACTCTATGATCGAACAGAGTGAAGATTTCTTTATTTTGTGGCTACGTTTTCTCTTCTTAAGAAGCTAAGAGATGGTGGCTCTGTCTTCTTCCTCTTCAGACTACTACTCCTTCCTCTTCATTTCCTTTAGAATTTTAGTGCCCAAACTTTCTTGGGGTGCATCAGTGGTTTGAGGCTCTTCTATTCCTTTCATTTTCCTCTTACCCTTTCTTTTTCTGATCAAAGCAATAGGTTTTTCTTGATTAATTTCTTCTTCTTCATCAACTTCCTTTACAACCGACATGTTTCCTGGTAGTTCAGATACCTTTTCTTCACCAGTCCTTCCACTAGATTCAAACATCATTTTTATGTCTTCTGCAGGGTTTCTTTTTCAGTTTTGAAACAGCTGCTAGGTCATTCTTCTATTAGGATTAATGGGTTCACCTTCCTTGTTCCCAATTTTGTCACCAGAGCTAATTGTAGAATTATGCTTATATACCTCCTATAGAGCATTTTTTTTAGAGCTCTTTGTCTTCTTGGAGTTGAGCATCCACTTCCCTATCCAATCTATGAGCAGAGCACCATAGTTGAGTTGAATTCTGAAGTAGATAGCTATCATGAGTTTTAGTTGAACTTCATTTATAGAGTCGTGGCCAGAGCTTTTACAGCATACGCACTTCCCAACAATGTCAGCCAGAAATTCATACTTTTGGGGAAACTATTTATTCTTGTATTCCTTGACACTCTGAGACTTTGTGTGATGCATCTTTTTCAGACCTTCATAGAAGTCGATGACACTCATGGATATGAGTCCCTTTGATTTGAAACCTAGAGCTAGGTTTATATCTTCAGCTTTGAGTTCAAAGACTTGTAGTGATAATGTCGTCTTCAAAGACTTTATTATTGTAGAACTCTTGCACCAGCTTCGGGTAGATCCTTGTGCTGGTGCTTAGATCTTCTTCAAGACCAGCTTTCTTTAGAAGAGATAGAGTCTTGTGGTACTGAGGGTCAGCTGTACTGAATTCGTCGAAGTAGAGTTGGTAACTAGATATAACACTGGAAGCATCCATTGATTTTCATGAAAAGAGGTTGGTTGATCGTTCTGAAAGCTAAGGTTTCTATTGAGAGAGAGGGAGAGGAATGAGCTTTTGAAATTCTGAGGTGAATTTTCAAAAAGCCTTTTCAAACTTTATTTATAACTTCCCTCCTCACGATCTGCATAGTAGGGCACGTGTTGAGTTCAGTTGGGCTCCACGATTTTAAATAATGTGGAAAATATTGATATGCCCTTAGCTCCCCCTGAGCTACTGTATCCTTTGGGAAAGCTGCGATTGTCGAGACTGCTCTACGATTGTTGAGTTCACTGCTGATTCTACTCTACGATCATTGTCTGTCCTGGTCCTTGTGATGAACTCTGACTTAGTATTCCTTCTAGGTTAAGGTATCTCAGGAAGGGCCAACCTCTTAGACTGAACTAAGGGTCAGGTTTGTCCCTAAGGCGCTTATCAGAAGGGTTGCTTGGATTTGATAGGAACGATGTCATCAAAGGATGCTTCTCTGCCATGTCGAGACTGTTCTACGCGTGGTTTCTCTTTAGTCATCTCTGCGATTTTAACATAACCTTTTTATCTGCATGGTTAGCACAAAATAGAGCATAGAGTTTATGGTTGTAGATTTAGCATACCTAACTCATTTATCAATTTATTAAACTTGGATTCATCTAAAGGTTTTGTAAAGACATCAGCAAGTTGATTTTCAGTAGGGATGTATTGTAAAGATATAGTTCCATTTTGGACATGATCCCTAATAAAAGATATCTTATCTCTATATGTTTAGTCCTAGAATGCATGACAGGATTATGTGCTATTGCTATGGCACTTGTGTTATCACAATGAACATTTATAGATTTGAAATCAAACCCATAGTCTGCTAGCAGATTTTTCTTCCATAAGATTTGAGCACAACAGCTGCCAGTAGTAATGTATTCAGCTTCAATTGTTGAGGTAGATATTGAGTTTTGCTTATTGCTAAACCAGGACACAAGTCTGTTTCATAAGGTGGGGTGATTGTAAGATCCCGACTTTTATGAAATAAAAATCTAATTTAATTTATGATTATTATTCTAAAACTGTAAAATGTTAAATTGATAAATTGTCAAATGAGTAATTAATCGGATAAACTAATTAATATATTAATACAATTAGAAGCATTGCTCATGTGGGTGGTGGCTAGGAATGCTGAAAATGGTGGAGTAATGAAGTCATATGTAATGATTAAACAAAGGAAAGTGGGAAATGATGGGGCAGTATTATATATATATATATATATATATATATATATATATATATATATATATATATATATACCTACTCACCCTTGTCGGTAAGAATTGAGAAGGGAAATGAGGGTGAGAATTGTCTCTTATGAGACAAATAGCCAAAAATTAAGGAAAGTGGATAAGAAAAGAAAGAAAGAAAAAATAATAAGAATGATAAAGGAATATAAATAAAGAGGAAAAAGAAATCAGTATTCTCTCATTCCCAGCTCTCATGCTCGGTAGAAAAATTAAGAAAGAAAGAGAAGGAAGAAGAAGAGGAGAGATAAGAGAGAGAGAGAGAGAAGAAGAAGAAGAAAATAAAGAAAAAGAAAAATGAAATCAAGAAAACGGTATGTTTAAAACCTTTGATTTATTTTTATATTTAAGTTTTCATGAATTTTGTGACGCCCCCAAAATTAGGTATACATCACCCATCTTGGGTCGTCAGATACATGGTATAGAATACAAACATAACTTACTAATACAACTGTCGTGTACAATACGACAAAACATAACTGTGAGTTTGAATACAATTATTTTCTACTAGAGACTATAAAAACTCAAAAGGAGTCCTCATTACAATTATTGTCACACTATTTAATAGAATAGTGAGGACTACTAATACTATCATCTGGTCCATCAATCCGTTCTCCGACTCGTCCCAGCTATATTCTCATTTTCTGAAGAGAACAGTGAAAGAAAGGGTGAGCTCAACTAGCCCAGTAAGAAATATTATGACTAAGATAGTGCAGAATAAATTATCATTAGCCTTCAACAGTGTTAAATTGATAAAATATAACGAACATCAAGTTTAACTGCAGCGGAACGAGCAATCCATTAAAAGAGTCAAGTAGAGAATAAAATCTACTATCTTCTATGATTTAAAAGGTTTTTCAACACTGTTATCGCTGGGACTCAGCTTAATAAAATAATCCACATCATCGAATCACCCCTGCACTACGGCCAAGGATATTCGTGTATTCATTAATGGTCATGATCATGCCAACAACTGTCCATCAATGCACTACGGGCCAATAAGGACTTTTACCACATCATTTGTAACATTACAGTCATGATTATACCGAATAATCCCTAGTCATAATCATACCAAGTCCATCTATGCACTACAGGCCACAGATGACTTTTAACATTTTATAAACTTAAGGATGATGACAATGATATAAGAATTCAATAAAACAAGTTCAAGAATTAATTTATCCAAGAATTAACAACGTCCAAATTGTCAACATGATACTGCTTTGTGGAGTAAAATTTAAGAATGCTTAGAAGAATATTTTCATGAAAAGATACTTGATGAAACGCAATTATCAAGGATATTCCACAAATTTCATGGAGTATAGAAGTCAAAACTTAACCAACTAAGTATAATAAAGAATGGAATAAGAAAAGAAATCATCATGTATGCGATAGACCGCACAGACAGGTTATTCCAACAGAATAATAAATAATGGAACCAGGTCCGGCGTAAAACGCACAGACAGGATATTCTAACAGAATAATAATAAAGACGAAACTAAGTCCGGTGTAAAACACACAGACAGGATGTTCCAACAGAATAATAATAAAAACGGAACCAGGTCCGGTGTAAAACACACAGACAGGATGTTCCAACAGAATAATAATAATGATGGAACCAGGTCCGGTGTAAAGCACACAGACAGGATGTTTCAACAGAATAATAGAATAATGTCACCAAGTATAGGGTAGACCGCGTATACAGGTTATTCCAACAGAATAATAAGAAATGGAACAACAAAAATTCTCTTTATGAATAAGAAAGAATAACACCCCTTACCGTTTTAAAGAAGAACTGAAATAAGGAAGTAGTTAAGTAGCAGAATACTTTTCTTCTCCCTCTCTCTATAGTTTCTCTCTCTAGAGTTCAGTGAATTCGTAAGAAATAATGAAGGAATGAGCTGCTATATATAGAAAAATAGATCGCTAAATAATTCATATTATTAACTGACAATAATTGAATCAAACTGAGTGACTTCTCACATAAGCATTAATAATCAATACCGTGTGCTACTATTCAACCACACGTATTACTATACTTTTACTACCGAGTAGTTCAACAGTATCAATGGTAAAACTTCCGCCGTTATTTTTAATAAAATATTTTTGTCGTTTTCTCAATCCGACAATAATTTCGTTGTGGGGTCTACCAATGATTGTGCCGTTGTACGAATATTCCCTGTTAAAACGAATATTTCCCGACCAATCGAATATTATATAACAACTTGCGTACTTTGTAAAATTTATAAATATTACCCACAACAATAACATTATATTAAATTAACTCCATAATATTCAAAAATGATATTTATAGAAAATTCATCTTTATTTATAAAAATTGGGGTCTTACAAATTTTATATGAAAAGATTTTGTTTATACTTGATTTAGATAATTTAAACTTGTATAAACAAGAATCAAATGAGAGAAATCAAGAAATCAAATGAAAAACAAAATCTAGAAATTTTCAGAAAAATTAGTTTACTACTTTATTTTATAAAATCCACAACTCTTTGTGTATAATGAGTTAGGAGACAAGTCATATATCAAAAGAAAGTCCTAGAAGTAAGCTAAATACAAAAAATGGAATCAGCCCAAAATTCCTTGTGGAATTTCGTGGTGACTGTTTGAATGAAACTTGTACAAAGGACTCATAGTCCGAAAAATCAGTGTTCTTAAGCTCTATTGCGTGAGTTATAATTTTTAATCCGACCGTTGGATCATTGTAATTTTTGGATATGTTATACACATATAAGTTGAGTATATGTCCCTAAATTTTGAACCGTTAAAGATTAACTTATGATTTGTTATGAGTTTTAATAGGTGACTTATTCAGAATTTTTGGTAGCAGAATTTTCGGTAAGCCTGTTTCACTATGTTAGATGCGAAATTTAGAAAAAACTTTCTTCTACAAAGTTATAAAGAATTAAATTTCGTATGGAAAGAATATATGATCCGTATTTTTCTGATAAAAGGGCTAATTATTATGAGTTATTGAAGTTTCTAAATATTTAAATTTATAACTAAATTATCAGAAAAATTATTTGGGCTGAAATATTTTTACAGAAATCTTATACTATTAGTTTAGAATTTCTGTAAATTTTTTATAAATTATTGAAAAGCAGAAGTAATTATTGTATTTTTAAACTATTTATAGTTAGTTTGAAAATAGAAAAAATTCATAGAAAATTCTATGAATGATGAAAAATTATGAAACTTGGTGAAAAATCTTATAATATTATTTAATAATTTCTAGACAGTTTTGAAAAATTATTGAATAATATAAATTTTTATTGTATTTTTTAAAACTATTTATAGTTAGTTTAAACACAAAGGAAATTCATAGAAATTTTTATGAATGGTGAAAAATTATGAAATTTGCTGAAAATATTATAATAATATAATATTAATATGGATGATGTTTTAAAGGTATAAAAGTATGTGGAGTTAGTATTTCTATTTTGAAGCTATTAAATGATAGTTTTTATATATAGAAATAATTATAGAAAATTGTCGGATAATCCGAAAAATATGAAAAATATATGAAGTGAACAGTTGTCTGGAAATATTCGTTTGGTCGGGAAATATTCTTTTTATCGGGGAATATTCGTACGACTGTGAAATCATTAGTAGACCACATAACAGAATAACTGTCGAATATAGAAAGTAGCATAAATAACCTTTTTATAAAAAATAACGGCAAAGCTTTTACCGTTAAATTATTAAAATACCCGATGATAAAAATACAGTAATACGCGTGATCCCACAGTAATACACGATATTGCACAGTAGCGCACGGTATTGCACAGTGATTCATATTATTAATTCTTACGTAAGAAGTCACTATGTATTTCATTCAATAATTGTCACATTAGTTATTGCACAGTGATTCATATTATTGATTCTTACGTAAGAAGTCACTAAGTCTTTCATTCAATAATTGTCACAGTAGTTATTGCATAGTAATTCATATTAGTTGATATGATATAATTATACCAGTTGGAAGTATTACGAGTCTATGTTAATAATTGTAAATAACTGCTGAAAGATTGAAAATGTGTAAATAATTGATGAATAAAAGGTGTTGATTAAAGATAAGTATGATATACAGATGTTTGTTCAATTATTTTCTTTTTACAAAAGTAAGTTTTGAATGACTTGCTGACACTCTACTTTTCCTAAAGTAATACGGACCACAACTCTACTATTGAACAAATTTTGTTAAAACGTGTACAAGTTGGTTTAAATTTCTCTGTGGGACCATAAATTTCACTACCATTACTTTATGAAGTTCATTTTATTATTTTGTCAAAGCGTGTGTGCTAATTGTTTCCTCAATTTTCATGTTAAATAGGTTACCCGATTGAGCAACTAAATACACACCATCACTACACTAAAAATATAAAATTCTTTTACTACAATATTGTGAGTATTTCTGTTGAGTGTAAGGTTACTCCAAGTGTAGATAAGGAATGCAAGCATTGTTTAAGTTCATCAATTTCATAGAAAACATAATCAAATCACATGCTAAGGTAAGGGGTATCATATTTATGGTAAAGGAATGTCATTTTCTATCATACTTCATATTATGGTAAGATATTATTATTCATTTCTTCAACTTATCATTAAATGGTGAAAAGACCTGTATTGATTAGAATATCCTTAATAGTTTGTGCTTCATCTAATATCTTGACATGGATCTTTCTATTCAGTCTTAAGTTCATATTTTTGAGTCAGGAACTTTACATTACTTAAACATTATATTCTATCAGGAATTCTAACCGATTTTCTAGATATCATGATGGCAATTTGTACTCTGGATAATTAAGTTGAAAATCACTAAGATTTATTTTATCTTATTATTCTGATTATTTATGTAAGACCCCAACTTATTATAAATAAAATTAAATTTCTTTTATTCATTATCTTGAAATATTAAGGAGTTAATTTGATATAATGCTTTGGTTATGGGTGAAATGTGCAAATTGTGCAAAATAAGTAAGTGGTTATAAAATATTCATTGTTGTCGGGGAATATTCGTTTGGTCGTGGAATATTCTTTCTATCGTAGAATATTCATACGACGGCGCAGCCATTTGTGGGCCCCATAACGGAAAACGGTCGGATGAAAAAAATGATAAATTTGAGTTTTTACAAATAACGGCGTAGTTGTTACCATTAACACTGTTGAAATACCCGGTGGTTAAAATACAGTAAAACGCGTGGTTGCACAGTAGCACACGATTTTGCGCAGTATTTTTGAATTATTGATCCTTACGTAAGAAGGCACTACTCAATAATTGTTAGAGTAATTACTTTTCACTATTTTATTGATTCAATAATTGCTACGTTGATATTTTATATTATTGTTGTTTCAATAATTGTTAATGCACAGTATCTCCATTATCAGATCAATAATTCATATTATTTGAATAATATTATTAGATAGCAGTATTGACAATGTCTAAGGAAGTTCTGTCTAAATAGAGGTTTGGTCACCTAATTACGCGCCAATAAGGAGAAATCCTTATCGGAAAGTCTCCTCTTTCCTGGGAACGACCTGGTTGTCATAATTGTGATTTTATAATATTATTTGTAAATAATTAATTATTAATTTATATGATAAGAAAATAATTATTTTATGTGGATATAAATTTTGGATATATTTATTGTGGTTATAAATGGAGGAATTAATGCTGAGGTGATTTATCAGTATTTTGTAAAAATGGAGGTATTAAAAATCGTCCGTATGTGAATTTCAGACATTTTCTGTTTGGAATTTAGAAAAACTTTCTTCTACAAAGTTGTAGAGAATTAAATTTCCTATGAAAAGCATATGAATTTCGTATTTTTCTAATAAAAGGGCTATTTATTATGAATTATTGAAGTTTCTGATTATTGTTTAAATGATAAAATATTTTGGAAATTTCTAGAATTGGTGGGCCCCACTTTTGGTTGGTGAGAAATGTGCTGAAATTTTATTTCAAATGTGGTGGGCATGAATAGTAACAGGTAAAGCCATCAGGTAGTAGGTTAACTCTGCTTCGGCGTTCTAGTATTTTTCTATAAATAGGGTGCTTAGTTAGAATTGAAAATCACACCAGAAGCAAATTTTCTCTCTCTTTATATTATCGAGCGTATTTTGTGAGTATTTAGATACTTTGAGAGTTGTTATTCAGTGCAAGTTCTTTCGACTTTACATCCGATATTCTGATCAGAAATACTATTATTTTGAGGTAAGGGATGTTATTTTTTTCTTATATGATATTATTTTATTCAATATCATTATGCTAAAATATTAATATAAATTTTATTGTGGGATTTTTACCTTTTTGTGTTGGGGTTACTATTCACGTATACGGCACTATTTATAGAAAAATAAAATTTTCTCTTTTTTGTCCCAGATGTCTATTATGGTTACTATCTTTGATTGTATCCAAATTTTGATCTTTATTATCGCATTTTACTCCATTATGGTTTATTATGGAGTATTTATAAACTTAAATTATCTAAAGTACGAATCTCTAATCTTTGGTTTTTTATCTTATTGGATTCGTTCTCTAAAATATTTTTCATCATCCTCAGTCCTTAATGATGATACTTGATGAATATCTTTGCCCTGTAGTTCAAAGACGAATGATTAACTGATGAATATCTTTGGCCCGTAGTGCAAAGATGAACAGGTATTGAGATGAACATGACCAACTAGTGATACAAATGAATATCTTTGGCCGGTAGTGCAAAGATGAATATTTGATTCAAGATGTATATTGATTGATATTATACAGACAAAATATTGATGATGGACTTTTAAATCTTAGAAGATAGTAGAATTCATTCTCTACTTGACTCTACTAATGGATTGCTGTTTCCACTGCAGTTGTTGATCTAAAACTTGTTGTCTGTTATATTTTATCAGATTTTTTCCTGTTGAAGACTAATGATAATTCGTTGTATATTATCTTAGTCATAATATTCTTTACTGGGCCAGTTGAGCTCACCCTTTTTTTTTGTTCCATTGTTCTTCTCAGGAGGATAGAATTTAGCAGAAACTAGCCGGGGTATGGAGTGATGATTCAAGATAATTGTTTTAGTAGTCCTCACTATTTTGTAAAATAGTGTATCAATAATTATAATGAGGACTCCTTTTGAGTTTGAATACTATCTATTAGACAATATTTGTATTTAAACTCACAGTGCTGTGCTGTCTTATTTTGCACGACAATTGTATTAATAAAGTTGTATTTGTTTCTGTACCATATATTTGGCGACTCAGAATAGGTGATGTATACCTATTTTGGGAGCGTCACAGTTGGTATCAGAGCTTAGGGATATGGTCTCTGGCGGAGATCGGAGAATAGAACTAGGAGGGGAGAGATGAGTAAATCATTCGCTAGTGTGTCCTACCTAAGCTTATTTGTTGGTCGGTTATAATATAGGGATATTATGTGATATGTTAATTTGTTTAATTAACCCTTGTTTTATGGCAGTATTTGAGAATAGCAGCCGAGAACGTTAACAATGGAGTAAATGAGACCGTAGAGACACCTTTAATCACCACCCAGGAGAACGTGCAACAAGATGGCAATATTCCTCCTGTAAACAACACTATCGAACAAATGATGAATGATGGGATGTTTAGAAGTTTTTTACAGTTCATGTAAAATTAGACGAGGGAGACTCGTGTACAAAATACGGGTGGAAATGATAGCAACGCACGGCTTGTCACAGCCAAGCAGTTCAAAGTGTTGGGACCACCAGAATTTACGGGAAAGTCGGATCCGATCAAGGCGAAAATATGGGTCAAGCAAATTACCAAGATATTCGATGTCTTGGAATGCACGGAGGAACAGAAGGTTCCATTCGCCACATTTATGTTCCATGGTGACGCAGATTATTGGTGGGAGTCTGTGAAGTGTACCCAGCCAGCCGCACTCAACATGTCTTGGGAAAAATTTCAGAAACTATTTAATGACAAGTACTTTCCTGAAAGTATTCATCATATGAAGGAGGTGGAGTTTATCAGACTGGAATAAAATAACATGACGGTGTCCCAGTACGAGGCGAAGTTTGCAGAGTTATCCAGGTTTGCACCTCATTTGGTCGAGAAATGAGGAACGAATGACGAGGATGTTTCTGAGAGGTCTAAAACCCGATATTCGGCAATATCTTATCTCTCATAAATTTTTTTTATATTTAGGTGTTGTAAACAAGGCTCAATTATTAGAGCGAGATAATGAGTATGTTTAACCGAGGGACCACAACCAGGGTCATACCGGTGGCGGCAGCCATCGGAGCAATGAAAATCAGCAGGGAGGAAAACATTCGGACAAAAGCGGTAACCACTCTAGTGGTAATCGTGGCCGTGATAATAGAATGAGCGAGTCGGGAGGAGATTTCAAGAAGAGAAGGTACAACAATGATAACGTGAAGACGTCAGCACAAACATCAACTATTTCTAGGAGAGGAGAACGAGCACCGATCGTTTTTAAAAATGCGGGAAAGAGGGACACATCAGCCCAAACTGTCCACAACAATCCAAGGTGTGTTATAACTGTAGAAAGGAAGGTCATATAGCTAGAGATTGTCTTGTAGTGAAACCAAGTCCAGCGGGAATGGTGACTCTGAAGGCTGTTCTGAAAAAGTCAAAGTCAGCGGTTCCTAGAAGAGCATTTGTCGTGACTGGCCAAAACGCGAGGAACCCGAACGAGGTGATCACGGGTAAGCTAATCATAAACTCTTGCGAAGTTTATACCTTATTAGATACCGGTTCGACCCATTCTTTTATCTCTCCTTCTTGTGCTCAACGTTTGAACTTGACTCCAGAGAAGTTAGACCTTGACTTATATGTTGAGACTCTATTAGGAGAAACTTTCATTACATCTACTATTTATAAATCTTGCTTAATTCAGGTTGGTACAATCACATTACCAGTCGATCTTATTTCTTTGAAAATACTTGCATTTGATGTGATTTTAGGGATTGATTGGTTAACTATTCATCATGTCAAAATTGATTATTTTCGTAAGGTTGCTAGTTTTCATATTCCTAATCAACCTGTTATGCGAATTCAAGCTACCAAACCACTAAAATCAATCACTGTCATATCAAACCATAAAGCTATTCGTTTATTAAAAAATGGATGTCAAGCTTTCTTAGCCCATGTCACGGACTTGGATAAAAATACGTCAGGTTTGAATAATATTTCTGTTGTTAGTGAATTTTCTGGTGTATTTGCTGAAGAACTTCCCTGTCTACCCCGAGAACGTGAAGTTGAATTCTTTATTGTCCTTGAACCTGGTACAAAGCCCATTTCTAAAACTCCATATCGAATGGCTCCTATTGAACTTCAGGAGTTAAAAGTCCAACTACAGGAATTGTTAGACATCGGTTTCATTCATCCTAGTACATCTCCTTAGGGTGCTCCGATTTTATTCGTGAAGAAAAAAGATGGGAGTATGCGACTTTGTATTGACTACCGTGAATTAAACCATGTCACCATCAAGAATAGGTATCCGCTACTTCGTATTGATGACCTTTTCGACCAGTTGCAAAGAGCACAATTCTTTTCAAAGATCGATCTTCATTCTAGATATCATCAACTGAAGATTAAAACTGATGATATTCTAAAGACTGCTTTCAGAACTCAGTACGGGCATTATGAATTCTTAGTCATGTCTTTGGAATTGACTAATGCTCCTGCTGCTTTCATGGATATGATGAATTGTGTCAAAGAATATTTGGATCATTTCGTTGTTGTCTTTATTGATGACATCCTCATTTATTCCGAAAGCCGTGAAGATCATGAGCACCATTTGAAGCTGGATTATCGAGCGTATTTTATGAGTATTTATTGAGGTAAGGGATGTTATTTTCTTCTTATATGATATTATTTTCTTCAATATCATTATGCTGAAATATTAATTTGAATTTTATTGTAGAATTTCTACCTCTTTGTGTCGGGGTTACTATTCACGTTTACGACACTATTCACGTATACAGCACTATTCATGAATATGGCACTATTCGCAGAAAAATAAATTTTTTTTTCTTTGTCCTAGATGTCTATTATGGTTACTATCTTTGATTGTATCCATGTTTTGATCTTTATTCTTGAATTTTACTCCATTATGGTTTATTATGGAGTATTTATAAACTTGAATTATCTAAAGTACGAATCTCTAATCTTTATCTTTTTATCTTATTGGATTCGTTCTCTAAAATGTTTTTCATCATCCTTAGTCCTTAATGATGATACTTGATGAATATCTTTGTCCTGTAGTGCAAAGATGAATGATTAACTGATGAATATATTTGGCCCGTAGTGCAAAGATGAACATGTGTTGAGATGACCATGACCAACTGGAGATACAAATGAATATCTTTGGCCTATAGTGCAAAGATGAATATTTGATTCAAGATGTATATTGAATGTTATTATATGGATAAAATATTGATGATGGACTTTTAAATCTTAAAAGATAGTATAATTCATTCTCTACTTGACTCTACTAATGGATTGCTGTTTCCGCTGCAGTTGTTGATCTAAAACTTGTTGTCTACTATTTTATTAGATTTTTCCCTGTTGAAGACTAATGATAATTTGTTGTATATTATCTTAGTCATAATATTCTTTACTGGGCTAGTTGAGCTCACCCTTTTCCTTTTTATTCCATTGTTCTTCTCATGAGGAGAGAATTTAGCAGGAACTAGCCGGGGTATGGAGTGATGATTCAAGATAGTGTATCAATAATTGTAATGAGGACTCCTTTTGAGTTTGAATACTGTCTATTGGATAATATTTATATTTAAACTCATAGTGTTGTGTTGTCGTATTTTGCACGACAATTGTATTAATAAAGTTATATTTGTTTTTGTACCATGTATTTTGCGACTCAGAATAGGTGATGTATACCTATTTTGGGAGCGTCACAATTTATGTCTATTCATTATATATATCATTGTCATCATCCTCGTGCTTATATTGCGGTGAAAGTCCTCTTTGGCCCGTAGTGCATAGATGGACAGTTGTTTAGCATGATCATGACTACTAGTGATACTAACAAATATCCTTGGCCCGTACTGCATGGATAATTTGATGATATGAAATATTTAATGTTACAGATGAATGATGTGGTGAAAGTCCTCTTTGGCCCGTAGTGCATAGATGGACAGTTGTTTGGCATGATCATGACCACTGGTGACACTAACAAATATCCTTGCCCTGTAGTGCATGGATAATTTGATGATGTGAAATATTTAATGTTACAGTCGAATGATATGGTGAAAGTCCTCTTTGGCCCGTAGTGCAAAGATGGACTGTTGATTAGTTATTTTACAGTTGTATGTGTTTGGCCCGTAGTGCAAAGATAGACTGTTGATTATTGGTTTTACAGTTGTATGTCTTTGGCCGTAGTGCAAAGATGAATTTAATGGCATAATTATAAACATAAACTGTGAATTGGTATAACCATGAGCTATGTGTTTCAGGTAAAAACAGGTGGTGAAAGTTCTCTTTGTCTTGGGTACAACGAAGAACTATTGATTAGTGTTACATAAATAAAATATTGATGATGGACTTTTAATTTGGAGAAGATAGTAAACATTACGTTCTACTTGTGTGACAACCCCAAAATAGGTCCATTCCACCCAACCCATTATGAGTCATCAAATACATGGTACAGAAAATAACTACAACTTTATTACAACAATTGTCGTGCAAAATACAACAACACATATGCTGTGAGTTTGGATACAAATATATACCAAATGTGACATTGGACACCATCATGTATCAGCACCTCACAAAGGTACCTTACATAAAGGTACAGTCAAAAACTGTTTTAGAAACTAGAATCTTTGGGAAGTGCTTAAGAAAACCTTCGTACATGGGAGGCCATGCTTCTAGGTTATGATAGATATCATATGGCCACAGAATTATCATTGGTTGACCCAATAGACCCCAAAGAAAAACGAGAAGATTACTATCATATTCTTCCCAATGGTGAGTCTTCTCTTGACTTATCATTATCTCCACTATCTCTAATTGAGAATTATACTTCAAACAAATACCAAGATTATATAGGTAGTGCTCGTAGATATACTCAGCAAGTGGATGAGCACAACCCTGTCTTATGATGACACGAGGTTGTATGTCATTAGACATCTTGTATGATAATGACGAAACACCCTTCCAACGTTGGGTTCGACTCACCCTATTTTCTTCACCAAATATAACTACTAAATGATGACCACCGTTCTATTCCCTTGTTACCCCCGCTTGACCCAGCTACACTCTTATTACCTGAAAGGAATTATGAAACAAAAGGGTGAGCACAACTAGCCCAGTAAAGAATATCATAACTAAAGATAAATAAATTATCAATAGTCTTCATCAGTAATAAATCAGAGATTTAGAACATATGGTAGATGATAAAAATTTTAACCATAGTTGCAGCGGAACGAGCAATCCATTAGAAGAGTCAAATAGACTATAAAGTCTATTATCTTCTCCATGTTAAAAATCCACCAACAATGTTTTATCCCTGTAACACCAATCAACAATTCTGGTCCACAATCATATGAATAACTCATAATCATAACTGTAGTTCTAAATTCTTCTTCTCATCCAGGACGAATATAATTTTTATCACCTATCTTTACCTGAAACATCAAAGATCATGGTTACACCAAATCACATTTCCTGTTCATAATCATACTAATAACTTCATCTTTGCACTACGGCCAAAGATATTCATTTGTATCACCAGTTGGTCATGTTCATCTCAACATCTGTTCATCTTTGCACTACTGGCCAAAGATATTCAACAACATGTCATCTTTGCATTACGGGCCAAAGATATTCATCAACAATTCATCTTTGCACTACATGCCAAAGATATTCCTCAACAGTTCATATTTGCACTACGACCAAATATATTCATCAACAGTTCATATTTGCACTACAGGCCAAATATATTAATATCTCAAAGAAATATATAATCATTCCAGAATTTATATAAAACAATAATTATAACCATGTTGATCAATTCACCTTTGCACTTAAGCTAAAGATATTCACTTATAAATTCAATGGTCATGATCATACCAGTCAACAATTCAACTTTGCACTACTGGCCAAAGAGAACCCGTAGTCATGATCATACCAGAAATTTACCCATCTTTACACTCAAGTCAAAGAGAAATATCATCATTAGGGTTATAAAAATGTTATATATGATAATAAAATCAATATAATCAACATATAGATTTAATCTCAAGAGTAATATTCATAAACCAACTATAATTTGGTCAGAAAAAGAGAATAGTAACTCGTGAATAGTAACTCATGAATAGTAACTCGTGAATAGTAACTCGTGAATAGTAACTCATGAATAATAAACTCGACATAAAAAGGTAGAAATTCTACAATAAAATACATACCAATATTTCAGTATAATGATATTGAAAGAATAATATTTCTTAAGCTTATAAACAATTTATTTTAATTATTTATACTTTACTAAATAATGCATTTAATCATCCTAAAATGCCAAACTCATAAGATTTCATCACCAATAACTAAAAACCCTCATCAAAAATCTGCATATACCTCATATAGGATTTTCAAGCCATAAAATCCTATTTTCTAATTTTCTTACTTCACAAAACATATTTAATTCATTTACTCATAACTAGACCATTTTCATGAAAAAATACCAAATCAGTTCCAAAAATATTTCTTTTCTGGGATTTAGCATAATATAGTCCCATAGTGAACATATATTTTTCTCAGAATTTTTAAAAGTCATTTACTATTTTTCATATGGCCAAAACAGCCGAATATTTAGACATTTATCAAAAATTGTACTTTTATCTAAAAATTCTGAAATTCACAGAGTATACTCCTATCATATACATGTACTCCCAATAAAAATTTCATCAATTTTGGAGTTAACCACAAGAAGTTATAAGCGGTTACTTTTAAAATAGTCTTTTCTTATAAAATTCATAACTCTTAATCTATACATCCAAAAATCACCATTTTTGGACACAATCAAGAAAACTCATCAAAATATCCTTTCACATTTTTCCAAAATTTTTGAAGGTCAGAAAAATTACGAAACTGAAAAACATAACAACCCTTAAAATCCCTTACTATCCCTTACCTCAAAATAGCAGCACTTCTGACCGGTATAAGGCTGAAGAAAACTTGCACTGATGAATAGAAACTCACAAAGTATCTAAATACTCACAAAATACACTCAATAATCTAGAGAGAGAAAGAGAGAAAACTTATGAATTCTGGTGTGATTTTCAATTCTAGCTTAGCCCTCTATTTATAGAAAAATGTTAGCACGCCGAAGCAGACTTAACCTGTAACCTGATGGCTTTACCTGTTACTATTCTCACCCACCACATTTGAATAAAACTTTCAACGTATTTCTTCACCAACCAAGAGTGGGGCCCACCAATTCTAGAATTTTCTACCAAAATGATTAACTCTGAAAATTCAATAATTTCTGAACCGGTCATCTCGTAAAATTCATAACAAATTATACGTTTATTTTTAACGGTTCAAAATTTGTGGACATATACTCAACTTATATATGTATAACATATCCAAATATTACCACGATCCAACGATCGGATTCAAAATTATAACCCTCGCAAAATATCTCAAAAACCCTAATTTGATTTTCAATACCTCCGTTCTGACAAAAATACTGATAAAACACCTCAACATTAACTCCTTCATTTTTAACCACAAAAATATATCCCTTATTTATATCCACATAAAATAAATATTTCCTTATCATATGAATCAATAATTAATTATTCACAGATAATATTACAGAATCACATTTATGACAACTAGGCCGTTCCCAGGAAAGAGGGGGCTTTCCAATAAGGATTTATCCTTATTGGCGCGCAATTAGGTGACCAAATCTCTCCTTAGACAGAACTTTCTAGACATTGCCAATAATGTTATCTAATAATATTATTCAAATAATATGAATTATTGATCTGATAATGGGAAATACTATGCAGTGACAATTATTGAACAACAATAATATAAAATTTTAACGTAGCAATTATTAAATCAATAAAATAAAATATTGAACAGTAATTACTGTAACAATTATTAAGTAGTGCCTTCTTACGTAAGAATCAATAATTTCAAAAATAATGTGTAATATCGTGTGCTACTGTGCAATAACGCGTATTACTATATTTTAACCACCGGGTATTTCAACAGTATTAACAGTAACAACTACGTCATTATTTATAAAAACTCAAATTTGTCATGTTTTCTTCATCTGACAGTTATTCGTTATGGGGCCCACAAATAGCTGCGCCGTCGTACGAATATTCCCCGACAGAAAGAATATTCCACGACCAAACGAATATTCCCTGACAACAATGATTATTTTATAACCACTTGCTTATTTTCAAAAAAAAATCACATTTCACCCATAACTTTTAACTTTTATCAATTTAACCATTTACTGAATAGTAATTATAAGAAAATTTGAATACTTTTATTTCATAAAATTCGGGGTCTTACAATCTTCCCTCCTTATGAAATTTCGTCCCCGAAATTTACGTACCTGGTATTTCGAAGAGTTGAGAATACCTTGCTTCCATTTCAGATTCTATCTCTCAGATCATCATGATTTCTCCATTGCTCATCTCCCATGATAACTTCATTTGGGTTCCTCATTTGTTGGGAAGTCATGACAACCGCCATCCCTCGAACTACTCGGCTTTGACTTGTCTGGAGCAGCATTTGGCGTCATCATTACCGTTGGAATATACTTTTCTATAGGACATATTCCTCCCTCAACTGCCTCTTCGTACTCCTCATTCATGATCTGAATCATCAATCTTCGATCCATATCGGATTCAGGTTGACCGCTATGTACAGGGTAACTCAAAACTCGATGTTGGGTTCTCCCAATTGCTTTCCAAAAAGAAAAATTCATATCATCTATTTTAGCCTTCTTAGATCGAACATCTCTTTCCACAATATCCACGTGTCGTGCGGCTTTTTCCCATGCATCACTTATTCTCACTCGTTCAGTTTTTTCTTCTTTCAGCTCAGATTCCATTTTTATCATTTTATACTCTGCCAAAGAATGCTTTTGTTCAAGCATCACATATCGGGTAACACAAGCTTGAATTGTTGTATCCTTTTGTTCCACGACCGCCTGTCGTTCTTCTACCTGCTTTTCTAACTCATGAATACGATTTTGAAATTCTACATTTTTATCATATAATACCTCTAATAAACCCTCCTCAGGTACTTCTTCTTCCTCTTCTTCCTCAGTCTCAGCTGTTACCTCTGCGACTATCTCGGGTGCAACTATCAATTCTTCACTCACCACATAGATATCTTTAATTCCTTCTTCGTCTGACATCACATTATCACGGTTAGTGATTAGAGGTATCCCCACAGTCTCAGTCACTCCATTTGTTAGCATTCTCAGCTGCCATTCTCAAATACTGCCATAAAACAAGGGTTAATTAAACAAATTAACATATCACATAATATCCCGATATTATGACTGACCAACAAATAAGCTTAGGTAGGACACACTAGCGAAGGATTTACTCATCTCTCCCCTCCTAGTTGTATTCCCCGATCTCCGCCAGAGATCATATCCCTAAGCTCTGATACCACCTGTGACAACCCCAAAATAGGTTCATTCCACCCAACCCATTATGAGTCATCAAATACATGGTACAGAAAATAACTATAACTTTATTACAACAATTGTCGTGCAAAATACAACAACACATATGCTGTGAGTTTGGATACAAATATATACCAAATGTGACATTGGACACCATCATGTATCAGCACCTCACAAAGGTACTTTACATAAAGGTACAGTCAAAAACTGTTTTAGAAACTAGAATCTTTGGGAAATGTTTGAGGAAACCTTCGTACATGGGAGGCCATGATTCTAGGTTATGATAGATATCATATGGCCACAGAATTATCCTTGGTTGACCCAATAGACCCCAAAGAAAAATGAAAAGATTACTATCATATTCTTCCCAATGGTGAGTCTTCTCTTCACTTATCATTATCTCCACTATCTCTAATTGAGAATTATACTTCAAACAAATACCAAGATTATATAGGTAGTGCTCGTAGATATACTCAGCAAGTGGATGAGCACAACCCTGTCTTATGATGACACGAGGTTGTATGTCATTAGACATCTTGTATGATAATGACGAAACACCCTTCCAACGTTGGGTTCGCCTCACCCTATTTTCTTCACCAAATATAACTACTAAATGATGACCACCGTTCTATTCCCTTGTTACCCCCGCTCGACCCAGCTACACTCTTATTACCTGAAAGAATTATGAAACAAAAGGGTGAGCACAACTAGCCCAATAAAGAATATCATGACTAAAGATAAATAAATTATCAATAGTCTTCATCAGTAATAAATCAGAGATTTAGAACATATGGTAGATGATAAAAATTTCAACCATAGTTGCAGCGGAACGAGCAATCCATTAAAAAAGTCAAATAGACTATAAAGTCTATTATCTTCTCCATGTTAAAAATCCACCAACAATGTTTTATCCCTGTAACACCAATCAACAATTCTGGTCCACAATCATATGAATAACTCATAATCATAACTGTAGTTCTAAATTCCTCTTCTCATCCAGGACGAAGATAATTTTCATCACCTATCTTTACCTGAAACATCAAAGATCATGGTTACACCAAATCACATTTCCTGTTCATAATCATACTAATAACTTCATCTTTGCACTACGGCCAAAGATATTCATTTGTATCACCAGTTGGTCATGTTCATCTCAACATCTGTTCATCTTTGCACTATTGGCCAAAGATATTCAACAACATGTCATCTTTGCACTACGGGCCAAAGATATTCATCAACAATTCATCTTTGCACTACAGGCCAAAGATATTCCTCAACAGTTCATATTTGCACTACGGCCAAATATATTCATCAACAATTCATATTTGCACTACAGGCCAAATATATTAATATCTCAAAGAAATATATAATCATTTCAGAATTTATATAAAAAATAATTATAACCATATTGATCAATTCACCTTTGCACTTAAGCTAAAGATATTCACTTATAAATTCAATGGTCATGATCATACCAGTCAACAATTCAACTTTGCACTATAAGCCAAAGAGAACCCATAGTCATGATCATACCAGAAATTTACCCATCTTTACACTCAAGTCAAAGAGAAATGTCATTATTAGGGTTATAAAAATGTTATATATGATAATAAAATCAATATAATCAACATATAGATTTAATCTCAAGAGTAATATTCATAAACCAACTATAATTTGGTCAGAAAAAGAGAATAGTAACTCGTGAATAGTAACTCATGAATAGTAAACTCGACACAAAAAGATAGAAATTCCACAATAAAATACATACCAATATTTCGGTATAATGATATTGAAAGAATAATATTTCTTAAGCTTATAAACAATTTATTTTAATTGTTTATACTTTACTAAATAATGCATTTAATCATCCTAAAATGCCAAACTCATAAGATTTCATCACCAATAACCAAAAACCTTCATCAAAAATCTGCATATACCTCATATAGGATTCTCAAGCCATAAAATCCTATATTTTTAATTTTCTTACTTCACAAAACATATTTAATTCATTTACTTATAACTAGACCATTTTCATAAAAAAATACCAAATCAGTTCCAAAAATATTTCTTTTCTGGGATTTAGCATAATATAGTCCCATAGTGAACATATATTTTTCTCAAAATTTTTAAAAGTTATTTACTATTTTTCATATGGCCAAAACAGCCGAATATTTAGACATTTATCAAACATTGTACTTTTATCTAAAAATTCTGAAATTCACAGAGTATACTTTTATCATATACATGTACTCCCAATAAAAATTTCATCAATTTTGGAGTTAACCACAAGAAGTTATAAGCGGTTACTTTTAAAATAGTCTTTTCTTATAAAATTCATAACTCTTAATCTATACATCCAAAAATCACCATTTTTGGACACAATCAAGAAAACTCATCAAAATATCATTTCAAATTTTTCCAGAATTTTTGAAGGTCAGAAAAATTACGAAACTGAAAAACATAACAACCCTTAAAATCCATTACTATCCCGTACCTCAAAATAGCAGCACTTCTGACCGGTATAAGGCTGAAGAAAACTTGCACTGATGAATAGAAACTCACAAAGTATCTAAATACTCACAAAATACACTCAATAATCAAGAGAGAGAAAGAGAGAAAACTTATAAATTCTGGTGTGATTTTCAATTCTAGCTTAGCCCTCTATTTATAGAAAAATGTTAGCACGCCGAAGCAGACTTAACCTGTAACCTGATGGCTTTACCTGTTACTATTCTCACCCACCACATTTGAATAAAACTCTCAACGTATTTCTTCACCAACCAAGAGTGGGGCCCACCAATTCTAGAATTTTCCACCAAAATGATTAACTCTGAAAATTCAATAATTTCTGAACCGGTCATCTCGTAAAATTCATAACAAATTATACGTTCATTTTTAACGGTTCAAAATTTGTGGACATATACTCAACTTATATATGTATAACATATCCAAATATTACCACGATCCAACGATCGGATTCAAAATTATAACCCTCGCAAAATATCTCAAAAACCCTAATTTGATTTTCAATACCTCCGTTCTGACAAAAATACAGATAAAACACCTCAACATTAACTCCTTCATTTTTAACCACAAAAATATATCCCTCATTTATATCCACATAAAATAAATATTTCCTTATCATATGAATCAATAATTAATTATTCACAGATAATATTACAGAATCACATTTATGACAACTAGGCCGTTCCCAGGAAAGAGGGGGCTTTCCAATAAGGATTTATCCTTATTGGCGCGCAATTAGATGACCAAATCTCTCCTTAGACAGAACTTTCTAGACATTGCCAATAATGTTATCTAATAATATTATTCAAATAATATGAATTATTGATCTGATAATGGGAAATACTATGCAGTGACAATTATTGAACAACAATAATATAAAATTTCAACGTAGCAATTATTAAATCAATAAAATAAAATATTGAGCAATAATTACTGTAACAATTATTGAGTAGTTCCTTCTTACGTAAGAATCAATAATTTCAAAAATAATGTGCAATACCGTGTGCTACTGTGCAATAACGCGTATTACTGCATTTTAACCACCGGATATTTCAACAGTATTAACAGTAACAACTACGCCATTATTTGTAAAAACTCAAATTTATCGTTTTCTTCATCTGACAGTTATTCGTTATGGGGCCCACAAATAGTTGCGCCGTCGTACGAATATTCCCCGACAGAAAGAATATTCCACGACCAAACGAATATTCCCCGACAACAATGATTATTTTATAACCACTTGCTTATTTTCAAATAAAATTCACATTTCACCCATAACTTTAAACTTTTATCAATTTAACCATTTACTGAATAGTAATTATAAGAAAAATTGAATACTTTTATTTCATAAAATTCGGGGTCTTACAATCTTCCCTCCTTATGAAATTTCGTCCCCGAAATTTACGTACCTGGTATTTCGAAGAGTTTAGAATACCTTGCTTCCATTTCAGATTCTATCTCTCAGATCATCATGATTTCTCCATTGCTCATCTCCCATGATAACTTCATTTGGGTTCCTCATTTGTTGGGAAGTCATGACAACCGTCATCCCTCGAACTACTCAGCTTTGACTTGTCTGGAGCAGTATTTGGCGTCATCATTACCGTTGGAATATACTTTTCTATAGGACATATTCCTCCCTCAACTGCCTCTTCGTACTCCTCATTCATGATCTGAATCATCAATCTTCGATCCATATCGGATTCAGGTTGACCGCTATGTACAGGGTAATTCAAAACTCAATGTTGGGTTCTCCCAATTGCTTTCCAAAAAGAGAAATTCATATCATCTATTTTAGCCTTCTTAGATCGAACATCTCTTTCCACAATATCCACGTGTCGTGCGGCTTTTGCCCATGCGTCACTTATTCTCACTCGTTCAGTTTTTTCTTTTTTCAGCACAGATTTCATTTTTATCATTTTATACTCTACCAAAGAATGCTTCTGTTCAAGAATCACATATCGGGTAACACAAGCTTAAATTGTTGCATCCTTTTGTTCCACGACCGCCTGTCGTTCTTCTGCCTGCTCATCTAACTCATGAATACGATTTTGAAATTCTACATTTTGATCATATAATACCTCTAATAAACTCTCCTCAAGTACTTCTTCTTCCTCTTCTTCCTCAATCTCAGCTGTTACCTCTGCGACTATCTCGGGTGCAACTATCAATTCTTCACTCACCACATAGATATCTTTAATTCCTTCTTCGTCTGACATCACATTATCACGGTTAGTGATTAGAGGTATCCCCACAGTCTCAGTCACTCCATTATTAGCATTCTCAGCTGCTATTCTCAAATACTGCCATAAAACAAGGGTTAATTAAACAAATTAACATATCACATAATATCCCGATATTATGACTGACCAACAAATAAGCTTAGGTAGGACACACTAGCGAAGGATTTACTCATCTCTCCCCTCCTAGTTGTATTCCCCGATCTCCGCCAGAGATCATATCCCTAAGCTCTGATACCACCTGTGACAACCCCAAAATAGGTCCATTCCACCCAACCCATTATGAGTCATCAAATACATGGTACAGAAAATAAATACAACTTTATTACAACAATTGTCGTGCAAAATACAACAACACATATGCTGTGAGTTTGGATACAAATATATACCAAATGTGACATTGGACACCATCATGTATCAGCACCTCACAAAGGTACCTTACATAAAGGTACAGTCAAAAACTGTTTTAGAAACTAGAATCTTTGGGAAGTGCTTAAGGAAACCTTCGTACATGCGAGGCCATGCTTCTAGGTTATGATAGATATCATATGGCCACAGAATTATCCTTGGTTGACCCAATAGACCCAAAAAAAAAACGAGAAGATTACTATCATATTCTTCCCAATGGTGAGTCTTCTCTTGACTTATCATTATCTCCACTATCTCTAATTGAGAATTATACTTCAAACAAACACCAAGATTATATAGGCAGTGCTCGTAGATATACTCAGCAAGTGGATGAGCACAACCCTGTCTTATGATGACACGAGGTTGTATGTCATTAGACATCTTGTATGATAATGACGAAACACCCTTCCAACGTTGGGTTCGCCTCACCCTATTTTCTTCACCAAATATAACTACTAAATGATGACCACCGTTCTATTCCCTTGTTACCCCCGCTCGACCCAGCTACACTCTTATTACCTGAAAGAATTATGAAACAAAAGGGTGAGCACAACTAGCCCAGTAAAGAATATCATAACTAAAGATAAATAAATTATCAATAGTCTTCATCAGTAATAAATCAGAGATTTAGAACATATGGTAGATGATAAAAATTTTAACCATAGTTGCAGCGGAACGAGCAATCCATTAGAAGAGTCAAATAGACTATAAAGTCTATTATCTTCTCCATGTTAAAAATCCACCAACAATATTTTATCCCTATAACACCAATCAACAATTCTGGTCCACAATCATATGAATAACTCATAATCATAACTGTAGTTCTAAATTCCTCTTCTCATCCAGGACGAAGATAATTTTCATCACCTATCTTTACCTGAAACATCAAAGATCATGGTTACACCAAATCACATTTCCTGTTCATAATCATACTAATAACTTCATCTTTGCACTACGACCAAAGATATTCATTTGTATCACCAGTTGGTCATGTTCATCTCAACATCTGTTCATCTTTGCACTACTGGCCAAAGATATTCAACAACATGTCATCTTTGCACTACGGTCCAAAGATATTCATCAACAATTCATCTTTGCACTACAGGCCAAAGATATTCCTCAACAGTTCATATTTGCACTACGGCCAAATATATTCATCAATAATTCATATTTGCACTACATGCCAAATATATTAATATCTCAAAGAAATATATAATCATTTCAGAATTTATATAAACAATAATTATAACCATGTTGATCAATTCACCTTTGCACTTAAGCTAAAGATATTCACTTATAAATTCAATGGTCATGATCATACCAGTCAACAATTCAACTTTGCACTACAGGCCAAAGAGAACCCGTAGTCATGATCATACCAGAAATTTACCCATCTTTACACTCAAGTCAAAGAGAAATATCATCATTAGGGTTATAAAAATATTATATATGATAATAAAATCAATATAATCAACATATAGATTTAATCTCAAGAGTAATATTCATAAACCAACTATAATTTGGTCAAAAAAAGAGAATAGTAACTCGTGAATAGTAACTCATGAATAGTAAACTCGACACAAAAAGGTAGAAATTCCACAATAAAATACATACCAATATTTCGGTATAATGATATTGAAAGAATAATATTTCTTAAGCTTATAAACAATTTATTTTAATTGTTTATACTTTACTAAATAATGCATTTAATCATCCTAAAATGCCAAACTCATTAGATTTCATCACCAATAACCAAAAACCCTCATCAAAAATCTGCATATACCTCATATAGGATTCTCAAGCCATAAAATCCTATTTTCTAATTTTCTTACTTCACAAAACATATTTAATTCATTTACTCATAACTAGACCATTTTCATGAAAAAAATACCAAATCAGTTCAAAAAATATTTCTTTTCTGGGATTTAGCATAATACAGTCCCATAGTGAACATATATTTTTCTCAAAATTTTTAAAAGTCATTTACTATTTTTCATATGGCCAAAACAGCCGAATATTTAGATATTTATCAAAAATTGTACTTTTATCTAAAAATTCTGAAATTCACAGAGTATACTCCTATCATATACATGTACTCCCAATAAAAATTTCATCAATTTTGGAGTTAACCATAAGAAGTTATAAGCGGTTACTTTTAAAATAGTCTTTTCTTATAAAATTCATAACTCTTAATCTATACATCCAAAAATCACCTTTTTTGGACACAATCAAGAAAACTCATCAAAATATCATTTCAAATTTTTCCAGAATTTTTGAAGGTCAGAAAAATTACGAAACTGAAAAATATAACAACCCTTAAAATCCCTTACTATCTCTTACCTCAAAATAGCAGCACTTCTGACCGGTATAAGGCTTAAGAAAACTTGCACTGATGAATAGAAACTCACAAAGTATCTAAATACTCACAAAATACACTCAATAATCTAGAGAGAGAAAGAGAGAAAACTTATAAATTCTAGTGTGATTTTCAATTCTAGCTTAGCCCTCTATTTATAGAAAAATGTTAGCACGCCGAAGCAGACTTAACCTGCAACCTGATGGCTTTACCTGCTACTATTCCCACCCACCACATTTGAATAAAAATCTCAACACATTTCTTCACCAACCAAGAGTGAGGCCCACCAATTCTAAAATTTTCTACCAAAATGATTAACTCCGAAAATTTAACAATTTCTGAACCAGTCATCTCGTAAAATTCATAACAAATTATACGTTCATTTTTAATGGTTCAAAATTTGTGGACATATACTCAACTTATATATGTATAACATATCCAAATATTACCACGATCCAACGGTCGGATTAAAAATTATAACCCTCGCAAAATATCTCAAAAACCCTAATTTGATTTTTAATACCTCCGTTCCGATAAAAATACAGATAAAGCACCTCAACATTAACTCCTTCATTTTTAACCACAAAAATATATCCCTCATTTATATCCACATAAAATAAATATTTCCTTATCATATGAATCAATAATTAATTATTCACAGATAATATTACAGAATCACATTTATGACAACCAGGCCGTTCCCAGGAAAGAGGGGGCTTTCCAATAAGGATTTATCCTTATTGGCGCACAATTAGGTGACCAAACCTCTCCTTAGACATAACTTTCTAGACATTGCCAATAATGTTATCTAATAATATTATTCAAATAATATGAATTATTGATCTGATAATGGGAAATACTATGCAGTGACAATTATTGAACAACAATAATATAAAATTTTAACGTAGCAATTATTAAATCAATAAAATAAAATATTGAACAGTAATTATTGTAACAATTATTGAGTAGTGCCTTCTTACGTAAGAATCAATAATTTCAAAAATAATGTACATTACCGTGTGCTACTGTGCAATAACGCGTATTACTGTATTTTAACCACCGGGTATTTCAACAGTATTAATAGTAACAACTACGCCATTGTTTCTAAAAACTCAAATTTGTCGTTTTCTTCATCTGACAGTTATTCGTTATGGGGCCCACAAATAGCTGCGCCGTCGTACGAATATTCCCCGACAGAAAGAATATTCCACGACCAAACGAATATTCCCCGACAACAATGATTATTTTATAACCGCTTGCTTATTTTCAAAAAAAAATCACATTTCACCCATAACTTTAAACTTTTATCAATTTAACCATTTACTGAATAGTAATTATAAGAAAAATTGAATATTTTTATTTCATAAAATTTGGGGTCTTACAATCTGCCCTCCTTATGAAATTTTGTCCCCGAAATTTACGTACCTGGTATTTCGAAGAGTTGAGAATACCTTGCTTCCATTTCAGATTCTATCTCTCAGATCATCATGATTTCTCTATTGCTCATCTCCCATGATAACTTCATTTGGGTTCCTCATTTGTTGGGAAGTCATGACAACCGCCATCCCTCGAACTACTCGGCTTTGACTTGTCTGGAGCAGCATTTGGCGTCATCATTACCGTTGGAATATACTTTTCTATAGGACATATTCCTCCCTCAACTGCCTCTTCGTACTCCTCATTCATGATCTGAATCATCAATCTCCTCATTCATTCACCTTGATGATCAATTTCTGATTCTAGGCTTCTGAGTTTGTTATGAGTGTTAGTGGGGCTGGTTTTAAGACTGAAATGCCTTGATATTTTCGGAGGTTTGAGCATGAGAAAGTTTAGTTGGGTGTTGTACAAAAATGAGCTAATCAAATGACATTTTTTCTCTCCCAATCTATATATATATATATATATATATATATATATATATATATATATATATGTTAATGATACAATGTATTTGTAATACAAAGTGGCTGATTGCTGAGATCATTGAGCGTGTGGGATAATCTATAGTTGGTGAACAACTCCAATCTTGATAAGATTCACAAGAAAGCTTAATAAAAAATGTACATAAGGGCATTTTGGACATTAGGCTTGAAATTTTAATAGCACCTTGGTCATTTTGAAAACCCTTAGGGTTTAACCCTTAAGGTTTAACCTTAAGATTTTTTAAAAAAATGAATTTCTAGGTTTTCATTTAGGGTTTACAATAAAAATAAAATTAGTTTCTAAAAAAAGAAAATTAGGATTTGTTAATTAGTTAGGTTTTCTTACATTATATAGGAACATTAGGGTTTAATTATTTATTAATTATAATTAACCTTGCTAATTTAGCAATTAGGGCTCCAATTCGATAATTATGGTTACTAATTTTAAAAATTAGAACTTAAAGATATTATTTAGGGTTTTTAAAATTAGGGTTTTTAATTACTAATTAAGATTTTCCATAAATAGTATTAAAATCTACAATACATACCATATACAATATAACACAATGACTTAACAGATTTTAAAGTCTTTAATGACTTTCGAACTAGGGTTTCTAAAATATTACTAGGGTTTGCTACTAGTATACCATAACTGACCAACCATTAACTATCCACATATACAGTACATATTTATAGCACTAAAAAATAATAATATTATATTATTATTCCCATTTCTTAGCCAAAAATCTAAAATTAGGGTTTGAATTTCATATCTGATTTATCTTGCATATATAGCATTATTAATTAAGCTAAAAATAATTAACTTAAATAATCTGAAAAAATTCATATAATAAAATATTAATTATAATAATTCTAATAATTATTTCATATATTATTTAAATAATATAATGATCATATTTTCATGGAAAATAAAAACATTTCTATTATAAAATTAATTAGTATAAAAATATAATTTGTAATATTTAATAATTCTAAAATAAAATTATTTGTAATTATTCATGTAATAAATATATTTTTATAAATACATATACTTTACCTTGCACTTATCCTCACCTTTAAAATAATAATGAAAAAAAATTATGCACAAAATTCTTGATTTAATTATATAGAAAATATCGGGTTATTACATTCACCCTCCCTGATAAAGATTCTATCCCCGAAATCACCGTATTAAAACTTATACAAACCAGGGTACATAGCATACATAATTATTGCAAATAGATATCGATCATAATTTATCGAACTGATCTTTAACTATTCAGCATAAAGCTTGCCTATCTGATTAAACGAAAAATTTGATTTCTAAGAGAACTTAAATTCCTCCTTCAAAATTTCTTTATAAAATAATTTACTATATATAAGAAAATCATGTAAAAGAAAATAAAAGTTATACGAATAATACCTGGAGTTTCAACACCAGTTGTCATGGTATCCTGGACCGTCATGTTGAAGACTCTCGCGGTTGATTTCGTTGGCTTGCTGGATGACGTTGGTCCCGTGATCGCCAAAGTCCCTCTGCTCTTGCCAGTAGTTACACTCCCTGCCTCCATTCTCCTTTTCGGGAAATCTTTCACCTTATGCTCCATTGACCCGCATATAAAATAACCAGTGTTCATCCTTGGATTAGGGCAGTTGTGAGAGATATGGCCCTCCTGCCCGCAATTATAGCATATAAACTTTCCCTTCAGACACTCACATGTATGGTTTCCATAATTCTTACACGGCACCACCTGCTTCTTTACACCTTCCTGTTTCACCTAAACATTCCCAACATTGTTCCATTTTCTCTTTTCATTTCCACTTCTACTGCCACTATTAATTTCCACCTTCCCAGCTCCTACTACCTTGCCCTTGTTCTTCTTCTCCTTGTTGTAGAGGCTCAGGCCTCACTCCCTTCCTCAACTATAATAGCTTTTTCCACGAGTGCTGCCAAAGTATTTATTTGTAACACCGCCACCTTGTTGTAGAGCCAGGGTTTTAATCCTAGCTCAAACCTCCTTGCCTTCCTAGCCTCCGTATCAACTTGATGCGGAGCGAACCTAGCCAACTCATTAAATTTTGCGACGTATTCTGACACCGTCATATTATCCTATTTTAATTCCAGAAACTTCACTTCCATCCTATCCTGCAAACTAGATAAAAAATAATTTTCGAAAAATAAAGTTTTGAACCTATCCCATGTAACTATTCCTTCTCCTGCCCTCGCCTGATTTGCTTCCCACCAAAAGTTCGCCTTCCCTTTCATCATGTAGGTGGTAAAAGCGGTCTTTTGCCCCTCATCTACCCTAGCTATTACAAACGCCTTTTCTATCTCCTAAACCCAAGTTTGGGCTTCTACAGGGTCAGTTGTCCCTTTGAATTTGGGTGGTCCTATAGCCTTGAAATCTTTAAAGTTTGCCAAGTGATTAACCGGCTAGTTCCCTACGGCTGGCATTCCTTGTTGCATATCCTGTGCTACCATGTTTGCAAAGTGTCGCATCGGGCCTGCTTGTTGTTGTCCCTCAGCATTGTTGACAAATTCTTCTGCCCTTTGATTTTGAGTTCGACGTCTTGGCGGCATTATTTGATTAAATAAAATCATAAATTTAACTTACATTCTAAACCTTATCATATAAGTTTAATACATTAAACTTTGTTTCATTACTCAAACATAGATTCATATTCATTCAACAATTTCAAAATACTTTACATAACATAACACATACTGCTTTAAACATCAGCTATCCCTTTGTGACTACAAAAGTTGGGATTTGCTACACCACTTGTACAAAAGTTTTTATAATATCACATTACACAGACATACTATTCATATATATTACATTAAACAGACCTACACAACAGAACCTATACTACTTATTCACTACGCCTTTTTCTTGGATAACCTTTCGCCTGATGACCTTCCAATCCACAAATAAGACATGCACCTGGTTTATAGCTGGGACAATAAAGAGTGGTATGTCCCTCATAGCCGCAAATGTAACATATCTTTTTCCATTTCTTCTTATCAGATTTTCCTAAGTCGTGGTCTTTTATCTTTCTTTTCCCCTTCTTGCTCGGAGTTGTACACAATATGTTGCTTTTGGCTCCCATCTGGTCAATTTGGATTTTAAGTTTATCTTGTTCTTCCATTATTTCTATTAATGCCTTTCACAATTGACTATTCAACAGCTTTTCTAGAGAAGAAACCTTGTTCCTCAGATTCTGCACCTCTGTTGATGCTTGATCAGCTTCAACTTTAGTGTTCGAATCACTATCCATCAGTTCCACCATTTCTGGATTTGACACTACGTTTTCCACGATAACTACCTCCTCCGAGTGGTTTTCATTGTGAACCTCTATTTCAGCTATTGCCTTCAATATTAGCTCGGGTGTATAAATCTGATCATTCTTCATGCTATAAGCATATAATAAGCCTTTTCCACCTGACATCTACACACAAATTATCCTTATTAGCATATAGTATATATACACACAGCAAATAATAGTTTTATATAAGTTATCTTTTATTTTGTTTGACGATAAATTTTTTCAATTCATCTCCTTTTAAACTCCATATAAGTTATTTATATTTTCAATGTTTCCCTCTGTTCTAAGGTTATAGCCTAAGGTCTATCCCACCTAAGGTTTCTAACCCTAAAGCTTTGATACCAACTTGTGACTTTCATGGTGCTTCCAACCATAGCACCTCACAGTGGTACCTATCAGCTTGCCACCGACTGGCTCGGCGTCCCCTACGGAGAGTCTGGCTTTGGTGCATTCCACACAAGGAAGTCACCAAGCGAGAGGCTCGGGGCTCTTTTCAAATTAATGCTTATAGCTCTGATACCAACTTGTAACGTCCCCAAATTCAGGTACTTAAAACCCGAACTCGGTGCTTCACAATACCATTTCTATGAGCAGAATAATACTAATAATAATAACAATAATATAGATACCAAAATTAATTTACATATTTATCAGAGTCTGCTCCCAGGTACGCGACCTTTAAACATTCATTACAATACATGATATATAATTAATATCATTGTCTTACTAAAGTTAAACTATTACATATTATATCACCAACTTATTCTGCATCCTTTCATTTACCCTTGTTCTTAGCCGAGCCTTCTGGTTGTTCACACTTAGCTGAAAATATTTTAAATTAAGCAAAGATGAGCATTTGGATGCCCAGCAAGTAATAGAAATTATAAATATTAGCTGAAAGGATTAAATGTTTTCTTTGTACTACCCTTCTACAACGAATCAATAGTTGTGAAGTAAACTGAACCCATAGTAATATATTAATTCTATATCAAATTTTTGAAACTACGTACTGACTATAACTAGGGATTAGTCGACAGACTATGAACATTGTTTTCTATTTTTGAAAAGGTTAAATAAAACTTTATATGCTAACCGCCATTACTTACAGGCAGGGGGGTGATCAGCCCATTATGCCCTGTATTGATCAATACTACATGTAAGAATGATATTATTGTTCATCTATCCGCCTTTGGCACACAAAAAGCTTTCCCATGTATGGGATGTTCATACTTAGTCGGGATTCTAGACCAAAACAATTCGATCGTATAATAGTAATGTTTTATCTTGTTCAATAATAATTTATAATTCAATATATATATATATATATATATATATATATATATATATATATATATACTGGAAATTAATAAATGTGTATCAACATGTGATTAAATACAATGATTATCCAAGTGGGAAAACTTGTATAACCATATATAGAAATTAACGAAGAAAATATATATCTGAATTATAATATAATACCATGTTGATAATCAATGATCGGATATAAAATATATAACAATAGGGTTACTAATCTGGTACAATAATAATATAATTCTGAGACTTTCTTACTTATATCCATTGTATAAAGTAAATGCAAAGGTTGGATACTTTCCTGAGCTGCTGCTTACAATAACACAATTTAGTTTTATTTCTTATATCACAACCTATCATTAATAAGATCATTCGTTCAATTAGAATGATATATCATAACACATAGTACTGCTATTTGCAGTCCGTACATTACCTAATCACATTGTCACACATGTTTAACAGTCATTGGATCACAAACATATACGTATACAAACAATTTATCTAAGTTCAGATCAATTTCTAAAACCTGTCGATGTACCGACGACTTTAACCGGTAATTATCGAGTCTAAGACTCTATTCTGAAGTTCAATATAACTTGAATATTGGTCAAATTATTTTAAATAACTTATACAAAATCTTAATTTAATTTTTATAATTTATCATGATTTTCAAACACCGGAATCATTATTAAATGATTTAAATATTAACTAATTCTATTATCATTAATATTAAACTATTAATGAAATCTTTGCCAAAATATTAATGTTATTTATAATAACTAAAAATATTTTTAAAGTATTAATATTACCCTTAAATGATTTCTAAAATAATTAAAATCATTTTTAAATAATTACCATTAATATTTAAATATTAATGTACTATTTATCAAAATATTAAAAGTCATTAATTATAACTTTGAAATATTTTTAATTCATTTATATCCTTTTTAAATGATTTTTAAATTAATAAAACCATTTTAAAAATATTTATTTAATATAATTATTAAATAAATTTAATATCATTAATATTAAATAGATTTAATATCATTAATATTAAATTAATAATTAAATTATCTTTTAAGTATTTAAAGTTAAATTTTATAACTTCAAATATTTTTAAATACCTTATTATTATTTAAAATAATTTTTAATATAATAAAATCATTTTTAATTAATTTATTTAATGCATTTATTAAACAACTTAATTATCATTAATATTAATTTATTAATGAAATTTATCACAAAATATTAAAAGTCATTAAAAATAACCTAAAATATTTTCTTATATCTTAATATAATTTTAAATGATTTTTCAAGTATTAAAAACATTTTTAAATAATTTATTTAATATAATAATTAAATAAATTAAATACTTTTAATATTTCAAAAGTATTAAATATTTATGAAATATATTAAAAATTATTAAAAACTAATTTTCAGACTTTAAAATAATTTTTAGTACTTTAATTTGTATTTTTAATAATCAAAAACTAATTTTCTATAATTATTTAATAAAAATATAATTTTCAAAAATTAAATGTCGCTAAAAACTGCTTATAGCGGCAGAACCATCGCTATAGGTGTTTTTCATGTTCTTGGCAAAACCTAAAAAATCATGTCAGTTATCGAGTGGGTGAGTTTGACCAAGCATAGATCTTGGATCATAACGTTTCTGGGCATGTTGTTAGTCAGATATTGTTGTGCTAGTGTAAGACTATAAGATCCAACAAACAAACATGATCATACAACACATAACCAAAGCAATCTGAGCCTCCGAAGTGGCTGTTAGACAGAGCTGTTCTTCATTTATGGGTTTGTCCAGAAATGAAGAACAATTCGTGAGGCCTACTTTGGGCTTCCACAACTTGCTTTTCATGCAATGTTTTAGTGATCTATCGATTTCAGGTTGTAGGCAACATATACTACTACAGATCTATTACATAACATCATCATAACAACAACAAATCAAGCAAATAAGGTCCGGTCAAACTGTTGTCGGAAACACGTTCTTGAAGTTTTCTGGAATTTCCAGAAAACGTATCGTGAACTTCTGTACCACTTTGACCAGTCACTACAATCGACTCGTTAAATTTTAAGGAGATTTTAAGGCATAAAAATGGAGTTCATATACCATACTACAACTTAGACACAACAACAGAACCAAAACATCAACACACTGATAGATCTAGACGCTTGAATAAGTTGTCAGACGCTGGTTCATAATTTCTGGGTTGCCCGAAAATGGCCTGGTCATGGTCGGTCAACCGACTTTGACCAACAATAACTAAAATTTTGGACATCAAATGGATACGATTCCAGTTCCAGAATAAATTACTCATGTCAGACTACAGGTTTAAACATTCAAACAGAAAAAACCATAAACAAGAAAGAATATAGAGCCACTGACATTCGTTGTCAGACCACAGTTTAAAATTTTTCTAGATTTTGAAAAATGCTAGATCTGAGCCTATAGATGTTATGGATCTAACATCTATCAACCCAGATCATCATTATACACTGCTAACAACATATTTAACACACAAAAACTAACATCCAACATGGAATCAAAGATCAAATTTTTGGTCTAGGGTTTTATACCTTGATGATCAATTTCAAATTCTAGGTTTCTGAGTTTGTTATGAGTGTTAGTGGGGCTGGTTTTAGGACTGAAATGCCTTGATATTTTTGGAGGTTTGAACTTGAGAGAGTTTAGTTGGGTGTTGTGCAAAAATGAGCTAATCAAATGACATTTTCTCTCTCCCAATCTATATATATGTTAATGATACAATGTATTTGTAATACAAAGTGGCTGATTGCTGAGATCATTGAGCATGTGGGATAATCTAGAGTTGGTGAACAACTCCAATCTTGGCAAGATTCACAAGTAAGCTTAATAAAAAATGTACGTAAGGGCATTTTGTACATTAGGCTTGAAATATTGGTGGCACCTTTGTCATTTGGCAAACCCTTAGGGTTTGACTCTTAGGGTTTAACCCTATGGTTTTTTCAAAAAAATAAATTTCTAGGTTTTCATTTAGGGTTTACAATAAAAATAAAATTAGTTTCTAAAAATAGAAAATTAGGGTTTGTTAATTAGTTAGGTTTTCTAATTACATTATACAGGAACATTAAGGTTTAATTATTTACTAATTATAATTAACCTTGCTAATTTAGCAATTAGGGCTCCAATTCGATAATTAGGGTTACTAATTTTAGAAATTAGAACTTATAAATATTATTTAGGATTTTTAAAATTAGGGGTTTTAATTACTAATTAAGATCTTCCATAATTTGCATTAAAATCTACAATACATACCATATACAACATAACACAATGACTTAATAGATTTTAAAGTATTTAATGACTTTCGAACTAGAGTTTCTAAAATATTACAAGGGTTTTCTACTAGTATACCATAACTAACCAACCATTAACTGTCCACATATACAGTACATATTTATAGCACTAAAAAATAATAATATTATATTATTATTCACATTTCTTTGCCAAAAATCAAAAATTAGGGCTTGGATTCCATATCTGATTTATCTTGCATATATAACATTATTAATTAAGTTAAAAATAATTAACTTAAATAATCTGAATAAATTTATATAATAAAATATTTATTATAATAATTCTAATAATTATTTCATATATTATTTAAATAATATAATGATCGTATTTTCATGAAAAATAAAAACATTTCTATTATAAAATTAATGATTATAAAAATATAATTTATAATAATTAATAATTATAAAATAAAATTATTTATAATTATTCATGTAATAAATATATTTTTATAAATACATATACTTTACCTTGCACTTATCCTCACATTTAAAATAATAATAAAAAAAAATTTATACGCAAAATTCCTGATTTAATTATATAGAAAATATCGGGTTATTACAACAACTTTAAAGCTCTTATCATATGTAGTTAAGGCATGTTAACATCTTCACAAGATTATAATGTACATCATGTAGTATTCATGCATATTTGCTTTGATATATCAAGCTTTTCTTTTAAAATATTTTCTAACACAAAACCTAACAAGTTGGTCACGAATACAATAACTATAATTCATAACTCATGCTCATTTACGTTTGAAATCAGTCATGTGTATAGACTACTAAGCTCAGAACTAGTAGAAAATAAGTTCCATCAAGGTTCGTTTTTAAAACTCTAAGTTTTTGTTATAACTCGTTCACTAATCATGTTGATCACTTCATAACACATAATAAAGCTTTATAAAACATGGTATACCTCCTTTACATGTATATAAAAGTCATAGAATCAAGTTAGCAACAACTTAACCCAACAGAAACCAGAATCTGGTTATGGGGTCCGGCGCAGCTGCGCTACACCCTAGTATAAATTGGGCACAACTGCGCCCTTCTTCGACTAGCAGCAGTGAGATACTCTGTTTTGCAGAGTGTCATCCTACTTTGAACTCCTTTAGTTTAATCATGCTCAATTCATCATTATAGGATCCTTATATGTAAACATACTTCCTAAACACATGATAGCATGCTAATTCACATTGATTAACAGAGAATTTCAAGTAATTTTAAGAATTTGGCAAAAACCCAACTAAGTACCAAGTTAGGATTTTTATACCTCTTGAAGCCTAGTATACTCAGTTTCTTCCTTCTGAGATTGCTAGTGTAATACCCGAGAATTTTCGTGTATTATTAAATAAATATGTGAATGGAAATAAGTATTTATTTGAATATGAACAGTTTCGTGTTAAGAAATGAGATAACTCAAATAAGTGGATAATTGAGAATATGTGGAGTTTGTGGTAAACTCGTTGAAAGCCTTGTGTGGCATAGTGATGAAAAATACTAATAGTAATGTTAATCGACCAAGAAATTATAAAATGAGCAATTAAGTAATATTAATTGTTAATTGTTGTTGTAGTATACTATTAGTTGTTTATTGATGTGTGGAATATTAATTATTTGATAATGAGGATTAATTAATGATTATTAATTGTTATGTTAATTAATTGATAATGGTTGTGGTAGAATATTGATTAATTAATAATGGTAGTTAATTAATAATATATGATTATTATTGCTAGCAAATGTTATAAGGATTAATGACTATATACAGTAATCAATGAATAGAATGGTATGATTTATTTAACTTATGAAGACATGTGGTATTATATAATTCCTACAATTAATAGAAGATGTGGTGTGACACATTAGTATGGCTATGAATATATATAACTATATAATAAAGTGTAAGGAATTATAAGTTGCATAAATAATTATTTATGTGACAATAGGTATGAGTGGAAATATTGAAAGATATACTCTGTCAAAGGATTATAAATTATTTCAATAAGTGAGTCTATTTGAAATAATAAAATTTTAAGGAGATATTAATTACTAGTGGATAATTAAATAGAGTCCATACATATAATAATTAGACTGGACTAATGTACATGGATTATTTGATGTGAGTACATAAATAATCCCTAACTCTCCATTATGCAGTAGCATTAACACATTAAAATTATATTTTTAGAATTAAAGGAACCAAAGTATTCTAATTCTTTTCTATCTGACATCTACACACTTAAATTATCTTGATTATCACAAGGTATATACACACAACCAATAATAGTTTTATATAAGTTATCTTTTATTTTGTTTGACGATGAATTTATTCAATTCATCTCCTTTTTAAACTCTAAATGATTTAATTGTACTTTCAACGTTTTCCTCTGTTCTAAGGTTATAGCCTAAGGTCTAGCCCACCTAAGGTTTTTAACCCTAAAGCTCTGATACCATGATGTAACGCCCCCAAATTCAGGTACTTGAAACTCGAACTCGGTGCTTTACGATACCATTTCTATGAGCCGAATAATACTAATAATAATAACAATAATATGAATATCAAACTTATCTTACATTTATCAGAGTCTAATCCCAAGTACGCAACCTTTACTATAATTCTTTACATGATATATAATACATATCATTATATTAACACAGTCTAACTATTACAAAAGATACCACTAAACAGATTATATTTGCTTTCCTTTTTACTTGTTCTTGGCCGAACCTTCTAGCTTTTCACACTTAGCTGAAAATATTTAAATTAAGCAAGGGTGAACATTTGAGGGCCCAACAAGTAATAACAATTATAAATATAATTAGCTGAAAGAATTAAATATTTTCTTTATACATCACTTCTACAACAAATCTATAGTTGTGAAGTAAACTGAACCGATAATAATAACATAACAATTTTATCTCAAAATTTTGAAACTACGTAATGACTATATATGGGGTTTAGTTGACATACTATGAACATTGTTTTTAATTTTCGAATAGGTTTAGCAGAACTTCATCCGCAAACCGTCATAACTTACGGGCGCGAGGGTGTACATCCCATGGACCATGTATTGATCAATACTACATTGCAAGAACGATGTGATCATTCACTCTGTCCGCCATGGGCGCATAAAAGTTTTCCCTTGATCGGGATGTTCATACTAGTCTGGAATCCGAACCAAAATAATTTGACTGGATACAAAGAAGTTTTATCATATTCAACGATATTTCTAAATCTGTGTCTAGCTGGTCAAATAGCTTAGATGGCTTATATATATATATATATATATATATATATATATATATATATATATATATATATATATCACATGTGATTAAATACAATGATTATCCAAGTGGGGACACTTGTATAACCATATATAGAAATTAACGAATAGAATATATATATCTGAATTACCATATACTAACATGTTGATAAACAATGATCGGATATAGAATATATAACAATAGGGTTAATAATATAGCACAATAATAATATAATTCTGAAACTTCTTACTCATGTCCATTGCATAAAGGAAATGCAAAGGTAAGATACTTGCCTGGTCTGCTGCTTACAATACGCAACTTAGTTTTATATTTTATGTCACAACCTATCATTCATAAAATCATTTTACTGATTAGAATAACATACTATAACACATAGCACTGCTTATTGCAGTCATCACATAACCTAATCACATTGTCACACATATTCAACAGTCATTGAATCACAAACAAACATATATACAGACAACTTATACTAGTCCAGATCAATTTCTGAAACATGTCGGTGTACCGACGGCTTTATCGAGTAATTATCGTGTCTAAGACTCTATCTTCTAGTTCAATATCTGTAAGTATCGGTCATATTATTTTTAAATGACTTATAATAAAAAAAATTAAACATTTATTATAATAAATCATGAATTTTCAAACACCGAAATCATAATTAAATGATTTAAATATTAAATAATTCTATTATCATTAATATTAAACTATTAACGAACCCATTGCCAAAATATTAAAGTTATTTATAATAACTCAAAATATTTTTAAAGTATTAATATTACCCTTAAATGATTTTTAAAAGAATTAAAATCATTTTTAAATAATTATCATTAATATTAAAGTATTAATATATTATTTATCAAAATATTAAAAGTCATTATTCATAACTTAAAATATTTTTAATTCATTTATATCCTTTTTAAATGATTTTTAAAGTAATAAAACCATTTTTAAACTATTTATTTAATAAAATTATTAAATAAATCTAATATCATTGAATATTAAATTATTAATGAAATTTTCCTTTAAATATCAAAAGTTATAATTTATAACTTAAAATATCTTTAAACACTTTATTTTCATTTAAAATGATTTTTTTAATATAAAAATTATTTTTCAACTAATTTATTTAATATACTCATTAAATAAATCTAATATCATTAATATTAAAATATTAATATTTTTCATGACAAAATATCAAAAGTTATATTTTATAACTTAAAATATTTTTATATCCTTTATATAATTTTTAAATCATTAATTCTATTTTCATCATTTATTTAATACATTTATTAAATAACTCAATTATCATTAATATTAATTTATTAATGATATTTCATCACAAAATATTAAAAGTTATCAAAAATAACTTAATTTATTTTCTTATACCATAATATAATTGTAAATAATTTTTTATGTATTAAAATCATTTTTAAATAATTTATTTAATATTATAATTAAATACATTAAATACTTTTAATATTTCAAAAATAATAAATATTTATGAAATATATTCAAATTAATTAAAAACTAATTTTTGAATTTTAAAATAATTTTTAAGGATTTATTTTGTATTTTTAATAATTAAAATCTAATTTTTCTATTTATTTAATAAAAATAATTAATTTTAGAAATAAACTGTCACTAAAGACTGCCCATAGCGACAGAACCGTCGCTATAGGTGTTCTTCGTGTTCTTCATGAAACCCAGAATGCATAGTCAGTTAACGAGGGTGCTAGTTTGACCAATCTTAACAATCAGATCATGATGTTTCTCGTCTATCTATTGATCACAGTGTGTAGAACTAATGTACTACTATACGATCCAACAACAAACACGAATAAACAACATAAAAAGAAAGAGATCGGAGCTTCCAAATATCATGTCATGCGTGTTCTTGAGTTTCTGGACTGCCCAGAAACTCAAGCAGTTTCAAGGGTTCCTTTTTGGGCCTTGATTACTCCGGTGCCTGGTCATGTTTTAAGTGTTGTTATGATACCAGATTATAGTACATATGTCATAGAATAGAATAATAACACTAAATCAACCTAACTACATCACATGAGTAAGATCAAAGCTGGTCAACCCATGCCAGAAAATGTGTTCTTCACGAATCTGGGTTTTTCCCAGAAATTCATAAGGCTGGTGGTCAACCCTAGTTTGACCACCTATATTTTTGATCAGGTAAAGGATTTGGTTATTACCTGGGTTTTAATGTGTAGTGTTCATGACAATCTACAAGTATATAACATCAACATGGCAAAATAACTTAAACACAGTAAGATCCATGGACTTCAAAATGGTTGTAAGACTTTTCTGGGTAATCTGGGTTACCCAGATTCGTTCGGTCATGGTCGGTCCCTTAATAACTTTCAATCTACTGATGCTATGGTCTTGATTCAAGTTTTATATGAAAGATCTCATAACATACTATAACTTCAAATATTTAAACAACAAAAACACTTAACAACCAAAGATCTATGGGGTCTGACATTTGACTGTCAGACCCAAAAATAATATTTTCCAGATTTTGAAAATTTTCAAATTCGTGCCCTTAAAGGTTATTGATCCATCAACTACTAACCCAGTTCAACTACATGGACTCCAAACAACATGTTTAACATACAAAAACTAACATCTAACATGGAATCAATGATCAAATTTCTTGGTCAGGGTTTATACCTTTCTTGGACAATTCTTTGATTATGGGCTACTGATTTGACATTGGTGTTAGTGGGGCTGTGATTTGGGACTGATACACTACATTATTTCGTAGGTTTTGAGAGAGAGTGTGAGGGCCCCGAATCCGAGGTCCCGAATCACCGCGGATCCGGTTCAATCATTTTATACAACTATTACTATTTGCGAAAGATATAAACATAAATTGTTTATACAATACATATACTCACTATTTCCCAAGGTCGAGTAACATTAACTTAATACACATTTTATAACTTACTTGACTTATAAAACATAAGATACAACACAAGTACAAATCTACTACACGCGTATACTAAAGCTGGAACTGTCTTTAACCTTTCCTTGTGTCCGACGCATTCGTCTTAATCTGCAATGTTTTATCATGATATAGCAAGGGTGAGCATGAAAGTTGCCCAACAAGTTTAAGTACAACAATATAACGATATATCATGATTGAAGAGTTTGAATAATAAGCTGGCTATAATTCAACAATATAATTGTGAACTATCACGAACAAGTTTATGACTGAACAAGTATATAATATGAACAAATATTTCTGAACCGAAGGGTAATGAAGGTGATCAGCCTTTCATACCTGACTTATACATGCAATATGTGCAGAGTACAATTATACATGGCAATCAGCAATGATTAACCATAAGCTTATCCGAATGAAACACTCTTAGTAGAGTTAAGTAAAAATAAACTTGCTTGAACCGTTGATTACCGCTATGCAATTTATACGCTTTATCCGAAGACCTAATATTAGTAATATAGATCTCCAATATTAGAATAATATCATCACAATATAATACTATTATATATATAGACATACATAGAATAATCTAAACACATAGCACATAACCCTATTAGTCTATTCAGCACATAAAACTTAGTATCAAGTCAGACTATTTAAGTCCGAGTTGAAACCGACACAATTCTAACATCCCGACGGTCTAGTTGGACTTTTATCGAGTCTAAGTTCAATTAAACTCTGACTTAACACTTAACAATTATCTCAGATAATTTTATTTTCAGTCAAAATATTTTTCACAGACTTGTAATAATTTTTAAATAATTATTACCAGTTATCCTGATTTTTCAATCATTAAAAACATATTTAAATAAATTAAATACCATATAATTCTTTTATCATTAATATTTATTTAATATCAAATATTAATGAAATACATGTCGTAATATTATAATATATTTATAATATCACAAAGTATTTTTAATACTTCAAAATAACCTTTATATAATTTTTAAACAATTAAATTCATTATCCGATAATTGCCTTTAATATTAAAATATTAATATTTTCATGACAAAATATCAAAAGTTATATTTTATAACTTAAAATATTTTTATAACCCTTAAATCATTTTTATATGATTTATAAATCATTAATTCTATTTTTCCATAATTTATTTAATATATTTATTAAATAAACTAATTATCATTAATATTAATTTATTAATGAATTTCATCACAAAATATTAAAAGTTACTGAAAATAACTTAAAATATTTTCTAATACCATAATATAATTTTTCATGATTTTTCATGAATTAAAACCATTTTTAAATAATTTATTTAATATTATAATTAAATAAATTAAATACCATTTATATTCCAAAAATATTAAATATTTATGAAATATACTCAAAAGAATTAAAAACTATTTTTCAGAATTTAAAATAATTTTTCGGAATTTATTTAGTATTTTTAATAATTAAAAACTATTTTTTTTCTATTTATTTAATTAAAATAATTAATTTATTGAATAAACTGTCGCTAAAAGAGGCTTAGGCGGCAAATCTGTAGCTAAAGGTGTTCTTGGTGTTCTTCAGCCTAAACCCAGATTTCTTGTCAGTGCTCGAGGTTACCACTTTGACCATACTTAAGCTTCTGTATATTTTGTTTCTAGGCTAGCTTGGACCTTGTACGTGTAGCTGAAATGTAATACTACAACTAGAAATCATCAACTTAGTCATACAACAAACATACAAGGAGATCGGATCTCCCAAAGTCTTTGTCAGACGTCACCTGGGTTTTCCAGAAACCCAGGCAGTTCGAGTGGCCATCTAGTTGCTCGGTTTAATCTAGGTTCTGGTCATGATTCTTGTGATATAATGGTACAAGTCTATAGTCCACATGTCATAGAACATAACTATATCAACATATTAGTGAAACAACTTCGCCATATCCAGATTTAATCCGGTCAAACGGGGTCAGAAACGGTGTTCATACACTTTCTGGAAATTCCAGAAAGTGTCTTCGTGGTCAGATGGGTTACTTTGACCATCCATTCTGTTCGATTTGTTTGTTGTTTAAGAGATCTAAGGCTATGGGTCTAGACTACATCTTACAGGTTACAATCTGGTTACCAACATATTAACAAACAACATCATTACTGACAGATATTGGCGTTATAAGACGTTGTCAGACGTTGATATTTGATTTCTGGGTTACCCAGAAATCAGTCGGTCATGCCTCGTCAACGGGTTTTGACCGAGAATAACATGCAATCTAGCTATGTAGTGGCTGTGATTCAACTTCCAGATAAAAGACCACATGACAGGCTATCCATTAAATGTTTAAAACAACAGAAATCATGAACATACAAGAATCCGTGGCGCCTGACATTACTTGTCAGACCACAAATATTGATCTTGACCAGATTTTGAAAACTTCAATTTTTAAGGTCTATGATGCTATGTATCTATGATAGATGATCATAAATCATCATGAAACATCTTCTAGCACTTATAAAAACACATAAACACAAACATGAACTTAGCATACAAAATCAAAATTAGGTTTTTAGGGTTTATACCTTCTTACTTGATCTTTGATTTTCTGATCCTTGATCTGTTTCTTGGAATGCTAAGAGCTGATAATGGTTTTGTTTCTCACTCACTCTCTCTCTAAGTTCTCGAAAATGAAGAGAGATAATGGGCTTGGCAATAATGAGACTTAAAGTAAGTATTTTCTTACTTAACTCTCTTATTTTTGGATCCATTGAACCTAATGTAGCAAGGTGTCCTCTCAGATCAGATTTGACTGAGATGTAGAAGTCACAAAGTCAATTGAGTTGCTCACCAACTCTTGGTTTGGCCATATTTGCAAGCCACCTATTAAAGAATATGTCAAAATGGCATAAAGGTCATTTTCCATACCATTTTTATTCTAGAATTGTCATTTGATGAAACCCTTAGGGTTTAGAGTTTAGCACTTTAGGGTTTAAGGTTTAACCCTTAGGGTTTAGGTTTTAACCCTAAAGATTTAGCAAATTAAATTTCTAACATTTTCTAATTAGATTTTAAAATAGAAAGTCATGATTTCTAAATTATAATTAGGGCGTCCTAATTATATTATAATTTCCTAATCACATTAGGACTTAAATAGATTAGGATTAATATTTCCTAATTAAGATTGCTACTTTAGCAATTAAATCCACCACTGTATATTAGGGTTTTTGACGGAACAATTAGGGTTCAAAAATTAGAAATTAGGGTTTGTTAATTAATTAAGCTTTACCCTAATTAAGCTTATAATCAAAAGCACTTGATCATTATAATTATCATTTAAGTTCCCAGATTAGGGTTTCAAATAATCGTAAGAAATTTCTAACTGAATGTTGACATTCTTAATAATATTAGGATTCGACACTGATAAAATTTATCTGGTCAACCCTTGACCTTAACCACATTCTGAACACATAAATGACCTTAGCCATAGAACATAAACACATATATACTTAATCCTGAATAATTCACCTAAATCCTTCACAGAATTTTGAAATCCTTCAAAGAATTTTGAAATCCTCCACATAATTTTGAAATCCTCAAAATTTCTTCTTAAAAATATCATACGCATACACTTATTTTCTGTCTAGGTTCTAATTTTGAACCTTAAATCAATTAATAAAATTTTTAAAAATATTCAAAATTCTCGGGTTGTCATAGAGAGAGCTGAAGTTGGGTGTGTTTGGTGTACAAATGAGCTAATTTTGCGACATTTCTCTTTCATGATCAATATATAGATGTCATGTAATGAAGTGGCTGAGTGTATAGGCTGATATTGGTCAACCACTCCAAATCTTAGCAAGATTTGCAAGCAAGCCTCAATTATGCAATAAGGACAAATAGTCTTTTGATTTTTCAATTTAATGGCACTTTGGTCACTTGGCAAACCCTCAGGGTTGGACCCTAAGGGTTTAACCCTAAGGTTAAGCACTAAAATTATAGGATTTCTAGGATTTTGCAAAATATGTTAAAATAAAATTTTAGTTTCTTAAAATTTGTAATTTGGGTTTTCTTAATTAGTTTAGGCTTCTAATTATATGTACTTACATATTAGGTTTAAAGACTTACTAATTAGCATTAACATGACTAAATTAGCAATTAACTTTTCCATTTCAAAATTAGGGTTTCAAAAATAGGAATTAGGGTTTATAAATATTAATTGGGATTTTCAAAAAAATTAGGGTTTCCCTAATTTGAGCTAATATATATACCTCCGATCGTTAATCACATTATCACGATTACATAACGACTTAACAAATTCATAGAGTCATACATAACCTTCGAATTAGGGTTTCAAATCGAATAGGGTTTAATTATAATTTAAATATTAGGGTTTCCAATATAAATATTAAGATTTCTTGAATTTCATGTTTCTAATTATTAATTAGGGTTTACCTAATTAATCATAGAATTATATAATACACACATAAATCGCATAACACAGTTATATAACACAGTCTTGAATCTCTCATCTGAATTTCAAAATAGGGTGAAATAAATTAATGCTAGGGTTTTGACATTAAACACCATAATTGACCAACCATTTTCCATACACACATACAGTACATAATTATAGCACTAAAAAATCAAAATATAATTAATATTATAATAAATATCATTAATCACATAACATAACTACTAGACATATTTTAAAGTCTCATTTGACTTCAAACTAGGGTTTATCAGTAACATTAAAATTATTCCATCAAAACTGATCCTCACATTAACCTTACACACATAGCATACCTAACTATAATACTGACAAATAATAATATAATATTATTATTCTCATTCCTTGATCAAAATCCAAAATTAGGATTTTAGATTCCATATCTGATTTTAACTGTCATATATAACATTAATAATTAAGTTAAAATTAAATAACTTAATTAATCTGAAATAAATTCATATAATAAAATAAAATAATTATTATAATAATTCTATAATCCTTTCATATATTATTTAAATAATATAATAATCATGTTCTCATGGAAAATAATTAATAAAAATAGTTTTACTGTAAAATTAATTATTATAAGAATATAATTTATAATGATCAATAATTCTAAAATAAAATTATTTGCAAACATTCATGTAATAAATATATTTTTATTTATTACAATAATTACCTAAGCTTTATGTTGTACAAATCCTCGTCCTTAAAATTTTTTTAAAAAAATTATACGTAAAACTTCTGATTTAATTATATTGAAAATATCGGGTTATTACAATCACCCTCCCTTATAAAGATTCCATCCTCGGAATCACCGTTTTAAAACCTATACATACCAGGGTACATAGCATACATAATCATTACAAGTAAATCTCGACCAAAATTGATCGAACTGATCTTTAAATATTCAACAAAAAGCTTATCTATCTTATTAAACAAAAATTTAATTTCTAAGAGAACTCAAATTCCTCCTTCAAAATAATTTATAAAATAATTTACTATATATTAGAAAATAATATGTAAGAAAATAAAATTTGTTCGAATAATACCTGGAGTTGCATCCCCGGCTGCTACAGTTTCTTGAACGGTCATGTTGAAGACGCTTGCGGTTGATTCTGTTGGTTCGTTTGTTGATGTTGGTCCCGCTGTTGCCAATGTCCTGCTGCCTTTCCTTGTTTGTGCATTCCTTGCCTCCCTTCTCCTTCTTGTACTGTTTTCCACCTTATACTCCATTGATTCACGCTTAAAACACACATACTTGTCCTTTATCTCCTTTTATTTTATCGTATAGGTGACGAAACTGTCTTTTGCCCCTCCGTTATCCTAACTATCACAAATGTTGCTACAGGTCAGTTGATCCTCTATATCCTGACAGTACGAACGCCTTGAAGTCTTTGACGTTTATTGTTCGATTATCTGGCTGATCTTCCCGCGACTGGTATTCCGTTCTGCATAGCTTGATCGTCCATATTCGCAAAATTCTGTATCGGGTCTGGTTGTCTTCTAGCTTTGCTGATAGGTTCTTCTATCCTTGGATTTCGTTTTCATCTTGGCGGCATTATCACAATTTGTTTTTATTCTAAGCCTTATCGTATACGTATAATCATATAACACAAAACTTTCTATTCGAATAATCATGTACTCAAAATATTAGATTTTGAAAATTTGATTTTCTGCATTAACCCGTACTCATATAATTAACTACTATCTTTATACTAACTTATTTCATTAATCCCACATAGACTTATATTCATGACACTTGACATACCATAACACATATTGCTTTAATCATCCGCTATCCCTTTGTGACTCAAAAGTCGGGAATCGCTGCCACATTTATATAAAAGTTAAAAATATTACCTTATACAGACATACCTATCATATACATAACATAGAATCATACCTATTCACGTAATACTAATACTACTTATTTCTTACGCCTCCACTAAGGATCAATGGCTTAGTAATCTGTCTATTCCCATTAACCTCAATAATCCCTTCACACCTAACTATACCTAGTTCGTCCAATATACCGTACATTATGAGTTTAAGAACTCACCACAAACATATGAGTTTAAGACCTCGACATTGACCACATATTCTTTAACTATATTCTACCTATCAGTTATACTTATCGTTTTTGGGTCCAGTACTATACTTTCCAAAATAACCACCTCATTGAGGTAGCTTTCAATGTGAGCCTCTATTTCAGCTATTGGCTTTAACATCGGCCCGGTTATGGAGGTTGGCTCCTTCTTTACAATCTGAGGGTATTCTAATTCTTTTCTATCTGACATCTGCACACTTAAATTATCCTGATTATCATAAAGTATATATACACAATAAATAATAGTTTTATATAAGTTATCTTTTATTTTGTTTGACGATGAATTTATTCAATTCATCTCCTTTTTAAACTCTAAATGAGTTAATTGTATTTTCAACGTTTCCCTCTGTTCATTATAAAAAAATGGGCCTTTAGCAACGATTTTTCGGGCAACGACTTTATAAGTCATTACTAAAAGTATATGTTTAGCAACGAAATTTGTCCTTCGTTGCAGATTGTGTCTGACTTTCACTTTTTGCAACGAAATTCATAAGTCGTTGCAAAATTTCGTTGCTAATTCATTGGCGGGAAAAAAATTCGTTAGAAATTCGTTGCAAAATTTTTGGCCACTTGATTTCCCATCATCGTGGGCAACGAAAGTTTTTTTGTTGCTAAAAATGGGGCTTTAACAACGATTTTTCAGGCAACGACTTTATAAGTCGTTGCTAAAAGTGTATGTTTAGCAACGAAACTTATCCTTTATTGCAGATTGAGTCAGTCTTTCACTTTTTGCAACGAAATTCATAAGTAGTTGCAAAATTTGGAAACAAAATTCGTTAGAAATTCGTTACAAAATTTCTAACCACTTGATTTCTCCTCATCGTGGGCAACAAAAGTTTTTTTGTTGCTATATTTCGTTGCCTAATATGGACCAAATTCATTGGCAACAATTTTTATTTTCGTTGCAAATTTTATACAACTTTTTGCAACGACTATTAACATGTTGCCTTAAATTAAGATAATAATAATAATAATAGTACTAATAATAATAATAATAATAACAATAAAAGTAATAATAATAATAATAATAATAATAATAATAATAATAACAACAACAACAACAACAACAACAACAACAACAACAACAACAACAACAACAACAATAATAATAATAACAGTCATAATAATAATAATAATAATAATAATAATAATAATAATAATAATAATAATAATAATAATAATAATAATAATAATAATAATAATAATAATAATAATAATAATAAAAATAAAAATAATAACAACAATAATAGTAACAGTAGTAATAGTAGTAATAATAATAATAATAATAATAATAATAATAATAATAATAATAATAATAATAATAATAATAATAATAATAATAATAATAATAATAATAATAATAATAATAATAATAATAATAATAATAATAATAATAATAATAATAATAATAATAATAATAATAATAACAGTCATAATAATAATAGTACTAATAATAATAATAATAACAATAACAGTAATAATAATGTGACGCCCCCAAAATAGGTATACATAACCCATCTTGAGTCACCAAATACATGGTACAAAATTCAAATACAACTTAATAATACAACTGTCGTGTAAAATATGACAAAACATAAACTGAGGGTTTTAAAACGAATATTGTCTTCTAGACAGTATTCAACTCAAATGGTGTCCTCAATACAATTATTATCACACTATTTTATAGAATAGTGATGACTACTAATGCTATCATCTGGACCGTCACTCCGTTTTCCGACTAGTCCCGGCTACGTTCTCATTTCCTAAAGAGGACAATGAAAGGAAAAGGGTGAGCTCAACTAGCCCAGTAAGAAATATTATGACTAAGATAATGCAGAATAATTTATCATTAACCTTCAACAGTGTTAAACTGATAAAATATAACAAACATCAAGTTTAACTGCAGCGGAATAAGCAACCTATGAGAAGAGTCAAGTAGAGAATAAAATCTACTATCTTCTATGATTTAAAAGGTTTTTCATCACTTTTATCGCTGAGACTCAGCTTATTAAATAATCCACATCATCCCTGTACTACGGCCAAGGATATTCATTAGTATCACGACCACAAATTATCCATACACTACGGGCCAAGGATATTCGTGTATTCATCAATGGTCATGATCATGCCAACAACTGTCCATCAATGCACTACGGGCCAATGATGACTTTTGCCACATCATTTGTAACATTACGGTCATGATTATACCGAATAATCTCTGGTCATAATCATACCAAGTCCATCTATGCACTACAGGCCACATATGACTTTCAACATAATATAAACATGAGGATGATGACATTGATATAAGAATTCAATAAAACAAGTTCAAGGATAAATTTTTAAAGATTTATAATTTAATTTATCCAGAAATCAATAACGTCCAAATTGTCAACATGATACTGTTTTGTAGAGTAAAATTCAAGAATAATATTGTACTAAATATACTTTGGACCGAAAACGAATCAATTTTTAACATGAATAGTACCCCGGGTTAATAGTACTCGAGTGAATAGTACTCCGTAAATAGTACTTCAGGAATAGTAACCCCGTGAATAATACTCCGGCATGCAAAAGTTAAAACTTATTAAGAATGCTCAGAATAATATTTCCATGAAAAGATACTGAATGAAGCGCAAATATCAAGGATATTCTACTAATTTTATGGAGTATAGAAGCCAAAATTTTAACAAAACGAGTATAGAATTCAAAATCTGAAACGAAATAATATTACTTACATACTACAGAGTATGGAAGAAAATATTATTTCAAGCGAATATTGAACAAAATAACATCTCTTACCTTGAAAAAAAGAGTATTCCAACTGGTATAGAGGGGATATTCTTGAAGAAAATTTTTACTGATTTCTACGCTCAAAACTTTCTAAAACTTTAAAGAAATACGCTCAAGATTATAGAAGAAGAATTCTCTGATTCTGGTGTAATTTATAATTCTAACTTAAGCGCCTATTTATAGAAAAATGCTAGAACGCCATAGGAGACTAAATAATAAAATAATATTATTATTTATACAAATTTCTACGCATGCCAATGACCAAGACTAGCATGCCCTTTCTGAAAAAATATAGCAGCCCACATGTTTTCAAAAAAATAAAAGTGGGTCCCACCTAATTTTAATAAAAATTATTTTATTTTTCGAACTTCAGAAATTCATAATAAATAGCTCTTTTATCAGAAAAATTCAAATCTCATGTCTATTCCATAGAAAATTTAATTCTCTACAACTTTGTAAGTTTAAGTTTTTTCAAATTCCAAACAGAAAATATCCGAAATTCACAAACGGATGATTTTCAATACTTTTTAAAATTCATAACAAATCATACGTTAATTTTTAACGGTTCAAAATTTGTGGATATATACTCAACTTATATACGTATAACATATCCAAAAATCACAACTATTCAACGGTCGGATTAAAATTATAACTCACGCAATAGAGCTTTAAGAACACTGTTTTGATTTTTTGAAACCTCTATTCCGGCAAAATACTGATAAAACACTTAAAAATTAAATAATTCATTTATATCCACATAAAACCAAATATTTCCTTATCATATAAATCAATAATTAATTATTCACAAATAATATTACAGAATTACAATTATAACAACCATGTCGTTCCCAGGAAAGAGGGGGCTTTCCGATAAGGATTTCTCCTTACTGGCGCGCAATTAGGTGACCAAACCTCTCTTTAGACAGACCTTCCTTAGACATTGTCAATAATGCTATCTAATAATATTATTCAAATAATATAAATTATTGATATGATAATGGAGATATATACTGTGCAGTGACAATTATTGAAATAACAATAATATAAAATATCAACACAGCAATTATTGAACCAATAAAATAAAATATTAAACAGTAATTACTGTAACAATTATTGAATAGTGAATTCTTACGTAAGAATCAATAATTCAACAATACTATGCAATACTGTGTGCTACTATGCAATAACGCGTATTACTGTATTTTAACCACCAGGTATTCTAACAGTGCTAACGGTAATGATTACGCTGTTATTTATAAAAACTCAAATTTGTCATTTTCTTTATTCGACAGTTATTCTGTTATGGGGCCCACAAATGGTTGCGCCGTCGTACGAATATTCCCCAACAGAAAGAATATTCCACGACCAAACGAATATTTCCCGACAACATTAATATTTTATAACCACTTGATTATTTTACAAAATTTATAAATATTACCCATAACTATAACATTATATCAAATTTACTCCTTAATATTCAAAAATGATATTTATAGAAAATTTATCTTTATTCATAAAAGCTGGGGTCTTATTCATTGTTATTATTATTATTATTGTTGTTGTTATTATTATTATTATTATTATTATTATTATTATTATTATTATTATTATTATTATTATTATTATTATTATTATTATTATTATTATTATTATTATTATTATTATTATTATCATTATTATTATTACTGTTATTGTTATTGTTATTATTAGTACTATTATTATTATTATTGTTATTTTATTATTATTATTATTATTATTATTATTATTATTATTATTATTATTATTATTATTACTATTATTATTATTATTTATTATTATTATTATTATTATTATTATTATTAGTACTATTATTATTATTACTGTTATTGTTGTTATTATTATTATTATTATTATTATTATTATTATTATTATTATTACTATTTTATCTCGAGAGAAATGATTTGTTTAGTTAAAAATACTAATCCTTGTAAAATAATAGCAACTAGGCCCATGTGTTCGGGTGGTCATTGAATCAATAATTCAAACTGGAGGTCTTGGGTTCAAATTTGTGCATCAATATATTTTTTGGGCAATTTGCGTTGACAAAAAAAAATGTCTCAATACCCAAAAACTCCTAAAGTTCAGTGATCAGCTTTGCATTTTATCCTTATAATATATTGTGCAACTCTTCAAAAAGTCTATGGAATGAAAATTTTAATTAATTTAACGACAAATTAATATTTTTAGTACTATTATTATAATAATAAATATTATTACAATAATACTAATAATAAAAAATAATAATACTAATTTGACAACAGATGAATATTTTTAGTACTATTATATAATAATAATAATAATAATAATAATAATAATAATAATAATAATAATAATAATAATAATTCATAATAATAATAGTAATTATAATATTAGTAATAACACTAACAACTCATTATCAGCATATAAAATTGCCAGCTCCCACTTGTAGTTAGCTTAGTGGATTTCTAATTGAATAACTTATGGCCGCGTCATGCTTACATAACCTTTATCATTTATCTCTACGTATATCAATACTTACACATACATTACATTAATACATTATTTATATAATACCTCCTCCACACATAATATATATTGTATATATATAACAAGTGCATATTTCACATCAACAAATAATTTATTATACTTAAATAGTTTTATAATAATAACATGTACAATATTGACCTTTAAATTGATCATTAACATTAACATATAAATTATTTACTTCATCAAATAAATAATTTAATTTTTATTGATTTGATTTATTTACATATATCATGTCAATAAATACATATATAATACCATTTCCCCTATAATTAAATAATTGCTTATTTACCTATTTAAATATTAAGTTATTTAATAAACTTAATATTTTCCTTATAAAACAATTAACCAATACAAATTAATTAATTAATCTTATTTTCATTTATTTTTATTTTAACTAATTCATAACATCATTATTACTATATATCACACTTATAGTTATATTAAATTATCATATATTTGAAATTAAATTTTATTTTATTCACAAATATACATTGTACAATATTCTCGGGTCTCACAGTTTTAGATCGTACCTTAATGGTGGAGGATCGAGTGCGCCACTGTATATGTAGAGAAGATGAAGAAATTCTCTCTCCAAATACTTTGGTGAAAAGACGTCTGATCGAGTGGTCTTGGATGTGTCTAGAGGTACTTGTTATTCTAGAAACCAATGTGTTTTAACAAAATCGTTCATCGAACCGAACAAGTTATCAGATAGATGGGTACCAGTGTTAAACCATTATTGAACCGACGACATCATAAATATATAAAAATATATATATTATTAGTAATTAATAAAATTTTAAATAAAATCTCATTTTTTTATGAACTAAAACATAATAAAGTTGAGTTACAGTATTACTAAAAGTGATTACTTTTAATATTAAAAATTTTTTATACAAAAAAATAATAAAAAGTAATTGGGTCTCTTCTCTTCAACTGTTATTGGGTATTGGATCTATGCGGAACTCAATCTCTAGTCTATCTAAATTTGGGCTTTAATTGGTCCTGCTTATTGGATATAAGGCTGTAAATAGTAACTTAAAAATTTATATTCGTCTGCATCCGTATTAAAAAAAATGAATATATCTGTATTCAGTTTAAAGGTATCCACAAATATACGAATACGAATGTAGGCGTATTCATATTCGTTTAACATCCGACCGTAAATATATCCGACGGATAACGGATATCCAAAATCAGATATTCAGATTTGAACCTGTATCCGAATAACGTATATATATATATATATATATATATATATATATATATATATATATATATATATATATATATATTAAGTATTATATAATAAGTAAATATTTATTAGGTGGAGTGAATATTTATCACTTTCACTTGTCCAATTATTCAGAAACTAAAAGTCCAAATATTTAAAATAAGCACAAGGTCTATTTTAAATCAAGTTAGATTAACTAGTTGTCACACATATATTATATTTCGCACTATCCATAAACATAATGAAATAAAATATATTTTTTATAATTATATAATCTATGTATTGAGGTTAACTAATAAATAAAATTCTTCATAAACATATTGTTAAAGTTTTAATCAAATATTTGAGAAAAAATAATTAAATATTCATTATAAACTTTTGAATCTATTATAGATTATAAATATTCAAACACACATTACAACATTACTTCACACACATAAAATAAATATCTACTTATTAATGAACATTCATTTTGAAATTTAGAATTTTAAAAATGAAGAAAACTTATTTAAATTTTAATTTTGAACATTATTTAATGTATTTATTAAAAATAAATAAATTAACATACATTTATTAATGAACTATACTTTAAACTTTAGTATTTATTTTTTTCTTATTCTAATTATAGTTATAATTAGAGCATTTATTTTGAAATTTAAATTTAAAATTTTGAAAATAATAAAAACTTATTTGAATTGTAATTTAGAGTATTGATTATTATATTTATTAAAAATAAATAAATTAGCATTCATTCATTAATAAATTATACTTTTAATTTTTTTTCTCTTATTCTAGTTATAATCGTGATTAGAGCATTCATTTCAAAATTTAAATGATAAAATCTTTCTTGAATTTTTAATCCTCCTTATTTGCATCGAAACAAATAGGAAAAATAAATTTAATATAACATCTATCGGGTTCAAGCCGGTCCTCTCTCCTCTCTTCCTCCTCTTGGCGAAGCCCCTGGATCTCGCCCTGTTTGCAAAGAGCTTGAAATCGTCTATTGAGCTTCTTGTATACACATCGGATCGTTTCTACTTTCATGTTTCCTCTCAGAATCAGTTATTTGTAAAGGTTAATGAATCTTAACCCTAGTTTTTTTGATAAGAATCCGGTCTTTATTTGTTTTTGATTGTCACCGCCTCTATATTAGTTTTGCTTGTATTTTACTGAACTTTATGGTACCTTAGTTCAGATATTATAGAGTTTTGGTTCTGATGAATTAATTTTGAATCTTATGTTCTAGACGTATACGTTGATTTTGAATTCAATGGTTATTTTCTTACTTGATTTTGCTTATTTACGATGTTTGATATATCTAGGCTTCCAGCTAGATTTCTTCCAAGTCCAAGGTTGATGGAACCGTAGATCTGTTTTTCCCTGTCTGCGCTGTTGTTAGCCCAAATAAGGAAATAATGTCTCCCCACATTATTCGTTCTTATTTAATTGATTTGGCCGTACATCTGAACATGCTAGAAAATACTTTGGCGAGCTGTAACAGGTAAATAAGTGTCTTGTTTTGACATGTATCAATTCTATTTGCACATGTACATATGATATGAAAATTGATTCCAGTAGGAAGAACTAATAAGTAAACCATAAATAAATACAATGAGTCATTTTCAAGAATAAACTCAATTATATGGTGTAAATTTTTAATGATTTTGATTTTATTGTATGATAATGGTAGTTTAGGGGACAATTGCAAACCAATTTCTACAGCCAAAAAATGCAAGACTAGTTATTAAAAATTTGTTCGGCGTGGGTGCATCAGCTTGGTGTAATTTGGTTGGGTAGTCTACACCAGATTGCTAGGGTGATATGCCTTCTATTGCTGAAATGAGTAAATGAAAATAAAATTAGACTGACCCTTTATGCTTTTAATTGATTATAAAATACCTTATTTGTTAGCATTCTGGTTGGAAGGCGTATGATGATAAAATTGTTTGTGTTCATGGGGGTCAAAGCTAAAGCTAATCCTAATATTACTGGTTTTCATTTCTTATTACTTGCTGTCTTGTTTATTTGTTAGCATTCTAATTTGCAGTCTTCACCCTAGCCTAGTACCAATTTTCCTATTTTTTTCAATTATTTTCTACAATTCAAGCTTTCAAAATCATGTCCTACATCAAAATGTTTTTCATGGATGCTAGATTCTTCCATTGCTCTTTTCTATAATTTGTTATGTTAGTTGAATTGCTGTGATTTTAAGCCATCTTAATTTTCTGTCATTTTTTAGCCAATCGCATGACAATTTAAATTTTCTCACGCTTCTTTTTTTGTTCAGTTTAACAATAGCAATGATTTATATATATATATATATATATATATATATATATATATATATATATATATATATATATATATGTATGTATGTATGTATTGGATACAATGTCATTGTTTTCAGTTCGACGATAGCGATTTAGGTGGTGATTCAGATGTTGATATGTCTGAAGATGAAGAGGCACCTAAGAAGGTACTAGAATGTAGGAATATGTTGATATCCGCCCCTCATCGCACACACCTACACATGTCCTAAATGTTTGTAAGCTGACTTGGGTTAACTCATTAAATATTTTCAGGCTAAGCCATCCAAGAAGAGACCCTCGGTTCTGCAACAAAAACTTCAGTTCCTGCTAAAAAGGAAAAATCTGATACACTTCAGTAAACAGGTGACATACTTTGCTTAAGATGTAATTAGTGCTTATGGTTGTGCAATTGTAAGTGTTCTTATTTAGTTACTCTAGAAGAGAAAAAAAAATAAGTGCATGTGTTTGTGATTTATGGTTCATGTGATAGTTGTATTAGTAATTCTTTCCTTTGACATCACAAATAATAATTTTAATATGCAATTTACTTATTAAATGTCTTGCTTGTTTGATAAGACTATCATGCTTTAAGTATCAGACACAGTCTTGTTTGTTCTTCAATTATCATATTCATTGGTGCTAGATGTCATAAGCTTCATAAATGGAGGGTCACCACTCAGTTACTCTCCCATTACACTAATATGTTACTTTTAATCCATTAGCCTAGCATTCTGACATTTTCCACTTAGAAATTCATATATCTAGTTATTTTTTGAGTTTTTTTTAATGATTTGCTTGTAAATTGTATAGATCACTTTATTTTATGCGTGTGGCCTTGTGAGTGTGAGTGTGAGCATAGAGGAATGGATTGAGGGAGAAGGGGATTGCTCTCTAGATCATATCGTGGCACTTGTGCAGGTGTGATCAGAAAGGGTTGGAGGGAGGCAGTGATGGGACCACTTGGATAGTGGACCTTCGCCAATTTCAGAGGTCAAAAGTCATGTCTCATGAATTAGGTAAAGATTATGCAGCAATTCTTTATTCTCTACCTTTGGCTAATTTTTTCTCAGGGAATGAATTTCAATCTTTGAATGCAAGAAAAAGTATCTTAAACATTCTGCTTGATCTTAGTATTCTAGATGAGAATAAGATTATACAAAGTTTTTTTAGGACATTATAGTTTCTTATGGAATGAATTTTGATCTTTGGATGCAACTCAGAGAAAGTATCTCAAATATCTAGATGACATGAAGATTATTCTTACAGTTAAGAGGTCTACATATTTTACATCAGTTGCAAAATTGTCATCTTTAATTGCACCTCCTGTCCAGTCTACCATCTCTACCCTGAACATCTGGCCTGTCTTAACCTCTGCAACCGGTGGTATTTCCGAATGCCATCGATCGTGCAGAGGTGGCTTTTGTTCCCATGGCTTCTTCTTTAGGTTAATGGGTACTACAAGTTTTGTAGATGGATGAGCCATGAATGAACTGTTAGAGAGACAAGACTATAGGGGAAAATTGCAGAAGAAGTTAACTGTTGACTTCAAAACCTGGGTAGCTGGCAAATGAAAATGACAACTTTTGGAGTGGTCCCGCGAACAAGAGAAATGTATTGAAGAACTACTGTCTCCTATAGCAACAATTTTTTTAAATTTAAAAAAATAAATTATATTCCATTAGCAGGTCTTTATTTGGTCATTTATCATAAAATTTGGGGGTTCCCTGGGTGTTGGAATGTGTAAGTGGGTTATTGGGCTTCCTTGACAAAGTATATATCCACCTCCAATCCAATTACAAGTTACAAACTATTCTTACCCATTATGTCCCAATCCTTTCTGGTTCTGCTTGTTGCTTGACTTTCTATTTCCAAAAACCAGAGCAAGCAGAATGATCATAGGAAATGAAACCTTACATACAACTCTTACTTGGTTGCCCTAGCCTGTGAGGGAGATACTTTTGTTCTTAAATTTAGGAAAAAGAAATAAAAAAATTTATTTTAAAGTGCCGTATTTTATTGAAGTCTAACAACAAGATTTATGAAAGGGTTAGTGATTAGCAAAACTACAAATTGTATTATGTTATTATTCTATATTAGCATACCCTCCAGAAAATTAAGTTAAATCATGAGCGTACAACATCAATGACCCTTTAATACCACATGCTTCATCTACTCTTTCAATATATCTAATACATATACTTGAAATGATACCAGAACATATATTAAAAGAAACTCACAATAGACAAATCAACATGTTTGATATCTCCGGCTGAGTAGTCCTTTGTAATGCCACCACCACTAAAATCCACCATCTCAACCCTGAAAACCTCCCTAACTTTTACCTCTGCAACCGGCGGTATATCGGGGTGCCACCTGTTGTGAAGGGGTTGTTCTTGTTCCCATGGCTTCTTCTTTACATCTATGGGCACAATAAGCCTGACACCATGTTGAGCCATTGACTCACTCTGTGTTAAGAAAACTTGATGTAGCTTACCAAAGCCAAGGAAAAGATAACTGAGTTCAAAACCCTTCTCTGTTTACAAGATTGACATTATTGATAGACAAAAATAGGTTTGGATATTTTTCCTCTCCTTACTGGATGCACCACTTACACACCTTGACTGTTCTCTTGATTGTTCTCACAACCAACTTTCTTGATTGAAGGCATCAACAGTGATTGGACATATTATTAATTTGTGTGTTAATAATATATATAACTATTATATAGATGGTAAAAATAAAGCTTCTTTTATATATGCAATGGGTTTTTTGAGTAAGCACTGTTATCAGTTTGTGAAATTTATAATCTATTGTATTTGTTTTATTTTATTAATATTCCATGGTATGCTTTTCGCTTGCTCTAATTATCCATGTGGAGCCTTCATTTTCAAATGTTTCACTCAATAAAATGGACCAGCAAAAAAATATGAAGGGAACAGATCACCTAAAGAGTAATGCATGTTCAAATGATAAACATATCGAAAGACATCACATCTGCTTTGTTAGCAGCCAAGTTTGCAGAGGTATACTTTTTCCATCTTTTTGAAGAGGCTTCTTCATATTTTTACTATTAAAATGTTCAGTTTAATACTCCCTTTGGAACGAATATAAGATTATTGACTTCTTGAAGTCAATTTGAGACATTTTTTTTCATACTTGGGTAAATTTATTTAATTTTAGTCAGTACAATGATGAATATTGTAAACTAGTTTAAAAGGTACTACTAATTATAAGATTTGTATTTTCATAATTTTAATGAATCTTATCATTTGAGTTTATAAATATCTCAAATTAATTTTTAAAAGTCAATAATAATTTGAAAATGGAAGGAGTATTTATCGATGTGTGGTTAGTAACGTCATGGACTACTGAGCTCCTATATTCTTCATGGTTGTTATTTAGTCCTAGAAAATCTTATGGCATAAAAGGGTCAATCTGCCATGAACTTTTGAAAAACTGATAATATATATTTTTGGCAAGTATTGAAGAATTGGTAATTTGTTATCTCAGAATGCTGATTGTGTTGAAGTCCCTTGTTACTTTATTAGTCCTCTTTCATGCATGATGTTCCAAATTCCAATTTGTTCATTATATTGTACATAGGAGACTAAAACCTCTTTTAGTCCCAAGAAAACAAACTCTTTAATTGTAGGCCTAAAAATAATAATTATGTCAAAATTTAACTAATCTATATTCACATGTAGACCACTTCAAAACCTGCTTGAGCCAACTAAAATTTTCTTTATTCCCAGGCATTAATGAGAGAACATGGTATGCCTTCTTATGATATTGTGATTGTCTATTTGTCTTTTTCTGCTTATGAGCAAACAATATGGTGTACATTGGTACCACGTAGCAACTCTATTGTCTTTGTGTATTGATTTTAGCACTAAGTGCCTCTGGTGACCTATTTACTTCATTTTCCTGACTTGCTATTATTTTTAAATGTGTAGCAAGACTTCTTCTACGACCTGCCTTACAATACCGTGTATCAAATTTTCGAGCTATGTTTACGGAAGACAAGGGACGAAATTATGAAGTGTACTATCTCTATATATGTAGATATATACTTTGATTGAAGAACTATGGTAGCTTTAGATGGTTAATTGTAAAGATAGTGAATGATTATGTAGTGGATGATTTTATTAAGTTAATAATATTGTAGTTTTTTTTTATTTTTGCCATTATTTGCTATGGGGACATTGAGCCAGCTAGGTACGCAAAAAGAATGTTAAATTTTGATTTGGCAACAATATAATTCGTTACCAAAGCATTGAACAAGTTTTAGTATAGCAACAATTTTTTATACATTTAGCAACAAATTTTCGTTGCTAATGACATTAAAAATATAATATTTAGCAACGAAAAATTAACCTAATAACAACGGTGAGGATATTGTTGCTAATACTAAAATAAAAGGCAACATTTTTTATCGTTGCAAATCATATCAACTTTCGTTGCACATATAAAGAAACAGCAACATATAATGTCGTTGCTAATCGACGACTTTCGTTCCTATTGAAAAATAATCAGCCACAAACATTTTCGTTGTTGATTCAGCATAATGTTGTTGTCAAATAATATAATTAGCAACGAAAATCGTTGCTAAAAAGTTTATATTTCGCAACGAAAGCAAGCTTAGGCAACAATTTTCATAATTTACTGCAACGAAAAATGTCGTTACAAAATGTTGTCAATTGCAACGAAAATGCATGGTTGTTGCAAAAAAAAAAGAGTTCATTTCGTTGCCAATTAGAAGGCTTTTGCAACGAAATGGGCTTTTTAGCAACGAAATTTTAATTATTCTACAACAATACATTTTGTTGCTAAAGGATCGATGTCTTTGTACGAAAGCCAAATTTCATTGCAAAATGTATTACTTTTGGCAACGAAAAAAATACGTTCATTGCAGAACAATTAGCAATGCTCATTGCGCAACAAAAGACGCAACGACAGTAAAGTCGTTGCCAAAACCTTTTTGCAACAAAATTTGGCACCTTTAACAACGGAAATCGATTGTTGCTGAAGCCCTATTTTTTTGTAGTGGTTCTAAGGTTATAGCCTAAGGTCTAGCCCACCTAAGGTTTTTAACCCTAAAGCTCTGATACCATGATGTAACGCCCCCAAATTTAGGTACTTGAAACTCGAACTCGGTGCTTTACGATACCATTTCTATGAGCCGAATAATACTAATAATAATAACAATAATATGAATATCAAACTTATCTTACATTTATCAGAGTCTAATCCCAAGTACGCAACCTTTACTATAATTCTTTACATGATATATAAAACATATCATTATATTAACACAGTCTAACTATTACAAAAGATACCACTAAACAGATTCTGTTTGCTTTCCTTTTCACTTGTTCTTGGCCGAACCTTCTAGCTTTTCACACTTAGCTGAAAACATTTAAATTAAGCAAGAGTGAGTATTTGAGGGCCCAGAAAATAATAACAATTATAAATATAATTAGCTGAAAGAATTAAATGTTTTCTTTATACATCACTTCTACAATAAATCTATAGTTGTGAAGTAAACTGAACCGATAATAATAACATAACAATTCTATCTCAAAATTTTTAAACTACGTAATGACTATATATGGGGTTTAGTTGACATAGTATGAACATTATTTTCAATTTTCGAATAGGTTTAGCAGAACTTCATCCGTAAACCAACATAACTTACGGGCGTGAGGGTTTACATCCCATGGACCCTGTATTGATCAATACTACATTGCAAGAACGATGTGATCATTCACTCTGCCCGCCTAGGGCGCATAAAAGTTTTTCCTTGATCGGGATGTTCATACTTGTCTGGAATCCGAACCAAAACAATTTGATTGGATACAAAGAAGTTTTATCATATTCAACGATATTTCTAAATCTGTGGCTAGCTGGTCAAATAGCTTAGACGGCTTATATATATATATATATATATATATATATATATATATATATATATATATATATATATATATATATATATATATATATATATATATTATGTTTGTTAATTTTTATATATGGTTATACAAGTGTACCCACTTGGATAATCATTGTATTTAATCACATGTTGATATATACAAGTGGGTACACTTGTATAACCATATATAAAAATTAACAAACATAATATATATATATATATATATATATATATATATATATATATATATATATATATATATCTGAATTATCATATACTAACATGTTGATAAACAATGATCGGATATAGAATATATCACAATAGGGTTAATAATATAGCATAATAATAATATAATTCTGAAATTTCTTACTCATGTTCATTGCATAAAGGAAATGCAAAGGTAAGATACTTGCCTGGTGTAAGACCCCGAATTTTATGAAATAAAAGTATTCAATTTTTCTTATATTTACAATTAGTAAATGGTTAAATTGATAAAAAGTTAAAGTTATGGGTGAAATGTAAAATTTTTTCAAAATAAACAAGTGATTATAAAATAATCATTGTTGTCGGGGAATATTCGTTGGTCGTGAAATATTCTTTCTGTCGGGGAATATTCGTACGAAGGCATAACTGTTTGTGGGCCCCATAACGGAAAACGGTCGGATGAAGATAACGACAAAAATTGAGTTTTTATAATTAACGGCGTAGTTGTTACCGTTAACACTGTTAGAATACCCGGTGGTTAAAATACAGTAATACGCGTTATTGCACAGTATTTTTAAAATTATTGATTCTTACGTAAGTAGGCACTACTGAATAATTGTCACAGTAATTACTGTTCAATATTTTATTTTATTGATTCAATAATTGCTGCGTTGATATTTTATATTATTGTTGTTTCAATAATTGTTGCTGCACAGTATTTTCCATTATCAGATCAATAATTCATATTATTTAAATAATATTATTAGATAGCATTATTGGCAATGTCTAGAAAGTTCTGTCTAAGGAGAGGTTTGGTCATCTAATTGCACGCTAGTAAGGAGAAATTCTTATTGGAAAGCCCCCTCTTTCTTGGGAACGGCCTGGTTGTCATAATTATGACTATATAATATTATTTGTGAATAATTAATTATTGATTCATATGATAAGAAAATATTTATTTTATGTGAATATAAATGAGGGATATATATTTGTGGTTAAAAATGAAGGAGTTAATGTTGAGGTTTTATCAGTATTTTTGTCGGAATGGAGGTATTAAAAATTAGGGTTTTTGAGATATTTTGCGGGGGTTATAATTTTTAATCCGACCGTTGGATCGTTGTGATTTTTGGATATGTTATACATATATAAGTTGAGTATATGTCCACAAATTTTGAACCGTCAAAAATGAACGTATGATTTGCTATGAATTTTACGAGATGAGTGGTTCAGAAAATGTTGAATTTTCGGAGTTAATCATTTTGGTGGAAAATTTTAGAATTGGTGGGCCCCACTCTTAGTTGGTAAAGAAATGTACTGAGATTTTTACTCAAATGTGGTGGGTGGGAATAATAGCAGGTAAAGTCATCAGGTTGCAGGTTAAGTCTGCTTCGGCGTGCTAACAATTTCCTATAAATAGAGGGCTAAGTTAGAATTGAAAATCACACCAGAAACATAAGCTTTCTCCCTTTCTCTCTCTATATTATGAAGCATATTTTGTGAGTATTTAGATACTTTGAGAGTTGCTATTCATTGCAAGTTTCCTTCGGCTTTGCATTCCAGTCAAAAATACTGCTCTTTTGAGGTAAGGGATAGTAAGGAATTTTAAGGGTTATTATATTTTTCAGTTCGTACTTCTTCTGACCTTCAGAAAATTCTGGAAAAATTTGAAATGATATTTTGATGAGTTTTCTTGATTGTGTCCAAAAATGGTGATTTTTGGATGTATAGATTAAGAGTTATGAATTTTATGAGAAAAGACTATTTTAAAAGTAACTACTTATAACTCCTTGTGGCTAACTCCAAAATTGATGAAATTGTTATTGGGAGTACATGTATATGATAGGAGTATACTCTGTGAATTTCAGAATTTTTAGATAAAAGTACAATTTTTGATAAATGTCTAAATAATTTTTGATAAATGTCTAAATATTGTGTTGTTTTGGCCATATGAAAAATAGTAAATGACTTTTAAAAATTTTGAGAAAAATATATGTTCACTATGGGACTATATTATGCTAAATCCCAGAAAAGAAATATTTTTGGAACTGATTTGGTATTTTTCATGAAAATGGTCTAGTTATGAGTAAATGAATTAAATATGTTTTGTGAAGTAAGAAAATTAGAAAATAGGATTTTATGGCTTGAGAATCCTATATGAGGCATATGTAGATTTTTGATGAGGGTTTTTGGTTATTGGTGATGAAATCTTATGAGTTTGACATTTTAGGATGATTAAATGCATTATTTAGTAAAGTGTAAACAATTAAAATAAATTGTTTATAAGCTTAAGAAATATTATTCTTTCAATATCATTATACCGAAATATTGGTATGTATTTTATTGTAGAATTTCTACCTTTTTGTGTCGAGTTACTATTCATGAGTTACTATTCACGGGTACTATTCACGACAAAATTGGTTTCTTTTTCTGACCAAATTATAGTTGATTTATGAATATTACTCTTGAGATTAAATCTATATGTTGATTATATTAATTTTATTATCATATATAATATTTTTATAACCCTAATGATGATATTCTCTTTCACTTGAGTGTAAAGATGGGTAGATTATTGGTATGATCATGACTAGGGTTCTCTTTGGGCAGTTGTGCAAAGTTGAATTGGTGACTGGTATGATCATGACCATTGAATTTATAAGTGAATATCTTTAGCTTAAGTGCAAAGGTGAAATGATCAACATGGTTATAATTATTGTTTATATAAATTCTGAAATGATTATATATTTCTTTGAGATATGAATATATTTGGCCTGTAGTGCAAATATGAATTGTTGATGAATATCTTTGCCCCGTAGTGCAAAGATGAACTGTTGTTGAATATCTTTGGCCTGTAGTTCAAAGATGGTCTGTTGATGAATATCTTTGGCCTGTAGTGCAAAGATGAACTGTTGTTGAATATCTTTGGCCGTAGTGCAAAGATGGATTTATTAGTATGATTATGAATAGGAACTGTGATTTGGTATAACCATGATCTTTGATGTTTCAGGTAAAGACATGTGATGAAAATATTCTTCGTCGTGGGTGCGAAGAAAAATTTAGAATCATAATTATGATTATGAGTTTTTTATATGATTGTGGACCAGAACTGTTGATTGATGTTACAGGGATAAAACATTATTGGTGGATTTTTAACATGGAGAAGATAATAGACTTTATAGTCTATTTGACTCTTCTAATGGATTGCTCGTTCCGCTGCAACTATGGTTAATTTTTTTTTATCATCTACCATATGTTCTAAATCTCTGATTTATTACTGTTGAAGGCTATTGATAATTTATTTATCTTTAGTCATGATATTCTTTACTGGGCTAGTTGTGCTCACCCTTTTGTTTCACAATTCCTTTCAGGTAATAAGAGTGTAGCTGGGTCGAGCGGGGGTAACAGGAGAATATAACGGTGGTCATCATTTAGTAGTTATATTTGGTGAATCATCTAGGGTGAAGCGAACCCAACGTTGGAAGGGTGTTTTGTCACTATCATATAAGATGTCTAATGACATACAACCTCGTGTCATCATAAGACAGGGATGTGCTCATCCACTTGCTGAGTATATATACGAGCACTACCTATATAATCTTGGTATTTGTTTGAAGTATAATTCTCAATTAGAGATAGTGGAGATAATGATAAGTCAAGAGAAGACTCACCATTGGGAAGAATATGATAGTTATCTTCTCGTTTTTCTTTGGGGTATATTGGGTCAACCAAGGATAATTCTGTGGCCATATGATATCTATCACAACTTAGAAGCATGACCTCCCATGTACAAAGGTTTCCTTGAGTATTTTCTAAAGATTCTAATTTCTAAAACAGTTTTTGACTATACCTTTATATAAGGTGTTATTGTGAGGTGCTGTCCACGGTTGGGACATGAGTCACATTTGGTATATATTTGTATCCAAACTCACAGCATATGTGTTGTTGTATTTTACATGACAATTGTTGTAATAAAGTTGTAGTTGTTTTCTGTACCATGTATTTGGCGACTCAGAATAGGTTGGATGGAATGGACCTATTTTGGGGTCGTTACACCTGGTCTGCTGGTTACAATACACAACTTAAGTTTTATCTTTTATATGACAACCTATCATTCATAAAATCATTTTACTGATTAGAACAACATACTATAACACATAGAACTGTTTATTACAGTCAGCACGCAACCTAATCACATTATCACACATATTCAACAGTCATTGAATCACAAACAAACACATATACAGACAACTTATACTAGTCCAAATCAATTTCTGAAACATGTCGGCGTACCGACGACTTTATCGAGTAATTATCGAGTCTAAGACTCTATCTTGTAGTTCAATATCTGTAAGTATCGGTCATATTATTTTTAAATGACTTATAATAATTTTTTTTAAACATTTATTATAATAAATCATGAATTTTCAAACACCGGAATCATAATTAAATGATTTAAATATTAAACAATTCTATTATCATTAATATTTAATTAATATTAAACTATTAATGAAATTATTGTCAAAATATTAAAGTTATTATTAATAACTCAAAATATTTTTAAAGTATTAATATTACCCTTAAATAATTTTTAAAAGAATTAAAATTAATTTTAAATAATTATCATTAATATTAGATTATTAATGTATTATTTATCAAAATATTAAAAGTCATTATTTATAACTTAAAATATTTTTAATTTATTTATATCCTTTTTAAATGATTTTTAAAGTAATAAAACTATTTTTAAACTATTTATTTAATATAATTATTAAATAAATCTAATATCATTGAATATTAAATTATTAATGAAATTTTCCTTTAAATATCAAAAGTTATAATTTATAACTTAAAATATCTTTAAACACTTTATTTTCATTTAAAATAATTTTTCTAATATAAAAATCATTTTTAAACTAATTTATTTAATATGAGTATTAAATAAATCTAATATCATTAATATTAAAATATTAATATTTTTCATGACAAAATATCAAAAGTTATATTTTATAACTTAAAATATTTTTATATCCTTTATATAATTTTTAAATCATTAATTCTATTTTTTATCATTTATTTAATACATTTATTAAATAACTCAATTATCAATAATATTAATTTATTAATGAAATTTCATCACAAAATATTAAAAGTTATCAAAAATAACTTAATTTATTTTCTTATACCATAATATAATTTTAAATGATTTTTTATGTATTAAAATTATTTTTAAATAATTTATTTAATATTATAATTAAAAAAATTAAATAATTTTAATATTCTAAAAATATTAAATATTTATAAAATATATTCAAAATAATTAAAAACTAATTTTTGGATTTTAAAATAATTTTTAAGGATTTATTTTGTATTTTTAATAATTAAAATCTAATTTTTCTATTTATTTAATAAAAATAATTAATTTTAGAAATAAACTGTCACTAAAGATTGCCTATACCGACAGAACCGTCGCTATAGGTGTTCTTCGTGTTCTTCATGAAACCCAGAATGTATAGTCAGTTAACGAGGGTGCTAGTTTGACCAAGCTTAACAATCAGATCATGATGTTTCTCGTCTATCTATTGATCACAGTGTGTAGAACTAATATAATACTATACGATTCAACAACAAACACGAATAAACAACATAAAAAGAAAGAGATCGGAGCTTCCAAATATCATGTCAGGCATGTTCTTGAGTTTCTGGGCTGCCCAGAAACTCAAGCAGTTTCAAGGGTTCCTTTTTGGGCCTTGATTACTTCGGTGCCTGGTCATGTTTTAAGTGTTGTTATGATACCAGATTGTAGTACATATGTCATAGAACAGAATAATGACACTAAATCAACCTAACTACATCACATGAGTAAGATCAAAGCTGGTCAGCCCATGCCAGAAAATGTGTTCTTCACGAATCTGGGTTTTTCCCAGAAATTCACAAGGCTGGTGGTCAACCCTAGTTTGACCACCCATATTTTTGATCAGGTAAAGGATCTGGTTGTTACCTGGGTTTTAATGTGTAGTGTTCATGATAATCTACAAGTATATAACATCAACATGGCAAAATAACTTAAACACAGCAAGATCCATGGACATCAAAATGGTTGTTAGACTTTTCTGGGTAATCTGGGTTACCCAGATTCGTTCGGTCATGGTCGGTCAACGACCTTTGACCCTTAATAACTTTTAATCTACTGATGCTATGGTCTTGATTCAAGTTTCATGTGAAAGATCTCATGACATACTACAACCTCAAACATTTAAACAACAAAAACACTTAACAACCAAAGATCTATGGGGTCTGACATTTGACTGTCAGACCCAAAAACAACATTTTTCAGATTTTGAAAATTTTCAAATTCGTGCACTCAGAGGTTATTGATCCATCAACTACCAACCCAGATCAACTACATGGACTCCAAACGACATGTTTAACATACAAAAACTAACATCTAACATGGAATCAATGATCAAATTTCTTGGTCAGGGTTTATACCTTTCTTGGACAATTCTTTGATTCTGGGCTACTGATTTGACATTGGTGTTAGTGGGGCTGTGATTTGGGACTGATACACTACATTATTTCGTAGGTTTTGAGAGAGAGAGCTGAAGTTGGGTGTTTGGTGTACAAATGAGCTAATTTTGTGACATTTCTCTCTCATGATCAATATATAGATGTCATGTAATGAAGTGGCTGAGTGTATAGGCTGATATGTATGTATAATTCAGTCACATGGGGTTAGTGAAAGTTGGTCAACCACTCCAAATCTTAGCAAGATTTGCAAGCAAGCCTCAATTATGCAATAAGGGCAAAATGGTCTTTTGATTTTTCAATTTAATGGCACTTTGGTCACTTGGCAAACCCTTAGGATTTGACCCTTAGGGTTTAACCCTAAGGTTAAGCACTAAAATTATTGAATTTCTAGGATTTTGCAAAATTTGTTAAAATAAAATTTTAGTTTCTTAAAATTTGTAATTTGGATTTTCTTAATTAGTTTAGGCTTCTAATTATATATACTTACATATTATGTTTAAAGACTTACTAATTAGCATTAAAATGACTAAATTAGCAATTAACTTTTCTATTTGAAATTTAGGGTTTCAAAAATAGGAATTATGGTTTATAAATATTAATTAGGATTTTCAAAAAAATTAGGGTTTTCCTAATTTGAGTTAATATCTATAACTCTGATCGTTAATCACATTATCACGATTACATAACGACTTAACAAATTCATAGAGTCATACATAGCCTTCGAATTAGGGTTTCAAATTAAATAGGGTATAATTATAATTTAAATATTAGGGTTTCCAATATAAATATTAGGATTTCTAGAATTTCATATTTCTAACTATTAATTAAGGTTTACCTAATTAATCATAGAATTATATAATACACACATAAATCGCATAACACAGTTACATAACACAGTCTTGAATCTCCCATCTAAATTTCAAAATAGGGTGAAATAAATTAATGCTAGGGTTTTGACATTAAACACCATAATTGACCAACCATTTTCCATACACACATATAGTACATAATTATAGCACTAAAAAATTAAAATATAATAAATATTATAATTAATATCATTAATCACATAACATAACTACTAGACATATTTTAAAGTCTCATTTGACTCCAAACTAGGGTTTATCAGTAACATTAAAATTATTCCATCAAAACTGACCCTCACATTAACCTTACACACATAGCATACCTAACTATAACACTGACAAATAATAATATAATATTATTATTCTCATTCCTTGATCAAAATCCAAAATTATGGTTTTGGATTCCATATCTGATTTTAACTGTCATATATAACATTAATAATTAAGTTAAAAATAAATAACTTAATTAATCTGAAATAAATTCATATAATAAAATAAAATAATTATTATAATAATTCTATAATCCTTTCATATATTATTTAAATAATATAATAATCATGTTCTCATGGAAAATAATTAATAAAAATATTTTTACTGTAAAATTAATTATTATAAGAATATAATTTATAATGATCAATAATTCTAAAATAAAATTATTTGCAAACATTCATGTAATAAATATATTTTTATTTATTACAATAATTACCTAAGCTTTATGTTGTACAAATCCTCGTCCTTAAAATTTTTTTAAAAAAATTATACGTAAAACTTCTGATTTAATTATATTGAAAATATCGGGTTATTACAATCACCCTCCCTTATAAAGATTCCATCCTCGGAATCACCGTTTTAAAACCTATACATACCAGGGTACATAGCATACATAATCATTACAAGTAGATCTCGATCAAAATTGATCGAACTGATCTTTAAATATTCAGCAAAAAGCTTATCTATCTTATTAAACGAAAATTTGATTTCTAAGAGAACTCAAATTCCTCCTTCAAAATAATTTATAAAATAATTTACTATATATAAGAAAATAATATGTAAGAAAATAAAATTTATTCGAATAACCCGGCTGCTACAGTTTCTTGAACGGTCATGTTAAAGACGCTTGCGGTTGATTCTGTTGGTTCGTTTGTTGATGTTGGTCCCGTTGTTGCCAATGTCCTGCTGCCTTTCCTTGTTTGCGCATTCCTTGCCTCCCTTCTCCTTCTTGTACTGTCTTCCACCTTATACTCCATTGATTCACACTTAAAACACACAGACTTGTCCTTTATCTCCTTTTCTTTTATTGTATAGGTGACGAAACTGTCTTTTGCCCCTCCGTTATCCTAGCTATCACAAACGTTGCTATAGGTCAGTCGATCCTCTAAATCTTGACAGTACGAACACCTTGAAGTCTTTGACGTTTATTGTTCGATTATCTGGCTGATCTTCCCTTGACTGGTATTCCGTTCTGCATAGCTTGATCGTCCATATTCACAAAATTCTGTATCGGGTCTGGTTGTCTTCTAGCTTTGCTGATAGGTTCTTCTATCCTTGGGTTTCGTTTTCGTCTTGGCGGCATTATCACAATTTATTCTTTATTCTAAGCCTTATCGTATACGTATAATCATATAACACAAAACTTTCTATTCGAATAATCATGTACTCAACATATTAGATTTTGAAAATTTGGTATTCTGCATTAACCAGTACTCATATAATTAACTACTATCTTTATACTAACTTATTTCATTAATCCCACACAGACTTATATTCATAACACTTGACATACCATAGCATATATTGCTTTAATCATATACATAACATATAATTATACATATTCACGTAATACTAATACTACTTATTTCTTACGCCTCCACTAAGGATCAATGGCTTAGTAATTTGTCTATTCCCATTATCCTCAATAATCCCTTCACACCTAACTATACCTAGTTCGTCCAACATACCGTACATTATGAGTTTAAGAACTCACCAAAAACATATGAGTTTAAGAACTCGACATTGACCACATATTCTTTAACTATATTCTACCTATTAGTTATACTTATCGTTTCTGGGTCCGGTACTATACTTTCCAAAATAACCACCTCATTGAGGTAGCTTTCAATGTGAGCCTCTATTTCAGCTATTGGCTTTAACATCGGCCCGGTTATGGAGGTTGGCTCCTTCTTTACAATCTGAGGGTATTCTAATTCTTTTCTATCTGACATCTACACACTTAAATTATCTTGATTATCACAAAATATATACACACAACCAATAATACTTTTATATAAGTTATCATTTATTTTATTTGACGATGAACTTATTCAATTCATCTCCTTTTTAAACTCTAAATGAGTTAATTATACTTTCAACGTTTCCCTCTGTTCTAAGGTTATAGCCTAAGGTCTAGCCCACCTAAGGTTTTAATCCTAAAGCTCTGATACCATGATGTAACGCCCCCAAATTCAGGTACTTGAAACCTGAACTCGGTGCTTTACGATACCATATCTATGAGCCGAATAATACTAATAATAATAACAATAATATGAATATCAAACTTATCTTACATTTATCAGAGTCTAATCCCAAGTACGCAACCTTTACTATAATTCTTTACAAGATATATAATACATATCATTATATTAACACAGTCTAACTATTACAAAAGATACCACTAAACAGATTCTGTTTGCTTTCCTTTTAACTTGTTCTTGGCCGAACCTTCTAGCTTTTCACACTTAGCTGAAAATATTTAAATTAAGCAAGGGTGAGCATTTGAGGGCCCAGCACGTAATAATAATTATAAACATAATTAGCTAAAAGAATTAAATGTTTTCTTTATACATCACTTCTACAACAAATCTATAGTTGTGAAGTAAACTGAACCGATAATAATAAGATAATAATTTTATCTCAATTTTTTAAAACTACGTAATGACTATATATAGGGCTTAGTTGACATACTATAAACATTATTTTCAATTTTCGAATAGGTTTAGCAGAACTTCATCCGCAAACCATCATAACTTACGGGCGCGAGGGTGTACATTCCATGGACTCTGTATTGATCAATACTACATTGCAAGAACGATGTGATCATTCACTCTGTCCGCCTTGGGCGCATAAAAGTTTTCCCTTGATCGGGATTTTCATGCTAGTCTGGAATCCGAACCAAAACAATTTGATTGGATACAAAGAAGTTTTATCATATTCAACGATATTTCTAAATCTGTGTCTAGCTGGTCAAATAGCTTAGACGGCTTATATATATATATATATATATATATATATATATATATATATATATATATATATATATATATATCTGAATTACCATATACTAACATGTTGATAAACAATGATAGGATATAGAATATATCACAATATGGTTAATAATATAGCATAATAATAATATAATTCTGAAACTTCTTACTTATGTCCATTGTATAAAGGAAATGCAAAGGTAAGATACTTGCTTGGTCTGCTGCTTACAATACACAACTTAGTTTTATCTTTTATATCACAACCTATCATTCATAAAATCATTTTACTGATTAGAACAACATACTATAACACATAGCACTGTTTATTGTAGTCAGCACGTAACCTAATCACATTGTCACACATATTCAACAGTCATTGAATCACAAACAAACACATATACAAACAACTTATACTAGTCCATATCAATTTCTGAAACATGTCGGTGTACCGACGACTTTATCGAGTAATTATCGAGTCTAAGACTCTATCTTGTAGTTCAATATCTGTAAGTATCGGTCATATTATTTTTAAATGACTTATAATAATTTTTTTAAACATTTATTATAATAAATCATGAATTTTCAAACACCGGAATCATAATTAAATGATTTAAATATTAAACAATTCTATTATCATTAATATTTAATTAATATTAAACTATTAATGACACCATTGCCAAAATATTAAAGTTATTTATAATAACTAAAAATATTTTAAAAGTATTAATATTACCCTTAAATGATTTTTAAAAGAATTAAAATTATTTTTAAATAATTATCATTAATATTAAAGTATTAATGTATTATTTATCAAAATATTAAAAGTTATTATTTATAACTTAAAATATTTTTTATTCATTTATATCATTTTTAGATGATTTTTAAAGTAATAAAACTATTTTTAAACTATTTATTTAATATAATTATTAAATAAATCTAATATCGTTGAATATTAAATTATTAATGAAATTTTCCTTTAAATATCAAAAGTTATAATTTATAACTTAAAATATCTTTAAACACTTTATTTTCATTTAAAATGATTTTTTTAATATAAAAATCATTTTTAAACAAATTTATTTAATATGAGTATTAAATAAATCTAATATTATTAATATTAAAATATTAATATTTTTCATGACAAAATATCAAAAGTTATATTTTATAACTTAAAATATTTTTATATCATTTATATAATTTTTATATAATTTTTAAATCATTATTTCTATTTTTCATCATTTATTTAATACATTTATTAAATAACTCAATTATCATTAATATTAATTTATTAATGAAATTTCATCACAAAATATTAAAAGTTATCAAAAATAACTTAATTTATTTTCTTATACCATAATATAATTTTAAATGATTTTTCATGTATTAAAATCATTTTTAAATAATTTATTTTATATTATAATTAAATAAATTAAATACTTTTAATATTCAAAAAATATTAAATATTTATGAAATATATTCAAAATAATTAAAAACTAATTTTTGGATTTTAAAATAATTTTTAAGGATTTATTTTGTATTTTTAATAATTAAAATCTAATTTTTCTATTTATTTAATAAAAATAATTAATTTTAGAAATATACTGTCACTAAAGACTGCCTATAGTGACAGAACCGTCGCTATAGGTGTTCTTCGTGTTCTTCATGAAACCCATAATGCATAGTCAGTTAACGAGGGTGCTAGTTTGACCAAGCTTAACAATCAGATCATGATGTTTCTCGTCTATCTATTGATCACAGTGTGTAGAACTAATGTAATACTATACAATTCAACAACAAACATGAATAAACAACATAAAAAGAAAGAGATCGGAGCTTCCAAATATCATGTCAGGCGTGTTCTTAAGTTTCTGGGCTGCCCAGAAATTCAAGCAGTTTCAAGGGTTCCTTTTTGGGCCTTGATTACTCCGGTGCCTGGTCATGTTTTAAGTGTTGTTATGATACCAGATTGTAGTACATATGTCATAGAACAGAATAATAACACTAAATCAACCTAACTACATCACATGAGTAAGATCAAAGCTGGTTATCCCATGCCAGAAAATGTGTTCTTCACGAATCTGGTTTTTTCCCATAAATTCATAAGGCTGGTGGTCAACCCTAGTTTGACCACCCATATCTTTGATCAGGTAAAGGATCTGGTTGTTTACTGGGTTTTAATGTGTAGTGTTCATGACAATCTACAAGTATATAACATCAACATGACAAAATAACTTAAACACAACAAGATCCATGGACTTCAAAATGGTTGTCAGACTTTTCTGGGTAATCTGGGTTACCCAGATTCGTTCGGTCATGGTTGGTCAACGACCTTTGACCCTTGATAACTTTCAATCTACTGGTGCTATGGTCTTGATTCAAGTTTCATATGAAAGATCTCATAACATACTACAACTTCAAACATTTAAACAACAAAAACACTTAACAACCAAAGATCTATGGGGTCTGACATTTGACTGTCAGACCCAAAAACAACATTTTCCATATTTCAAAAATTTTTAAATTCATGCACTTAGAGGTTATTGATCCATCAACTACCAACCCAGATCAACTACATGGACTCCAAACAACATGTTTATCATACAAAACCTAACATCTAACATGGAATCAATGATCAAATTTCTTGGTCAGGGTTTATACCTTTCTTGGATAATTCTTTGATTCTGGGCTACTGATTTGACATTGGTGTTAGTAGGACTGTGATTTGGGACTGATACACTACATTATTTCGTAGGTTTTGAGAGAGAGAGCTAAAGTTGGGTGTTTGATGTTCAAATGAGCTAATTTTGTGACATTTCTCTCTCATGATCAATATATAGATGTCATGTAATGAAGTGGCTGGTGTATAGGTTGATATGTATGTATAATTCAGTCACATGAGGTTAATGAAAGTTGGTCAACCACTCCAAATCTTAGCAAGATTTGCAAGCAAGCCTCAATTATGCAATAAGGGCAAAATGCTCTTTTGATTTTTCAATTTAATGGCACTTTGGTCACTTGGCAAACCCTTAGGGTTTGACCCTTAGGGTTTAACCCTAAGGTTAAGCACTAAAATTATTGAATTTCTAGGATTTTGCAAAATATGTTAAAATAAAATTTTAGTTTCTTAAAATTTGTAATTTGGGTTTTCTTAATTAGTTTAGGCTTCTAATTATATATACTTACATATTATGTTTAAAGACTTACTAATTAGCATTAAAATGACTAAATTAGCAATTAACTTTTCCATTTGAAATTTAGGGTTTCAAAAATAGGAATTATGGTTTATAAATATTAATTAGGATTTTCAAAAAAATTAGGGTTTTCCTAATTTGAGTTAGTATCTGTAACTCTGATCCTTAATCACATTATCACGATTACATAACGACTTAACAAATTCATAGAGTCATACATAGCCTTCGAATTAGGGTTTCAAATTAAATAGGGTTTAATTATAATTTAAATATTAGGGTTTCCAATATAAATATTAGGATTTCTAGAATTTCATATTTCTAACTATTAATTAGGGTTTAGCTAATTAATCATAGAATTATATAATACACACATAAATCGCATAACACAGTTATATAACACAGTCTTGAATCTCCCATCTGAATTTCAAAATAGGGTGAAATAAATTAATGCTAGGGTTTTGACATTAAACACCATAATTGACCAACCATTTTCCATACACACATACAGTACATAATTATAGCACTAAAAAATTAAAATATAATAAATATTATAATTAATATCATTAATCACATAACATAACTACTAGACATATTTTAAAGTCTCATTTGACTTCAAACTAGGGTTTATCAGTAACATTAAAATTATTCCATCAAAACTGACCCTCACATTAACCTTACACACATAGCATACCTAACTATAACACTGACAAATAATAATATAATATTATTATTCTCATTCCTTGATCAAAATCCAAAATTATGGTTTTGGATTCCATATCTGATTTTAACTGTCATATATAACATTAATAATTAAGTTAAAAATAAATAACTTAATTAATCTAAAATAAATTCATATAATAAAATAAAATAATTATTATAATAATTCTACAATCCTTTCATATGTTATTTAAATAATATAATAATCATGTTCTCATGAAAAATAATTAATAAAAATATTTTTACTGTAAATTAATTATTATAAGAATATAATTTATAATGATCAATAATTCTAAAATAAAATTATTTACAAACATTCATGTAATAAATATATTTTTATTTATTACAATAATTATCTAAGCTTTATCTTGTACAAATCCTCATCCTTAAAATTTTAAAAAAAAATTTATACGTAAAACTTCTGATTTAATTATATAGAAAACATCGGGTTATTACACTTATCATATGTAGTTAAGGCATGTTAACATCTTCACAAGATTATAATGTACATCATGTAGTATTCATGCATATTTACTTTGATATATCAAGCTTTTCTTTTAAAATATTTTCTAACACAAAGCCTAACAAGTTGGTCATGAATACAATAACTATAATTCATAATTCATGCTCATTTACGTTTGAAATCAGTCATGTGTATAGACAACTAAACTCAGAACTCGTAGAACATAAGTTCCATCAAGGTTCGTTTTCAAAACTTTAAGTTTTTTGTTATAAATTGTTCACTAATCATGTTGATCACTTCATAACACATAATAAAGCTTTATAAAACATGTTATACCTCCTTTACATGTATATAAAAGTCATAGAATCAAGTTAGCAACAACTTAACCCAACAGAAACCAGAATCTGGTTATGGGGTTCGGCGCAGCTGCGCTACACCCTAGTATAAATTGGGCGCAGCTGCGCCCTTTTTTGACCAGCAACATGGAGATACTCTGTTTTGCAGAGTATCATCCTACTTCGAACTCCTTTAGTTTAATCATGCTCAATTCATCATTATAAGCTCCTTATATGTAAACATACTTCCTAAACACATGATAACATGCTAATTCACATTGATTAACAACGAATTTCAAGTAATTTTAAGAATTTGGCAAAACCCAACTAAGTACCAAGTTAGGATTTTTATACCTCTTGAAGCCTAGTATACTCAGTTTCTTCCTTCTGAGATTGCTAGTGTAATACCCGAGAATTTCCGTGTATTATTAAATAAATATGTGAATGGAAATAAGTATTTATTTGAATATGAACAGTTTTATTTGAATATGAACAGTTTCGTGTTAAGAAATGAGATAACTCAAATAAGCGGATAATTGAGAATATGTGGAGTTTGTGGTAAACTCGTTGAAAGCCTTGCGTGGCATAGTGATGGGAAATACTAATAGTAATGTTAATCGGTGAAGAGATTATAAAATGAACAATTAAGTAATATTAATTGTTAATTGTTGTTGTAGTATACTATTAGTTGTTTATTGATGTGTGGAATATTAATTATTTGATAATGAGGATTAATTAATGGTTATTAATTGTTATGTTAATTAATTGATAATGGTTGTGGTAGAATATTGATTAATTAATATTGGTAGTTAATTAATAATATATGATTATTAATGCTAGCAAATGTAATAAGGATTAATGACTATATACAGTAATCAATGAATAGAATGGTATGATTTATTTAACTTATGAAGACATGTGATATTATATAATTCCTACAATTAATAGAAGATGTGGTGTGACACATTAGTATGGCTATGAATATATATAACTATATAATAAAGTGTAAGGAATTATAAGTTGCATAAACAATTATTTATGTGACAATAGGTATGAGTGGAAATATTGAAAGATATACTCTGTCAAAGGATTATAAATTATTTCAATAAGTGAGTCTACTTGAAATAATAAAATTTTTAGGAGATATTAATTACTAGTGGATAATTAAATAGAGTTCATACATATAATAATTAGACTGAACTAATGTACATGGATTATTTGATGTGGGTACATAAATAATCTCTAACTCTCCATTGTGCAGTAGCATTAACACATTAAAATTATATTTTTAGAATTAAAGGAACCAAAGTAAGCTTTATAAACACGATTGCTAAGGTTGAATACCAATGTCCCATATTCAGTGTCCAAACCGTACACAAATAGTAGCCTATATCCTCCTTACGTGAAATCAGTTGCTACAAATCTATGGTGATGATGGCTATGGATTGGCAGCTGGCCAACTCTCTTCTACCCATTGTTCTCTTCCATTATCTTGTGAATCAATCCTTTGAGCAATGCCATGAACTGGGCAATCCATCCTCTATATATAGCACCATTTCTACTCCATTTTCTGTTGCTTAAAACTTATCTGAGAGGTGCAATAGAGAGTGTGAGCTGCTGAGGGAGTGTAATCATTGTATTGAAGAATTCCATTAAGCTTCAAGAGGTATAAATTTGGTTTGTGCTCTTAAGTTAAGTTTTATCAAATTCTTGCAATTCTCATGAAATCTCCGTTAAGTAGTATAAATTAGCAAGCCTTTGTGTTGTTTGAGTTAGCATGTATGCCTTGAAGTACTGTAGTGAGTCTGGTTTGAGAATTAACAATATCTGTGCTAAGGCTCTGCAGAAGCAGAGCCATTTATTTTTGCCTCAGAATGAAGTGGCGCGGCCGCGCCACTTCTGTAACTATATACCGCGCGGCCGCGCGTGGTGACTTTTCCAGATACAGCTGTAGTGAGTCAGTGATATGCTAACTAAGTTAGAATGGTTTGAACATGCCTATAAATAACCTGTACATATATACTGAGATTGTTAAGCATATAGTAAGCCATGATTAGTTGATTCTAGTTTGATTATTCAAAGAGGAGGACTTAAATAGTTGGAAACTAGTTTGATAAATATGGTGTAAAACATGCTCTGACTTTATGTGCCAATGTGTCAAGACCTGAACTACACTAAAATGTGATCCATATGTTAGTCTACATTGTTTGCAAAGGTATGTTGTAGTTAAGCATGATTGAAAAGGAAAAATTTCAAATTTAAGGCTATGTGTAAGTAAGCTAAGTATACGTTAAGTTTTGAGCATGCTATCATAATCTGTAAACGTCAAAGTACAACATAGAATACATGAACTTACTATGTATGCTTAAGTTTTGATGAAGTACTAAGGGAGACATAGGATTTTAAATACAAACTGGATGAACTATATATGAACTTGTGAATATGATTATATGTTCTAATGTGTATATTGGAGGGTATAATGTATAGTAAATAAAGGAAGTAACTTTGCATGCTTAATTGGTTAAACATTAAATTTTCAATAAAATGTTGAAGTTGAAAACCAACTTTGAATTTTTGGGGAATACCCTATTAGTATCCTGAACTTATGGATCATCATACATCTAAACATAAGTTACTAGCATGTTAACTAGTCATGAGAATTTCAAAGTAGTGGAGTATGGAATGCGATAAGTCTAAGTGATGACTTTATAACTTGAAATACATGATGTATCTAGCAAGCATGTATAGTTGGGGCGGAAGGACCCTTGGCATGTTAATGTATGTAAGGATAGATAAGCTAGGCCAGGCAAATAGCTGCTCAGTCCTGGTTTGAACTGGGAGCCGCGCGGCCGCGCGTCTCCTTAGTACAAATCACGCGCGGCCTCGCCAGTCTGCTGTAGGATCAGTTTTCTGCTATTAATTTGTAAGAGTTGCATACTTGTATTATTACTCTAGCATGCATTATATGACCAGTACATGTCCAATGTATTAAGAACCAAGCTAGATGATATGAGTGAATGTTTAATGATGTGATTATAGACTTTCAAGTGATAAGTTCCAAAAAGTATTTACATACTATAAAGCAACGATTAAAGGCTGTTAATTGATTTTCATGGTGATTTACAAACTGATTTTGTGTTATAAATATGTATGTTATGAAATGAAGTATGTGGAGAGTATACAACTAAGTTAGATGTTTAAGTATACATTTAAACTTACATATCAGGCATGAGCACATTTAACTAATGAATATCTTATATACATATTACATTATGTTAGGATTTGAAAGAGTATTATTAAGCGATATTTTGGTAAAACTGCGCTTGAGGCAAGTATCCGAACCCTACTATTATTGTTGTGCAATATCATTGCATTATATTTTTTGACAAATATCGTAAGTTTATCCCTTTTGAATACAAGTTAGATTACTTTATCGTTCAAATGAGCTAGTATGTTAAACCCTTGTGAAAACTATTATTCATATTGAAATTGGTATTGTCTTTGAATATTGTGAAAGAGTCGATGCCATTTGATTCGGCTAGACTATATGCATGTTTATAATAAAACTGTCCAAACCAATTGATTGGTGCGGAAATCTTGAAAATAAAAACTGAGTTGAACAACCCTTTTGGTAAGGGGAGTGTATGTCGTTGGAAACCCCAACAAATGAATGATTATTATTGTGGTGTTATGCATAACGTAAAGTAGAATATGAGGAGCAGATATTGGAGTTGGGATGCAGAGTGGAGGAGCTAGAGGCTGAGGCTAGGGAGAGGGAGTTCGTGTTCCAGAAGTTGAGGGACGAGAACAATTAGAGGCAACTAGTGATGCAGGAGATGGAAATAGAGATTGCTCACCGTAAGGAAGCAGGGATCCAGATGGCAACTTTGTTTCACCGAGCGGTGGCAAGGACTGCTGAGGTGGCAGGAAAACTAGAGGAATTAGAGCAGAAGGTTTTGAGTGAGAGGGCGAAGAAGGAGGCTCTCCGAACTCAGTTAGAAATAGAGATGATGGATAGGACTCACTTCGAAGAGAAGTGGGAGGAAGCCAATGATAGGGCAGATGACCTAGAAGACGAAGTGTGGTGTTAAAGGAGGAAGATGAACAAGATGGACTATAATCTACGTACGACCATGGAGAGATTGATAGATGGGGTACATCATTACCCAGCTGAGCAAGGACAAACCCGGCATACCATAAGCCGAGACATGGTGGTACACATCACACAGAAGGAATATCAGTGCGCTATGGATCGTGGGATGTTAGATTGAGTCTAGAAGGGAAAACTCAGTAGTGTAGTATTTTTATTTATGTGTTGTTAATATGTTGTTGTAATCTCCGTCATTTGTGTAAGATGTGAGACAGTGGTAACCCCAAACTTTTGAAAAATGTTAGAGGGGTAGTAAGTTAGTGATGTCCCCGTCTTTTGTGATATTAGGGGATATGTGTTTTAATTTATAGCAGTATGCTAGAAAAAAACATGTATTGTAACCCTTTGGCATATGAATATAAATGATCCTATTTCAGAAACGTGTTATACACTTGTAGTTCTTTTCTATTGAGAAATGTCTAAGCATTATAACTAGATAATAAAATGAAAATTTTGTGATGCAGAAAATTCTGCCCAGATGTAGAATAACTGTCCCAGAAGAGTTAGTTAATGATGAGAGAGGTCCAGTAGATCCGATACAGTGACTAGTAGATTTATTGGGAGAAGCTCTGAGGGAAAGAAACGAACCTATATCACCCGTTCCCCAAGCTGTCCCAGTAACAACCTTCAAAGACTTTAAGAGTGTAGGACCACCATAGTTCACAGGAACTACTGACCCGATAGTTGCGCAAACCTGGATCAAGGAGATCTAGAAGGCCTTCACTATAGCTCACATGGGTGAAGACCAGAAGACTGTATTTGCCACATACATGCTGAGAGGCGAAGCGAACTATTGATGAGAAACTAATCAGCAGAGAACGGGGGAAGGAACGATAACTTGGGAGAGGTTTATGATGCTATTTTTTTAGAACTATTTCTCGAAAAGTATGAAGAGTAGGATGGAAGTAAAGTTTTTAGAATTAAAACAAGGTGATATGACGGTGGCGCAATACGCAGCTAAGTTCAATGAACTAGCGCAATTTGCAGAACACCAAGTTGTGGATGAGGAGAGGAAAGCGAGACGTTTTGAGCAGGGGTTGACGCCGTGGTTGTATAATAAGGTATCAGTCTTCCAGATTGATTCCTTTACAACATTATTAGAAAAGGTAATCATTGCGAAAAGTGGCAGTGAGGCCTTAAGTCTATATCATAAGGAGAAGAAAAACAAGAACGCTGGTAATGAGCATCGTGGAGGGAGTAGCAGCGGAGGAAGTAACTCCGGAAAGAGGAAATGGGAAAACAATAACAATAGAAATAATAGCCAAGGTGGGAGTCACCAGGGAAACTTTAAGAAGAGGACCGAAGCTTGCAACAAGTGTGGAAGAAGCCATCAGGGAGAATGCTGGAAGAGGAAAAGCACTTGCTATAATTGCGGCCAAGAGGGGCACATCTTGTAACAACCCGATATTTTCTATATAAATAAATCAGGAATTTTGCGTAAATTTTTTTTTAATTTAAGGATGAGGATTTGTACAAGATAATGTGTGTATGTATTTATGTGATAGATAAAAATGTATTTATTATATGAATGTTTACAAATAATTTTTATTTTAGAATTATTGACTATTATAAAGTTTATTCTTTTAATAATTAATTTTATAATGAAAATATTTTTATTAATTATTTCCCATGAAAATATAATTATATATTATTTAAATAATATATGAAATGATTTTTAGAATTATTATAATAATTATTTATTTTATTATATGAATTTATGCAAGATTAATTAAGTTAATTATTTTAACTTAATTAATAATGTTATATATGAAGAATAAATCAGATATGGAATCCAAACCCTAATTTTGGATTTTTATCAGTGGATAAGAATAATAATATAATAATATTATATTTTGATTTTTCAGTGCTGTAATTATGTACCGTATTTTTGTGAACTGTCAATGGTTGGTCAATTATGGGGTATTATGATAAAACCCTAATTTTTACTGACAAACACTAATTTCGAAGTCACATGAGACTTTAAAATCTGTTAAGTCAATATGTTATGTAATTCATGATAATTATGATTATTAATAATCAGGAGAAAACCCTAATTTCTTAAATTGGAAACCTTAAATCAATACTTAACTTATTGATAAATGGAAACCCTAATTTGGAACTCGATTATGAGTTTGAGGTTGTTTTGTAGCTGTGTTATTGTGTTTAAGGTTATGTATTATAGAATTAAATGTCAATTAGCGAAACCCTAATTAATATTTAGAAATCTTAATTTTGGGAAACCTTAATTTCTAAGTTAGTAAATCTAAATTCTAAATTAGAAACCCTAATTTGCTAAGATGAAACCCTAATTATTATTTTGGCACGCTTAATGATAATTAGTAAAATCAAAACCTAATTTTTAAGTCTATCTAATGAGGGAACTAAATTAATTAAGAAATCTTAATTTTATATAATTTAGAAACTAATTTTAATTTTTTTTGTTTAATTATAAACCCTAAATTTGTTAATTGTGAACCCTATTTGCTAATTAAGCAAGTTTAATGCTGATTAGTGCAATTTAAATCCTAATGTTCATGTATGATGTAATTAGTAAACAAAATCTAATTAGGGATTTCTAAATTGTATTATTGGAAACAAATTTTCATTTTTGGAAGCTAAATTGTTATTTATTTTTCCTAATTTTGGTAATCCTAGAATTTTAGCTCCTATACCCTAAGAATGCTCCAAACCCTAAATCCACCCAAACCCTAAACCCTAAGGGTTTGCAACTAATGGAAATTCTAGAAATAAAAAGGAAATGACAAAAATGCCCTTATGTACAATTTTTAAGCTTACTTGTAAATCTTGCCATATATTTGGTTGGTGAGCAACTACACCTACTCCATGTGCCTTAAATCACAACAATTCAGCCACATTGACAGCCAATGCATGCATCTAAGACATATATTTATAGTCCAAGAGAGAGAAATGTTCATCATTTTGCCTCATTTATTTACCTTGCTCATCCAAGACCCCTCTCTCTCTCTAAGATATGAATTCTTGTAGTATATCAGCTCCCAAACAAAGCCCCACTAACACCCACAGCAAATCAGAGACTTAGATTCATGGATTTGATCAAGAAAGGTATAACTTAAAAACCAAAATCTGACTTTTAATCTTGTGTTAGATGTTAAGTTTTTTTGTGTTATATATGTATTATGGAGTCTAAATAAGTGATCTGGGTTGGTATCTTATAGATCCATAACATCTAAGTGGACGAATTTGAAGATTTTAAGAATTTGGAAATTTTTAATTTTGAGTCTGACAGTCAAATGTCAGTCATCATAGATCTTTGTATGTTATGTGTTTTTGTTGTTTAAAGGTTTAATGTTGTAGTATGCTGTGAGCTCTTTAATCAAGAACTTGATTTAGAGTTAGATCTGTCGTAGATTGTAAGTTATTCATGGTCAAAGGTCATTGACCGACCATGACTTTCTAAAATCTGGGTAACCCAGAATATGTTTTTCAGCGTCTGACAAGAACTTTGAAAGTCCGGATCTGTCAGTTTTTAAGTGATTTAATGTTTTTGTTTGTTACATGTTGTAGTCTGTAATGTTATGAGTAATCTGCAAGTGGGTTCATGATCTTTGAATGCGTAAATCAGAAGTTATTCACGGTCAAAGTTCGTTGACCGAACACGAATTTAGTTTTCTGGGTAACCCAGAAAACTGAAGAACGTGTTCGGGCACTGACTTTGACCGGCTTTTCTTTTGTTTCTGTAAAGTTGTTTGGATCAATATTTGTATCTACATTATAGTATTGCATGAGTTCTACAAGTTCATAGTACTTTCGAACCTTAACAATTAACAGATCAATGGTGGTAATCGGTCAAAAGTCATTGACCGTTAAGTCTTACTGCCTGGGTAACCCAGAAATGTGGAGGCAGTGGTCTGACAGGTACTTTAGAGACTTAGATCTTGTAATGTAATGATATCTGGACACTATAAATGACCAATGAAGATACCCTGGTAGTTAGTCTACAAGGCCCGACGTCTAGAACATCTGTGACATAAACCGATTAACCGGAATAAGGCCACCAAGGTCGTTGACCGGTATTGACCAAATTTTTCTGGGCAGCCCAGAACTTGATGAACAGACCTGACAATAGTTTTAAAGGCTCAGATCTTACATCTGAGTTGTTATATGACCAAAATAATTTCGAATACTTGTAGTTCTACATTTATACTACACGATCAATCCTTTAGATCGACCATAGCATGCCGGAACAAAGAAATTATAAGTGGTCAAAGTTGACCCCTCGAGCACTGACCTGTCAGTGTTCTTGGGCTCAAGAACACCTAAGGCGACACTTTTCTGTCGCCAAAGGCTTTAGCGACGGACTTAGTATATTTTAATTAATTAATTTCCGAAAAATCATTAAAAATAGAAAATAAATTCTAAAAATTTCAAAAAAATAGTTTTAAAAATTATTTTAAATTTCAAAAATTAGTTTTTAATTATTTTGAATATATTTCATAAATATTTAATATTTTTGGAATATTAAAAGTATTTAATTTATTTAATTATAATATTAAATAAATTATTTAAAAATGATTTTAATACATGAAAAATCATTTAAAATTATATTATGGTATAAGAAAATAATTTAAGTTATTTTTGATAACTTTCAATATTTTGTGATGAAATTTCATTAATTATTTAATATTATTGGTAATTAAGTTATTTAATAAATGTATTAAATAAATTATAAAAAATAGATTTAATGATTTAAAAATTATATAAAAATTATATGATGGTTATAAAAATATTTTAAGTTATAAAATATAACTTTTAATATTTAAAGGATAATTTCATTAATAAATGATATTAATTTAATATTAAATGATATTAGATTTATTTAATAATTTTATTAAATAAACAGTTTTAAAATGGTTTTATTGATTTAAAAATTATTTAAAAATGGTAGAAATGAATTAAAAATATTTCAAGTTATAATTAATGACTTTTAATATTTTGATAAATAATGCATTAATACTTTTATATTAATGATAATTATTTAAAAATGATTTTAATTCTTTTAAAAATCATTTAAGTGTAATATTAATACTTTAAAAGTATTTTAAGTTATTATAAATAACTTTAACATTTTGGCAATGGTTTCATTAATAATTTAATATTAATTAAATATTAATGATAATAGAATTGATTAGTATTTAAATCATTTAAATATGATTCTGTGGTTTGAAAATTCATGATAAATCATAATAAATGTTTTAAAATTATTATAAGTCATTTAAAAATAATATGATTGATACGTACGGATATTGAGTTACAGGATAGAGTCTTAGACTCGATAATTACCCGATAAAGCCGTCGGTACACCGACATGTTTCAGAAATTGATCTGGACTTAGATAATTTATTGAGATATGTGGTTATTTGTGATTCAATGGTTATTAAACATATGTGCCAATGTGATTAGGGTATGTGCTGACTGCAATAAGCAGTGTTATGTGTTATAGTATATTATTCTAATCGAACGAACGATCTTATTAATGATAGGTCGTGAGATAAGCGATAAATCTAAATTACAAACTGTAAGCAGCGCTTCAGGCAAGTATCTAACCTTTGCATTTTCTTTATGCAATGGATGTGAGTAAGAATGTTTCTAAACTATATTATTATTGTACAGATTATGAACTTTATATGATATAAGCTCATTGAATATCAACATGTTAGTATATGATAATTCGGACATATATATTATGTTCGTTAATTTCTAGAAGTGGTTAAACAAGTGTCCCCATTTGGATAATCATTGTATTTAATCACATGTTGATATACCTTTGTCAATTACCCGTATACAGATATATTGAATTATAGATTATTGTTGAACAAGATAAAACCTTTGATTTAGAACCCAGACAGGTATGAACATCCCTACACGGGAAAATTTTTATGCGCTCCGGCGGACAAAGGATGAACGATAATATCGTTCTAGCAATGTAGTATTGATCAATGCAGGGCATAACGGGCTGATCACCCCCGTGCCCGTAAGTTATGACGGTTTACAGATGAATTTCTGTTTAACCTTTTCGAAAATGAAAACAATGTTCATGGCATGTCACCATAACCCCAGTTATAGTCATTATGTAGTTTCAAAAATTTGAAAGAGAGTTGTTATGTTATTATTATTGGTTCAGAATACTTCACAACTATTGACTTGTTGTAGAAGAATAGTACAAAGAAAACATTTAAATTCTTTCAGCTTATATATATATAATTGCTATTACTTGCTGGGCACTCAAATGCTCATCCTTGCTTAATTTAAATATTTTCAGCTAAGTGTGAACAATCAGAGAACTCTGCTAAGAACAAGGAAAAGGGAAAGGTCGCTGAATGAATGAATGAACGTTATCTTATGTAATAGCTTAATGTTATTAAGACAAGTATGATATATATATATATATATATATATATATATATATATATATATATATATATATTATCTATCATGGTTTGTAATGAATGTTTAAAGGTTACGTACTTGGGATTAGACACTGATAAATGTAAGTTAAGTTTGATATTTATATTATTGTTATTATTATTAGTATTATTCCGCTCATAGAAATGGTATCGTGATGAACCGAGTTCGGGTTTTAAGTGCCTGAGTCCGGGGTCTTCCCAAGTTGGTATCAGAGCTTAGGGTTAGAAACCTTAGGTGGGTTAGACCTTAGGCTATAACCTTAGAACAGAGGGAAACATTGAAAATGCAAATAACTCATATAGAGTTTAAAAAAAAGATGAATTGAATTAGTTCATCGTTAAACGAAATAAAAGATAACTTGTATAAAGCTATTATTTGTTGTGTGTATATATTTGTTGGTAATTAGGATAACTTAGTGGTGTACATGTCAGTTAGAAAAGGATTAGAATACCCTCAAATTGTAAAGAAGAAGTCAATCTCCATAACCGAGACAATATCAAAGCCAATAGCTGAAATAGAGGTTCACATTGAAAGCTACCTCAATGGGGTGGTTATTTTGAAAAGTATAGTACCAGACCCTGAAATGATAGTATAACTGATATGTAAAGTATAGTTAAAGAATATGTGGTCAATGTCGAGTTCTTAAACTCGTATGTTTGTGGTGAGTTCTTAAACTCATAATGTATGGTAAGTTGGACGGACTAATTGTAGTTAGGTGTGAATGAATTATTGAGGATGATGTGACTATATAGAATACTAAGCAATTGATCCTTAGTGAAGGTCTAAGAAGATAAGTAGTATTACTATTATGTGAGTATGTATGATTTTATGTTGTGTATATGATAGGTATGTTTGTATAAAGTAATATTTTTCAAATTTTGTATAAGTTATGGCAGCGATTCCTGACTTTTGAGTCACAAAGGGATAGCGGATGATTAAAGCAATGTGTGCTATGGTATGTCAAGTGATATGAGTATGAATTTATATGGGACTAATGAAATAAGTTGGTATAAAGATAGTAGTTAATTAGATGAGTACTGGTTAATGCAGAAAACCAAAATTTCAAAATCTAATATTTTGAGTACATGATTATTGGAATAGAAAGTTTTGTGTTATATGATTATACGTATACGATAAGGCTTATAATTAAGAATAAATAGTGATAATGCTGTCAAGGAGACGAAAATGAAATACACGGACAGAAGAACCTGTCAACAAAGTTAGAAGACAACTAAACCCGATACAGAATTTTGTGAATATGGACGATCAAGCTATGCAGAACGGAATACCAGTCGCGGGAAGATCATTCAGATAATCGATAGACGAACGTCAAAGACTTCAAGGCCATCGTACTGCCAGGATTTAGAGGGTCAACTGACCCTATAGTAACGTTTGTGATAGCTAAGATAATGAAGGGACAAAAGATAGTTTTGTCATCTATACGATAAAAGGAAAGAAGATAAAGGAAAGTCTATGTGATTTAAGTGTGGATCAATGGAGTATAAGGTGAAAGACTGTTCAGGAAGGAGAAAGAAGGCAAGGAATGCGAATACGGGAAAAGGTAGCAGGACATTGGCGACAACGGGACCAACATCAACAATCATACCAACGAAATCAACCGCAAGCGTCTTTAACATGACCGTTCCAGATATCGTGGCAGCTAGGGATGCAACTCCAGGTATTTACTCAAACCAATTTTATTTTTATATATTATTTTCTTATATATAGTAAATTAGTTTGTAAAGAAATTTTGAGGGAGGAAATTTGAGTTCTTTTAGAAATCAAATTTCCGTTTAATCAGAAAGATAAGCTTTATGTGTATAGTTAAAGATCAGTTCGATCAATTATGATCGCGATCTACTCGCAATGATTGTGTATGACATGTAGCCTGGTATGTATAGGTTTTAAAACGGTGATTCCGGGGACGGAATCTTTATAAGGGAGGGTGAATGTAACAACCCGATATTTTCTATATAAATAAATCAGGAATTTTGCGTAAATTTTTTTTTAATTTAAGGATGAGGATTTGTACAAGATAATGTGTGTATGTATTTATGTGATAGATAAAAATGTATTTATTATATGAATGTTTACAAATAATTTTTATTTTAGAATTATTGACTATTATAAAGTTTATTCTTTTAATAATTAATTTTATAGTGAAAATATTTTTATTAATTATTTCCCATGAAAATATAATTATATATTATTTAAATAATATATGAAATGATTTTTAGAATTATTATAATAATTATTTATTTTATTATATGAATTTATGCAAGATTAATTAAGTTAATTATTTTAACTTAATTAATAATGTTATATATGAAGAATAAATCAGATATGGAATCCAAACCTTAATTTTGGATTTTTATCAGTGGATAAGAATAATAGTATAATAATATTATATTTTGATTTTTCAGTGCTGTAATTATGTACCGTATTTTTGTGAACTGTCAATGGTTGGTCAATTATGGGGTATTATGATAAAACCCTAATTTTTACTGACAAACACTAATTTCGAAGTCACATGAGACTTTAAAATCTGTTAAGTCAATATGTTATGTAATTCATGATAATTATGATTATTAATAATCAGGAGAAAACCCTAATTTCTTAAATTGGAAACCTTAAATCAATACTTAACTTATTGATAAATGGAAACCCTAATTTGGAACTCGATTATGAGTTTGAGGTTGTTTTGTAGCTGTGTTATTGTGTTTAAGGTTATGTATTATAGAATTAAATGTTAATTAGCGAAACCCTAATTAATATTTAGAAATCTTAATTTCGGGAAACCTTAATTTCTAAGTTAGTAAATCTAAATTCTAAATTAGAAACCCTAATTTGCTAAGATGAAACCCTAATTATTATTTTGGCACGCTTAATGATAATTAGTAAAATCAAAACCTAATTTTTAAGTCTATCTAATGAGGGAACTAAATTAATTAAGAAATCTTAATTTTATATAATTTAGAAACTAATTTTAATTTTTTTTGTTTAATTATAAACCCTAAATTTGTTAATTGTGAACCCTATTTGCTAATTAAGCAAGTTTAATGCTGATTAGTGCAATTTAAACCCTAATGTTCATGTATGATGTAATTAGTAAACAAAATCTAATTAGGGATTTCTAAATTGTATTATTGGAAACAAAATTTCATTTTTGGAAGCTAAATTGTTATTTATTTTTCCTAATTTTGGTAATCCTAGAATTTTAGCTCCTAAACCCTAAGAATGCTCCAAACCCTAAATCCACCCAAACCCTAAACCCTAAGGGTTTGCAACTAATGGAAATTCTAAAAATAAAAAGGAAATGACAAAAATGCCCTTATGTACAATTTTTAAGCTTACTTGTAAATCTTGCCATATATTTGGTTGGTGAGCAACTACACCTACTCCATGTGCCTTAAATCACAACAATTCAGCCACATTGACAGCCAATGCATGCATCTAAGACATATATTTATAGTCCAAGAGAGAGAAATGTTCATCATTTTGCCTCATTTATTTACCTTGCTCATCCAAGACCCCCCTCTCTCTCTAAGATATGAATTCTTGTAGTATATCAGCTCCCAAACAAAGCCCCACTAACACCCACAGCAAATCAGAGACTTAGATTCATGGATTTGATCAAGAAAGGTATAACTTAAAAACCAAAATCTGACTTTTAATCTTGTGTTAGATGTTAAGTTTTTTGTGTTATATATGTATTATGGAGTCTAAATAAGTGATCTGGGTTGGTATCTTGTAGATCCATAACATCTAAGTGGACGAATTTGAAGATTTTAAGAATTTGGAAATTTTTAATTTTGAGTCTGACAGTCAAATGTCAGTCATCATAGATCTTTGTATGTTATGTGTTTTTGTTGTTTAAAGGTTTAATGTTGTAGTATGCTGTGAGCTCTTTAATCAAGAACTTGATTTAGAGTTAGATCTGTCGTAGATTGTAAGTTATTCATGGTCAAAGGTCGTTGACCGACCATGACTTTCTAAAATCTGGGTAACCCAGAATGCGTTTTTCAGCGTCTGACAAGAACTTTGAAAGTCTGGATCTGTCAGTTTTTAAGTGATTTAATGTTTTTGTTTGTTACATGTTGTAGTCTGTAATGTTATGAGTAATCTACAAGTGGGTTCATGATCTTTGAATGCGTAAATCAGAAGTTATTCACGGTCAAAGTTCGTTGACCGAACACGAATTTAGTTTTCTGGGTAACCCAGAAAACTGAAGAACGTGTTCGGGCACTGACTTTGACCGGCTTTTCTTTTGTTTCTGTAAAGTTGTTTGGATCAATATTTGTATCTACATTATAGTATTGCATGAGTTCTACAAGTTCATAGTACTTTCGAACCTTAACAATTAACAGATCAATGGTGGTAATCGGTCAAAAGTCATTGACCGTTAAGTCTTACTGCCTGGGTAACCCAGAAATGTGGAGGCAGTGGTCTGACAGGTACTTTAGAGACTTATATCTTGTAATGTAATGATATCTGGACACTATAAATGACCAATGAAGATACCCTGGTAGTTAGTCTACAAGGCCCGACGTCTAGAACATCTGTGACATAAACCGATTAACCGGAATAAGGCCACCAAGGTCGTTGACCGGTATTGACCAAATTTTTCTAGGCAGCCCAGAACTTGATGAACAGACCTGACAATAGTTTTAAAGGCTCAGATCTTACATCTGAGTTGTTATATGACCAAAATAATTTCGAATACTTGTAGTTCTACATTTATACTACACGATCAATGCTTTAGATCGACCATAGCATGTCGGAACAAAGAAATTATAAGTGGTCAAAGTTGACCCCTCGAGCACTGACCTGTCAGTGTTCTTGGGCTCAAGAACACCTAAGGCGACACTTTTCTGTCGCCAAAGGCTTTAGCGACGGACTTAGTATATTTTAATTAATTAATTTCCAAAAAATCATTAAAAATAGAAAATAAATTCTAAAAATTTCAAAAAATAGTTTTAAAAATTATTTTAAATTTCAAAAATTAGTTTTTAATTATTTTGAATATATTTCATAAATATTTAATATTTTTGGAATATTAAAAGTATTTAATTTATTTAATTATAATATTAAATAAATTATTTAAAAATGATTTTAATACATGAAAAATTATTTAAAATTATATTATGGTATAAGAAAATAATTTAAGTTATTTTTGATAACTTTCAATATTTTGTGATGAAATTTCATTAATTAATTAATATTATTGGTAATTAAGTTATTTAATAAATGTATTAAATAAATTATAAAAAATAGATTTAATGATTTAAAAATTATATAAAAATTATATGATGGTTATAAAAATATTTTAAGTTATAAAATATAACTTTTAATATTTAAAGGATAATTTCATTAATAAATGATATTAATTTAATATTAAATGATATTAGATTTATTTAATAATTTTATTAAATAAATAGTTTTAAAATGGTTTTATTGATTTAAAAATTATTTAAAAATAGTAGAAATGAATTAAAAATATTTCAAGTTATAATTAATGACTTTTAATATTTTGATAAATAATGCATTAATACTTTTATATTAATGATAATTATTTAAAAATAATTTTAATTCTTTTAAAAATCATTTAAGTGTAATATTAATACTTTAAAAGTATTTTAAGTTATTATAAATAACTTTAACATTTTGGTAATGGTTTCATTAATAATTTAATATTAATTAAATATTAATGATAATAGAATTGATTAGTATTTAAATCATTTAAATATGATTCTGTGGTTTGAAAATTCATGATAAATCATAATAAATGTTTTAAAATTATTATAAGTCATTTAAAAATAATATGATTGATACGTACGGATATTGAGTTACAGGATAGAGTCTTAGACTCGATAATTACCCGATAAAGCCGTCGGTACACCGACATATTTCAGAAATTGATCTGGACTTAGATAATTTATTGAGATATGTGGTTATTTGTGATTCAATGGTTATTAAACATATGTGCCAATGTGATTAGGGTATGTGCTGACTGCAATAAGCAGTGTTATGTGTTATAGTATATTATTCTAATCGAACGAACGATCTTATTAATGATAGGTCGTGAGATAAGCGATAAATCTAAATTACAAACTGTAAGCAGCGCTTCAGGCAAGTATCTAACCTTTGCATTTTCTTTATGCAATGGATGTGAGTAAGAATGTTTCTAAACTATATTATTATTGTACAGATTATGAACTTTATATGATATAAGCTCATTGAATATCAACATGTTAGTATATGATAATTCGGACATATATATTCTGTTCGTTAATTTCTAGAAGTGGTTAAACAAGTGTCCCCATTTGGATAATCATTGTATTTAATCACATGTTGATATACCTTTGTCAATTACCCGTATACAGATATATTGAATTATAGATTATTGTTGAACAAGATAAAACCTTTGATTTAGAACCCAGACAGGTATGAACATCCCTACACGGGAAAATTTTTATGCGCTCCGGCGGACAAAGGATGAACGATAATATCGTTCTAGCAATGTAGTATTGATCAATGCAGGGCATAACGGGCTGATCACCCCCGTGCCCGTAAGTTATGACGGTTTACAGATGAATTTCTGTTTAACCTTTTCGAAAATGAAAACAATGTTCATGGCATGTCACCATAACCCCAGTTATAGTCATTATGTAGTTTCAAAAATTTGAAAGAGAGTTGTTATGTTATTATTATTGGTTCAGAATACTTCACAACTATTGACTTGTTGTAGAAGAATAGTACAAAGAAAATATTATAATATTCTTTCAATATTATATATATATATATATGCTATTACTTGCTGGGCACTCAAATGCTCATCCTTGCTTAATTTAAATATTTTCAGCTAAGTGTGAACAATCAGAGAACTCTGCTAAGAACAAGGAAAAGGGAAAGGTCGCTGAATGAATGAATGAACGTTATCTTATGTAATAGCTTAATGTTATTAAGACAAGTATGATATATATATATATATATATATATATATATATATATATATATATATATATATTATCTATCATGGTTTGTAATGAATGTTTAAAGGTTACGTACTTGGGATTAGACTCTGATAAATGTAAGTTAAGTTTGATATTTATATTATTGTTATTATTATTAGTATTATTCCGCTCATAGAAATGGTATCGTGGTGAACCGAGTTCGGGTTTCAAGTACCTGAGTCCGGGGTCTTCACACATCTCGCAAAATTACCCAAAGCTAAAGAAGATCAAAGGATGTTTCGCTTGTGGATCGACAGAGCACCAGATAAAGGATTGCCCGAAGAAAGGAAGCGGTGGAGCTGGCGGAAGCCAGGGAGGAGGAAGCAAGTTAATGATTGGTGGACCTGCACAACCCACCCGGTCGACCGCTCAAACCTTTAACATGACCGTCCAAGACGATGTAACTGCAAAGGATGTGGTGTCAGGTATAATCCCAATCAATAATATAAATGCTTATATATTATTTGATTCGGGTGCAACCTGTTCTTTTGTATCTGAAGAATTTGCTAGTAAACTTAGTACACCCCGAGAACGTTTAGAAGATTCCTTGAGCGTAGAAGTTGCGAATAAAGAAATAATCCCCATAGAATACGTTTATCGAAATTGTCACGCAAACATTAGAGAACATGAACTAAGCGTGGATTTGATTCCTATTCAACTGGGAGAATTTGATGTAATACTGGGAATGGATTGGTTATTTACTCATGTCGCGATAATTTATTGTCAGAACAAGTGTGTGAACCTTCAGACTCTGAGTAAGTCTAAGGTAGTGTTTCATGGTAGCTCATCGCTTAAGCAATCGTGTTGCGTTACGATGATGCAGGCCCGGAAATTGTTAAAGAAAGGATGTGTATGTTATTTAGCTTACATCGTAGATACTCGAAAGAAGGGAGTAGAGATTAAGGATATACCCATAGTGAATGAATTTTAAGATGTGTTTCTGGACGATCTGCCTGGTCTTCCGCCAGATAGAGAAATCGAATTCGTAATAGACTTAGCACCGGGAACGACACCGATTTCGAAAGCTCTATACCGTATGGCACCAGTAGAAATGAAGGAATTGATGATACAACTCCAAGATCTATTAGATAAGGGTTACATTTGACCGAGTGTATCTCCTTGGGGAGCACTAGTGTTATTCATTAAGAAGAAGGACGGATCGATGAAGCTCTGTATCGATTATCGAGAATTGAACAGAGTAACGATCAAGAACAGATATTAATTACTGAGGATAGATGACTTGTTTGATCAACTAAAGGGAGCGAAATGTTTCTCGAAGATCGACTTACGGATAGGATATCATCAACTGAAAGTGCGGGATGAGGAGATACCGAAGACTGCGTTTCGAACCCGTTATGGACATTACGAGTTTTTGGCAATGTCATTCGGTTTAACTAATGCTCCGGCATCATTCATGGACTTGATGAATCGAGTTTCAAGCCATACTTGGATAAATTTGTAGTAGTTTTCATCGACGACATTTTGATCTAATCTAAGACAGAGGAAGAACACGCTGAACATATGAAGAATGTTTTGGAGGCACTACGAAAGGAGGAGATGTATGCGAAGTTTTCAAAATATGAATTTTGGATGAAGAAGGTTCAATTCTTAAGCCACATGGTGGATGAGAATGGAATCTCAGTAGACCCCGAAAAGGTCGAAGCAGTAAGTAGTTGGGAACAACCGAGAACACCGACGGGGGTGAGAAGTTTCTAAGAGTTAACAGGATACTATAGAAGATTCATCCAGGATTTTTCTAAGATAGCAACCCCGTTAACTAATTTGATGAGGAAGACGGTGAAATTCTTATGGAACGACAAATGTGAAGAAAGTTTTCAAGAGTTGAAGAAGAGATTAAGCGAGGCGCCGATATTATCATTACCAGATAATACGGGAGGATTTGTGGTGTATAGTGATGCATCGCATAGAGGACTTGGTTGTGTGCTTATGCAATACGGCAAGGTCATTGCGTATGCATCACGACAATTGAAGGATTACGAAAAATGATACCCTACTCATGACTTAGAGTTAGCGGCAGTAGTTTTTGCGTTAAAGATATTGAGACATTATTTGTACGGAGAGAAATGTGAGATATATACGGACCACAAAAGTCTGAATTATATCTTCAAAGAGAAGGAGTTGAATATGCGTCAGATGAGGTGATAAAAATTAATCAAAGATTATGACTGTGAAATTCTTTATCACCCGGGGAAGGCAAATGTAGTTGTCGACGCTCTAAGCAGGAAGGGAAGGGAGAAATTGTTTCGACTGACAACTCAGGAGGAGTTAATAAGAGATATGGAGAAATTGGAAATAGAAATGAAGGGACCCGAGAGGTCTGAAGAGAAGTTATTTGTAATGAAAGCTTGTCCGACATTGTTGGATAGAGTAAAGGAAGCCCAAGCGAAAGATGGAGAATGTGAGAAAATCAGAAGAAGGATCACGGAAAAAGATGAAGAAAAATATCGAATAGATAAAGATAGTATCTTAAGATTCGAGGGGAGAGTGTGGGTACTGGAAGTGATCGAGTTAAGAGAGGAGATTTTATACGAGGCTCATAATACGACATATTCCATTCATCTGGGAGGCACAAAGATGTACCGGGACTTGAAGCAACGTTTTTGGTGGCCAAATTTGAAACGGGAAATTGTAGAGTACGTTAGTAGATGTCTTACATGTTAGCGAGTCAAGGCAGAGCATCAGCGATCGAGTGGTTTATTACAACTATTGGAAATACCAGAGTGGAAGTGGGAGCATATTACGATGGATTTTGTGGTAGGACTTCTAGTCACACGGAAAGATATGGATGCAATTTGGGTCATCGTGGATCGACTTACGAAGACTGCACATTTTCTACTTATCAAGATCCGCTACAATTTAAATCAATTAGTGAGTCTGTACGTAAAGGAATTCATTTCACGACATAGAGTGCCGGTGTCGATTGTTTCTGACTGAGACCCGCGTTTCACGTCAAAATTTTGGAAAAGTTTGCAAGAGAGGATGGGAACACAGTTGAGGTCGAGTACTGCTTGTCATCATCAGACAGACGGACAAAGTGAGCGAACAATACAAATGCTAGAGGACATGCTTAGGACTTGCGTGATGGACTTCAAGAGAAATTGGGACGACCACCTACCCTTAGTCAATTTTGTGTATAATAATAGTTATCATGTGAGTATCGGCATGCCACCGTATGAAGCTCTTTATGGGAGGAAGTGCAGAACGCCGTTATGATGGGACGAAGTCGGAGAACGACGAATACTCGGACTGGAGTTAGTACAATAAACCATAGACGTGGTAAAAGTGATAAGGGCTAGACTTGTAGCAGCTCAAGATCACCAGAAAAAGTATGCAGATTTGCATCGGTAAGACCAAGATTTTGAAGTCGGTAGTTTTGTATTCTTGAAAGTATCTCCATGGAAAGGAAAAATTCATTTTGGTAAGAAAGGAAAACTGAGTCCAAGATTCATAGGACCGTTCGAGATACTAAAGCGAGTGGGAGAAGTAGCATATAAAGCTGCACTGCCACCTGAGTTGGAGCACATCCATAACGTGTTTCACATATCTGTGTTGCGTTCATACAAGCCTGACTACAAGCACGTGATTTCGTATGAACCCATTCAAGTGGAGAATAACTTAGCATATGAAGAAATTCCTATCCAAATTCTCGATAGAAGAGAGCAAACTTTAAGAAACAAAGTCATTTCCTCTGTAAAAGTGCTTTGGCGTAACCACGATGATGAGGAGGCAACGCGGGAATTAGAAGATCGTATGATGCGGGATTATCTCCATCTATTTGTGTAACCTCGTAGCAATTCCGGGACGAAATTTTTATAAGGGGGGGATGATGTAATACCCAAGAATTTCTGTGTATTATTAAATAAATATATGAATGGAAATAAGTATTTATTTGGAATATGAACAGTTTCGTATTAAGAAATGAGATAACTCAAATAAGTGGATAATTGAGAATATGTGGAGTTTGTGGTAAACTCGTTGAAAGCCTTGTGTGGCATAGTGATGGGAAATACTAATAGTAATGTTAATCGGCGAAGAAATTATAAAATGAGCAATTAAGTAATATTAATTGTTAATTGTTGTTGTGTTAGCATACGAGAGGAATACGTAGACAATACGTTATAAGTATTAAGTAAGTGTATTGGACTTGTAGGATTTGGTAGGAATGGTGCAAGCCCAACTCTAGGCCAAAAGTACTTAAACCTAAAGCCCAAAGTAAGAACCGAATTTGTGGATCGAACCGATGGATAAGAAAAACACATGGGGCAACCCATGTGGGTCCCATGGATCACATGGCACCATCTTGGTGACCAAGTAAAGTGGTTTTACTTGGTGACCAAGGATGAATAGTAAGGAGGTGGATTTGTAACGCCCAAGAAAAATCAGATTTATGTGAATTAAAATTTAATTTGATTATTTTAATTAAATGAAATTAATTATTTATTTTTTGGGAGTAAACTAATTGAAGGTCGTTCTATGACCTAGAATGTGCGAATGTGGCAAGGATTCTGGCTATGTGCTAAGATTAATTGTTATGAATTTTTAAGGCGAAAATGAAAGTTTTCTGAGAAGTTTCCGTAAAAACATTATTCATCCATTTCTGCTTGGAGATTAGGTTTGAATTTCTGAAAAACGCAAAATGATAGAATTGTAACGACCGAAAAATTTGGATCCTTTGTAAAATACTTGAAAGAATTAAATAATGAATAAAATAATATTATTTGTTATTATTATATGTTAATAAGATGTATGTTGTTCTATAACCTAAAAAGGTCGGAACATCGTAGTATTTGAACCACGTGAATGAATTAAAGTGTTTCAATTTCCAAGACGAAAATAAAAGTTTTTCGAGAAAGTTTTCGATAAACACTATTCACCGTTTACCGCTCGGGAATTATTTTTGAACTTCCGATAAATACATAACGTTATAATATCGAGGTGAGATAGATTATGTAATAATAATCGAAGTATGGAAAACACAAAATTTCGCATGCGGAATTAATTTAAGAATGTTTAGTACTAATTTCTAATGAAATGGAATAGTGAATCTTGTTTGAAGAATAAGTCCAATAAGAATAAGATATAAATCTATGTGGGATTAATATTAAGCCCAAGTGGTTAATAATAGGAGACCCAAGCTAATTCAAAGCAAGCCCACAAGAAATAATCTAATTAATTAGTCTTAAGCCCAAAGGATGATCCATTGGATAAATATGATCCATGGGGTAACCCATGGGTGAAGTAGTGGGCAAGACTTTGTTGTGGTGACCAAGTAATAAGTGTAATGGCCAAGTAATTTGGGTGGAGAGCAATTTTACTTAGGCTTAAAGTTAAGAATAGTAAGGAGGTTTAGTAAGGTGGTGGAAGGTATTAATGACCATTATACCCTAGCTAATTTTTTTCATTTGTTGCTTGTTCAAATTTCACCCAACAAACTCTCTCACAAATAACTTAATTGTTAGAGCAAATAAGCACTTTGAGCTTAACCTTTCATTAGTAGATTTCCGAAGCAAGAGAAGTAATCTTCAAAGGTAATTGATCTTGTCTCTTCTATCTCCATGGTAGGTTGATAAGAAAAGTAAAATCTAATGAACTTATATGCTAAGAACATACGAGAAGTGGATAAGCAATGAACTTAAGCCGAATAAGTTATGAATAAGTAACTTGAACCTAAACAAGTCATAAGCTTATAAAGAATATTGAAGAATTTGTTAAGTTATGAAATTATAAGAAATAAGCCATAATCTAATATGAATATAAGTTGTTGTATCGTGTAAGTTGAGATATCTAGATAATGAAATAAATGTATTTGGATTGATGAACAAATCACTAGTAATGGAGTTTCGCCAGAATTCACACGATTGGACAATAATCGTCGAATTCGTAAAAATCTCAGAATAGAAGTCATATTTTGTGTTTGAACTCGAAAACATTGGTTTTCGATGGATACACGTCTTATTTGGCATTATAGAGTTGCGAACTTGAAAGTTGTTGGATTCTGACTTAGAACGAAGAAACGAGCGTTGAACGTTCACGAACGTTCATCGTTTCGTTAAAAATGGACTAATAGGTGAACTTTTAGCAAATGAAGTTAAATAGATAAAATTCTTGCATGAACACGTAGAGTATGTAATTTGTGAACCGTAGGCTCTTGAACAAGCCAATTCGGACTTATAACGAAGAAGTTACAAGCCCGGGAGTTTCACAAAAATTAAAGTCTGTCAAAAATTTCTGTGGCACAGAGTCCGCGCCGCGGCGCGACTCTAAGCTTAAATGACCGGTGCAACAACGCCAAAATGAGCCTCAGCCTCTGTTACTTGGCGCCACAACGCGGCCATATCAAAGGAGACTCACGCTGCAGCGCCGAGTCCGGTTTCTAGGCAATAATAGGTGACGCCACAACGCGGCACAGAGTGTATTAGCAGGCGCCGCAGCGCCAGCCTTATGAACTAGATAGTGAAAAATGTTTACATGTTGCGCATGAAGAGTAAATGATTAACACTTAACTAAGATCTTAATGAGACATTGTTAAGACATAATTAAGCCTTAAGTATGATCATTTAAGGTTAAAGCAAGTCAGTTACATATGAACGTAAGAATGATATAACGGAAAGCCGGAACCAATAAATAACAAATCTAATACATAATTAGATTAAGAAGAAGGGTAAGATTCTTTAGGAACCATGTATGGTTTTTCATGATCTAATATGCTATGTGATGTGATCATCTACTATAGAGACCTTAAAGACCTAAAGTGCACGCGTTATATCTGTAAGCAGACGCTAAAGGCAAGTACTCTAACCCTTGTTCCAGTTCGATCTGGACAAGCTTTGTGATTCATGTATTCTTTCGCATGAGTTAATGTCTGATAAAGTCAAAGCCAATTCTTTCGACTATACTTATGCTATGTTGGATTTCTTATAATCTATCAAGTATTGACAACGATTTACCAAACTAATATTGTTGTGGTTTTTCAAAAGGAGACTGAGTATGCTAAATTGTTTTGTCGTCAAACGACATGCACGTGAGGTTGCCACAACTTAAACGTATACACGTTTAATGAATGTAGTGTTGACCAACATAGAGTACTATAGGCTGATTACCTAGACGTGCTCGTAAGCTATGCCGGACTTACAGACTTAGTGTCAGGACGTCCTTTTTAAAGTACTTATGAAATGCTCGTGGTCTTGAATCAGAATTGATGTTTTACTGAATATTGTTATTGTAAAATGTTTTAAATGAAAAGGAGTGCTATTTTGAATTATCGATAGTACTTTATAACAATTGTTCAGTTATTGAAGATATATAATTCCTATGTTTCAAGCATGTTAGCTTTATTTGAATTGTTGTACTTGCTGAGCTAGTTAGGATCACTCTTGCTTGAACCATATGAGTGCAGCTAAGGTCGAACGGACCGATGGATCCGGCAAGGATAAAGGGAAGGCGAAGGCAATCCCATAGATTACTTATGTCATAGTATAGTTTTGTAAGAATAATATTTGATATTATGACAAAGACAAATGTAATGGTTGTAAAGAACCTAGGGAATGTTAATATTCTTTTTAATATATAAGACATATTCCTTCTTTTGAAGCATTTCAATTGAATGTTTGTGTGAACTGTAGCACCGTGTAGCACCATCTATCGGGTTGTAAGATACCTAGATTTGGGGGCGTCACAGGTTGGTATCAGAGCCTTAGGTTATAAAACTTAAGGAGAAAAAAAACCTTAAGTCATAACGTTAAGAAAAGTCAAAGAATAAAATATGGAAATTAACCTTATAAAAATGCATTATATATGTTATGTGTTTTTCTTTTATTCTACTGACGTGTACTAATCAAATTTTTTGTGTTGTTGTAGATGTCAGGAGAAAATAAAGACGTACAAGTAGTCAGTGAAGGGTCGGTGAATCAGATAGAGATCATACCGAACCCCATAGCTGCAGAGCCTGAGATAGTAGTGGTTGAGTCTAGAGATTCAGAGAGTCTAGACTATATATCAGTGTTTGACGGCATGTTGGAGGAAGAGGTGGAGGCAGTCTCCTTCAACCCGGTAGCTATAGCAGCAAAGATGGCTCCGGGGGAGTCAATGATGTCCCTTTTCATGACAGTGTTAGATAGAAACATTCACTACTGTTAGGAGGTTAAGGAGTTGAAAGCAGAGCTCCAGGCGGTGATAGAAGACAAGACGGACGTGGAGTCCATGTGGGAGCAGGAGCATGATGAGAGGATTTTGGCTAAGGACAAAGTCCACGAGTTGAAACAGGAGGTCTTTGAGCTCAGAAGTGAGCTAAAGGCCAAGAAACAAAAGATAGGGAGAATGTCCTATATCCATAGGAGTTCTTATGCGGACTTTCAGCTACAGGTAGCTGGTTATCCTGTAGAGGCAGGGCAGACGTGACATACTATCTGCCGTGATATTATCGCCGGTCTTGCCAAGGCGGATTTCGAGAATGCCTTAAGGCAGGTGTGATCTAGTAGTGGCTAGAGTAGTTAGATATGTAAATATTTTGTATCTAGTAGTAACATAAAACCCTCTTTTGTATAACAAAGGGTAGTCTTTTGTAAATCCCAATTTTTGGAAAGTAATTGCGGGAAAGTAATGTAATCAGCTTAGGCTGTGTAATGTAACCGATGTAGTATTATACCACAATGAATTAATATAAGTTTTCTTTTTCGAAAAATGTTGAGTAATAAGTTATTGTTTAAAATTGAATAATAACTAACTAACAGGAAATGAATAATAACGAAATGTGTTGTTTGTTGTAACAACAAAATGCCACTAAGAAGAGTACCGCGTAATCAAGGTCCGATCGTAACTTAACCGGAGGGAGGTCCGGCTAACCCCATGCAGGAGTTTGTGAATCTTTTAACTGCAGCGTTTAATAGAACTGGGGCTAATATCCCCGTAAATCCTGGTGTAGTACGAGCTAATATATTTAAGGACTTTAAGAGTGTGGGTCCGCCAGAGTTTAAAGGAACTACGGACCCTATCGAAGCCCAGACGTGGGTAAAGGAAATCAAAAAGGCATTTGTCATCGCAAATGTTGACGAGGCCTAGAATCTTGCCTTTGCAACCTACATGATGAAGGGAGAGGCCAACTTTTGGTGGGAGGCCAATCAAGCTAGGGTCGGGATTTAGGTTCTAACGTGGACCAGGTTCAAAGAAATATTTTTCGAGAACTACTTTCCCACGAGCATGCAGGGAAGGATGGAGATGCGGTTTCTGGAGTTGAAGCAAGGGGACATGATAGTTCCCCAATACGCCGCCAAGTTTAATGAACTAGCAAGGTTATCTCCACACCAAGTAGACACCGAGGTTAGGAAGGCACGACGGTTCGAGCAGGGCTTGAAACCCTGGCTCTATAACCGTATTTTTGTGTCCCAAAGTACTTCCGCTGGAATCATTTTAGAGAAGAAAATAATTGCCGAAGGTGGTAGCGAGGCATTGAGCGAATACCACAAGGATAAGAAGAGCAAGGGGAAGATGGATGGGGGAGTGAAGGTGCCAGCGGGAGTGGCAAAGGTTATAAGAGGAAGGTAGTTAACTCTGGAAATACCGGAGTGAAACAAGGAGACACGAAGAGGAGGATGGAGGCCTGCAAGACCTGTGGGGAGACTCATTTAGGAGTCTGTCTCAAGGGTAAGGTCGTGTGTTACAACTGTGGATAGGAGGGGCACATTGCACTGAACTGTCCAAGTCTGAAGAAGAACCATAGATGCTTTGTGTGTGGGTCAACCGACCACATGGCAAAGAACTGCCCAAAAAAGGGGACGAACGGGAATAAGGGCGCCAATAGTGGTAAGTTAATTATTGAGGGTCCAGTACAGCCGGGTAGGCCGATGGCCCATACCTTTAATATGATCGTCCAAGACGCGATGACCTCAGAGGACGTAGTCGCAGGTATTATTTCGATTAACAACCTAAATGCATATGTGCTATTTGACTCGGGTGCTACTTGTTCGTTTATCGCATGTGATTTTTCTAGACGATTAGGATTACTTCCCGAAAAGTTGCCTATACCTTTAAATATTAAGGTAGCAAACGAAGAGATAATTCTTGTTGAAGATATTCATAGGAGTTATTGCGTTGATATACGGGGTTATAAATTATCGGTAGATCTGATACCAATAAAGTTGGGAGAGTTCGATGTAATTCTCGGAATGGATTGGTTGGTTAATCATGGGACAATTATAGATTGTCAAAAGAAGAGCATTAATATTAAAACATTAAGACAACCTCGGGTAATATTTTGCGGTAATAAATTACCGGGACGTTCGTGTTGTCTTACCATGACACAAACTAGAAAACTATTGAGGAAGGGGTGTGTATGTTATCTGTGTCATGTGGTTGATACCCAGAGGGTTGGAGCGACCATGGAACAAATACATGTAGTAAGTGAATTCATGGATGTATTTTCAAGTGAATTGCCGGGTCTTCCGCCAGATAAGGAGACCGAGTTCGTGATAGACATTGTGCCAGGAGCGGCACCATTTTCCAGGACACCGTATTGTATAGCGCCAGTGGAGATGAAGGAGTTGATGGTGCAGTTACAAGAACTGTTGGACAGGAAGTACATTCAACCGAGTGTTTCACCGTGGGGAGCACCGGTACTATTTGTCAAGAAGAAGGACGGATCGTTAAGACTTTGTATCGACTACCGAGAGTTGAACAAGTTAACAATAAAGAATAAGTATCCATTGCCCAGGATCGAAGATCTTTTTGACCAGTTGAAAGGGGCAAAGTATTTTTTTAAAATAGATTTACGGACGGGGTATCATCAGCTGAAGGTTAGGAGTGAAGATGTGCCAAAGACAGCATTCAGGACTCGTTATGGTCATTACGAGTTTCTGGTGATATCATTTGGGTTGACTAATGCACCTGCTGCATTTATGGATATGATGAACAGGGTGTTCAAATAATATTTGGACAAGTTCGTCGTGGTGTTTATCAATGATATTCTAGTCTATTCTAAGATGCCAGAAGATCATGCTGAACACCAAAGAATAGTGTTAGAAACATTAAGGAATGAGAAGTTATATGCGAAGTTCACTAAGTGTGAATTTTTGCTAGAGAGGGTATAATTTTTAGGACATGTTATTGACCATGAGGGGATTTCAGTAGACCCAGCGAAGGTGGAAGCTGTGATGAATTGGGAACAACTGAAAACGCCGACTGAGGTGCGGAGATTCTTAGGGTTAGCAGGTTACTATCGGAGATTCATCCAGGATTTTTCGAAGATAGCTACTCCATTGACTAATTTGACAAGAAAGACGGTGAAATATGCGTGGACTGAGAAGTGCGAGGACAGTTTTCAAGAATTGAAGAAAAGGTTGAGTGAAGCGCCAGTTTTGTCATTACCCGATGACACAGGAAATTTCGTAGTTTATAGTGATGCTTCGCATAGAGGACTTGGTTGCATGCTCATGCAGCATAGCAAGGTCATTGCGTATGCATCTAGGTAGTTGAAGGATTATGAGAAAGTTTACCATACTCATGATTTGGAATTGGCCGCGGTGGTGTTTGCCTTAAAGATATGGCGACATTATCTTTACGGGAAAAAGTGTGAGATATACACGGACCATAAAAGCCTAAAATATATCTTCACACAGAAGGAGTTGAATATGAGACAGAGATGATGGCTGGAGTAGATAAAGGATTACAATTGTGAAATCCTGTATCACCCTGGAGAAGCCAATGTAGTGGCCGACGCCTTAAGTAGAAAGGGTCTGCAGAAGTTGTCTATGTTAACGACTTAAAATGAATTAATAACAGAGATGGCTAGGATGGAATTAGAGGTGAAATTTTCGAGTGAAGCGGAGCAGAGACTATTTTTGACAGAGATCCAATCTACCATTGTAGAGAGAGTCAATGAGGTGCAGCTCAAAACTGATGAGTGTGACTAGATGAAGAAGCGGTTGACCAATGAAAAAGATATTAAGTTTAGTCTTGATAATGAGGGATTGTTAAGATTTGAGGGAAGAATTTGGGTTCCAAATGAGACGGAATTAAAGGAGCAAATTTTACAAGAGGCTCACAATTCAAGGTACTCGATTCATCCTGGTATCAAGACCTTTGACATAGTTTTTGGTGGCCGAACATGAAGAGAGAAATAGTCGAGTATGTGAGTAGGTGCTTAATTTGTCAGAAAGTTAAGGCCGAACATTAAAGACCAAGTGGCATGTTACAGTCATTGGAAATTACGGAGTGGAAGTGGGAGTATATCACGATGGACTTTGTGGTGGGACTTCCGACTACTCAGAAGGGATATGATGCGATTAGGGTAACAGCAGACCGGTTGACGAAGTCGGCTCACTTTTTGCCAATTCAGGTCAAGTATAATTTAGATCAGTTAGCTAAACTTTATGTTAAGAAAATTATTTCTAGACATGGAGCACCAGTTTCGATTGTGTCAGATCGTGACCCACGATTCACATCGAACTTTTGGAGAAGTCTGCAAGAGCAGTTGGGAACGCAGTTAAAGTTAAGTACGGTATATCATCCATAAACCAATGGACAGAGCGAGAGGACAATTCAAACGTTAGAAGATATGTTAAGATCTTGCGTCATGGATTTCAAGGGTAGTTGGGATGATCATCTACCATTAATAGAGTTTGTATATAACAATAGTTATCATGCAAGCATAGGTATGCCACCGTATGAAGCTTTATATGGGAGGAAATGCAGAACACCATTGTATTGAGATGAAGTAGGAGAACGCAGAATGTTAGGACCAGAGTTGGTGCAGCAGACAGCGGATATAGTAAAGCTAATACGGATGCGTCTCGTAGCAGCTCAAGACAGACATAAGAAGTACGCAGACTTACATCGAGAGAATAGGGAGTTTGAGGTAGGCTCGTACGTACTTCTAAAGGAATCTCCCTGGAAAGAAAAGATAAGTTTTGGAAAGAAGAGGAAATTAAGCCCAAGGTTTATAGAACCTTTTGAGGTATTAAAACGGGTAGGTGAGGTAGCGTACATGGTAGCATTACCTCCAAACTTAGAGCGAATACATAACGTATTTCACGTTTCAGTGCTACGTCCTTACAAACTAGATTATAAACACGTGATAGAATTTGAGCCTATTCAAATCGAGAAGGACTTAACATACGAGGAGATGCCAATTCAAATCATCGATAGAAAAGAGCAAGTTCTGCGAAACAAGTTTATAGTATCGGTAAAGGTATTATGGAAGAACCACGATGCCGAGAAAGCAACGTGGGAATTGGAAGAGAAGATAAAGGAGAATTATCCTCATTTGTTTGCGTAGTGAAAGGCGAGATTCTGGGGACAGAATCTTTATAATGGGGGAAGAATGTAATGACCGAGAAATTCGGATCCTTTGTAAAATACTTGAAAGAATTAAATAATGAATAAAATAATATTATTTGTTATTATTATGTGTTAATAAGATGTATGTTGTTCTATAACCTAGAAAGGTCGGAACATCGTAGTATTTGAACCACGTGAATGAATTAAAGTGTTTAAATTTCAAAGACGAAAATAAAAGTTTTCCGAGAAAGTTTTCAAAAAATACTATTCACCGTTTACCACTCGGGAATTATTTTTGAACTTCTGAGAAATACGTAATGTTATAATATCGAGGCGAGATGGATTATGTAATAATAATCTAAGTATGAAAAACGCAAAATTTCGCATGCGGACTTAATTCAAGAATGTTTAGTATTAATTTCTAATGAAATGGAATAGTGAATCTTGTTTGAAGAATAAGTCCAATAAGAATAAGATATAAATCTATGTGGGATTAATATTAAGCCCAAGTGGTTAATAATAGGAGGCCCAAACTAATTCAAAGCAAGCCCACAAGAAATAATCTAATTAATTAGTCTTAAGCCCAAAGGATGATCCATTGGATAAATAGGATCCATGGGGCAACCCATGGGTGAAGTAGTGGGCAAGACTTTGTTGTGGTGACCAAGTAATAAGTGTAATGGCCAAGTAATTTGGGTGGAGAGCAAGTTTACTTAGGGTTAAAGTTAAGAATAGTAAGGAGGTTTAGTAAGGAGGTGGAAGGTATTAATGACCATTATACCCTAGCTTAGATACTTCTATAAAGAGCTAGCTCATTTTTTTCATTTGTTGCTTGTTCAAATTTCATCCAACAAACTCTCTCACAAACAACTTAATTGTTAGAGCAAATAAGCAGTTTGAGCTTAACCTTTCATTAGTAGATTTCCAAAGCAAGAGAAGTAATCTTCAAAGGTAATTGATCTTGTCTCTTCTATCTCTATCATGGTAGGTTGATAAGAAAAGTAAAATCTAATGAACTTATATGCTAAGAACATACGAGAAGTGGATAAGCAATGAACTTAAGCCGAATAAGTTATGAATAAGTAACTTGAACCTAAACAAGTCATAAGCTTATAAAGAATATTGAAGAATTTGTTAAGTTATGAAATTATAAGAAATAAGCCATAATCTAATATGAATATAAGTTGTTGTATCGTGTAAGTTGAGATATCTAGATAATGAAATAAATGTATTTGGATTGAGGAACAAATCACTAGTAATGGAGTTTCGCCAGAATTCACACGATTGGACAATAATCGTCGAATTCGTAAAAATATCAGAATAGAAGTCATATTTTGTGTTTGAACTCGAAAATGTTGGTTTTCGATGGAGACACGTCTTATTTGGCATTATAGAGTTGCGAACTTAAAAATTGCTGGATTCTGACTTAGGACGAAGAAACGAGCGTTGAACGTTCACGAACGTTCATCGTTTCGTTAAAAATGGACTAATAGGTGAACTTTTAGCAAATGAAGTTAAATAGATAAAATTCTTGCATGAACACGTAGAGTATGTAATTTGTGAACTATAGTCTCTTGAACGAGCCAATTCAGACTTATAACGAAGAAGTTACGAGCCCGGGAGTTTCACAATAATAAAAGTCTGTCAAAAATTTATGTAGCACAGGGTCCGCGCTGGGGCGCGACTCTAAGCTTAAATGACCAGCGCCGCAGCGCCAAAATGAGCCTCATCCTCTGTTAGTTGGCGCCGCAGCGCGGCAATATCAAAGGAGACTCATACCGCAACGCCGAGTCTGATTTCTAGGCAATAACAGGTGACGCCGCAGCGCGGTATAGAGTGTATTAGCCGGCGCCGCAGCGCCATCCTTATGAACTAGATAGTGAAAAATGTTTACATGTTGCGCATGAAGAGTAAATGATTAACACTTAACTAAGATCTTAATGAGACATTGTTAAGACATAATTAAGCCTTAAGTATGATCATTTAAGGTTAAAGCAAGTCAGTTGCATATGAACGTAAGAATGACAGAACGGAAAGCCGGAACCAATAAATAACAAATCTAATACGTAATTAGATTGAGAAGAAGGGTAAGATTTTTTAGGAACCATGTATGGTTATTCATGATCTAATATGCTATGTGATGTGATCATCTACTATAGAGACTTTAAAATCCTAAAGTGCACGTGTTATATCTGTAAGCAGATGCTAAAGGCAAGTACTCCAACCCTTGTTCCAGTTCGATCTGGACAAGCTTTGTGATTCATGTATTCTTACGCATGAGTTAATGTATGATAAAGTCAAAGCCAATTCTTTTTGCTATACTTATGCTATGTTGGATTTCTTATAATCTATCAAGTATTGACAACGATTTACCAAACTAATATTGTTGTGGTTTTTCAAAAGGAGACTGAGTATGCTAAATTATTTTGTCGTCAAACGACAGGCACGTGAGGTTGCCACAACTTAAACGTATACACGTTTAATGAAGTAGTGTTGGTCAACATAGACTACTATAGGCTAATCACCTAGACGTGCTCGTAAGCTATGCCGGACTTACGGACTTAGTGCCAAGATGTCCTTTTCAAAGTACTTATGAAATGCTCGTGGTCTTGAACCAGAATTGATGTTTTATTGAATATTGTTATTGTAAAATGTTTTGAATGAAAAGGAGTCCTATTTTGAATTATCGATAGTACTTCATAACTATTGTTCAATTATTGAAGATATATGATTCATATGTTTCAAGCATGCTAGCTTTATTTGAATTGTTGTACTTGCTGAGCTAGTTAGGCTCACTCTTGCTTGAACCATATGAGTGCAGCTAAGGTTGAACGGACCGATGGATCCGGCAAGGATAAAGAGTAGGCGAAGGCAATCCCGTAGATTACTTATGTAATAGTATAGTTTTGTAAGAATAATATTTGATATTATGACAAAGACAAATGTAATGGTTGTAAAGAACCTGGGGAATGTTAATATTCTTTTTAATATATAAGACATATTCCTTCTTTTGAAGCATTTCAATTGAATGTTTGTGTGAACTGTAGCACCGTGTAGCACCATATGTCGGGTTGTAAGATATCCGAATTTGGGGGCGTCAAAAGAATACTAAGACGTAATGGAATATCCAATAGTATTTCAGTTATGGCAAACAAAGTTTTCACCTACGGATTTAAAACCTAAGGGTTGGGAAAAGTGAGTTTTAAGAATTAAATGATTACGTATAATGATTAGGATTATTATACTTGAGAAATACGAGTATTATATTAGTTATTATACGAGTATAGTATGAAGATTATAACGACATATAATACGAATATCGTACGAATAGTATATGAAGAGAATACGAGAATTGTACGAATAGAATGCGAATAGTCCTTAATGGACTTTAGTTATTGGACTTTGTAAAATCCGAATGAACTTGGATTATGGATAGCCCAAAGATATGTAAATCAAGCCCAATAAAATATTAAAGTAAGCTCATTATGAATTTATTCTAAGGCCCAAATTAAAAAACTAAATCGTGGATCGAAACGATGGGTCACCAAATGGGTAAAACCCATGGGGGGACCCACAAGGCATGTGGGCCGGCCACTTGGAGCCCAAGTAAAGCCTTTACTTGGTGGCTAAGTTGTTAAGGAGGTGGGGAATAGTAAGGAGGTGGCCTAATGACCAAAATACCCTCCAATGGATTTTTCTATTAAAGAGAAGCTTAGCTAGTTCATTTGTTATTTTACAAACATTAGCCAACATATATTGAGAGAGAGAAAGAGCTAGAAACAAGTAATCAACCTACCTTGAAGCAAAGCATAAGAGTTTTTAGCAAGAACGAGAAGAACATTAAGGTAATATTATGTGAGATCCCGAAATTATGAAATGAAAGTATTCAAATTTCTTATAATTATTATTTTATTTAGTAAATGGTTAAATTGAGAAAGGGTTAAAGTTAAGGGTGATATGTAAAAAAATTTCAAAGTATGCAAGTTGTTATAAAATATTCATTTGGTCGGGGAATATCCGTACGACGGCACAATCATTGGTGGACCACACAATGGAAGTATTGTCGTAGTAAGAAAACGACAGAATTATCTTTTTATAAAAATAACGTCAAAAGTGTTATCGTTAAAACTGTTGAACTACCTGGTTGTAAAAGTACAGTAATATGTGTGGTTGCATAGTAGCACACGATAATGATTATTGATGCTTACGTGAGAAGTCACTTAGTTGTACTGAATTATTGCTACAGTAATTGCTGCATCATATCACAGTATCATCTGCATAATACGTTATATTAATAAATCAATAATTGAGACGACAAAGTTATTCATATTAGTATTTACAATATTGACAATGTCTAGAAAGTTCTGTCAAGGAGAGGTTTGGTCACCTAATTGCGCGCCAATAACAAGAAATCCTTATCGGAAAGCCCCCTCTTTCCTAGAAATGATCTGGTTGTTAAATATTTTGAGTTATGATATTAATGATGAATAAGTTCGTGTTGATTAAAGATGAAATTGATGGTTCCATTATGTGGGAATTATTAGTGTTAATGGAAATCGACATTTATTTCGATAATAATTAATGTCTGGAGGTTATATTTGTGACACCCCCAAATCCAGGTACTTCGATTCCACGGGATTTGGTGTTCACTGTACAAATATCATCTATCTATCTACCCATAATAATTGCAAACCATTCAATAAATAGAATTAAAATCCTCCCTTTATAGGGTTACAACATCTGAATAATAATGCAATCCCAGGTTAAACTAACCTTAAACATCTGTGCAGAATTATAAATAAATAAGTCTTAAACAACATCTTTAACTTAAGTCTTAAACAAATACATCATATAAAATTACAAGTCATATAAAATAACAAGTCTCCATTATTTGCTAACTTTGCCCTTGCCCTTACTAGTGGAAGGTTCGTCAGCTTCATTCTTAAGCAATGTTATTATTAAGCAAGAGTGAGCACAAATGCCCACAAGTATAAAAATGAAATAACAGTATAATAACATGCGAATAAATCAAAGACATCTGGATAAAAGCTCAACTTTTGAATCAAGAATGAATAACAAGAATTAAAAGAATTCTGAGGGTCATAAGACCTTGAACCATGTCCTAGGTTAACAAGGGTTATACTTGAAACCTTTAACAGTCATAAGACTATGGACCTTCTTCTCGTACTTAGGGGGATCAGCCCTTAGTACCATACTGTGCACAATATCTTAACGCTAAAGCGTAAATAATCCCCTATACAGGATTGTTCATCTCAGTTTGACATTCGAGTCTGCACCAAAGGAAGTTTGGTTTGGATAATTCATCAAGGGTTCTGAAATTTAGAGCGCTCATCAACTATGGACTAGTTGAATCATTAAGGTTTCACTAGTCTAATAAGGTTCAACGATAATGATATTCAATTTGAATAATAATCTCAAGAAGTATATAATAGAACAATTATTGTATAACTAAATTATACTTTGAAAAGATAATCAATCTTTAATATAACATTTGAACTTGAATAATAGTAACGATAATTTATTCAAGGTAAATAATAAAATTGAATAATAATGACAAGTAGGGTTAGGGAACTTGCCTCGTGCGTAGATTATACTTTAACTAATCACGTTCTTTGAAATAAATCCTACATACCATTCACATTCACAATACCAGTTAATTATAACTTAACTAATCATCATAAACTCATTCTCTTTGTCTACTTTGATTATTGACTATACTTAAACAATTTACCACTTAGTCACATAATTTGTACTTCATGAATTATCAAGCTAATTATGTATTGAATAATTCAATTCACATGTAATTATGTTATTTACATGTTAAACAACTATTTTATCATTTCATTATATTTCTAATATGTTTACATGTTCATTACATTAAGTTACTAACACATTGTTAGACTTAACATTTAAAAAAATTACATTTCTGGACATTCTGGAGAGTGGCGCTGCGGCGCCACTGTTATACTTGATCTTCGCACTGCTGCGCCATGGCGCTGCAGCCGGACACATGGCGCTGCGGCACTGTGGCGCTGTGGCTGGAATCTTGGCGCTGCGACGCGGATGTTTAGGCGTGAGACTGGCGCCGCGCCGCGGCGAGCCAGAAACTGTTCTGCAATTCGCAAAAATTGCAGAACACAGCCAAAAACTCCAATTTAATTTATTACTACACGAATTTAGACATACCCACATGTTATAATTCATGTATAATCATAATACAACATCTATAAAGTGATTTTAACCCATTAAAACATATAATCACATAATTAAAACATAAAATTTTCCTCTATTCTTGATGTTCTTGAAGTTTTTAACATAAATTCCTAAAATTCAACGCCACGGAATCGTTATAAAGCCAAATCCGTTCATTTAAAGTTTGGTCTCTTCGTATTAACATGCACAATAATATACGAGTGTAAAATCTACGAAAACATTTATGTTTGACATACTAAAATCACGTATAAGGTCATAAGGCCAATAGCCCAAACTCTGTATATTTTTGAAATATCAAGTCATCAGATTAACGACATAAAATTATGAACTGATGATAAAGAATTATATATAATACATATTAAAACACATTAAAACGACGTAAATGACGTAAAAAATATATGCACATAACTCTCACAATTTCAATTATAGAGACTTTACAGAAGACTTATGAGTCATATTCATGGAAACTTTAAATGACGTAAAAAATAACTGTGTTAAAGAGATTACCCAAGCGTAGATAAAGTAATAGGAGATGAATTAAAGTATTCCTCAACAATTCTCAAACTCTCTAAATCAATTTCTCAGACTCTCTCTCTTTTCCCTCTTTGTTATATGCCAGACTTAGCCAGATAATGAAAAGGAAGAAGGAGAATACATATATTAATCAAGCAATTGACGCGCACTATGGTCAGTTACCCAGCATGGGTTAACTGCCCATAACTCCTATTAAGGCTCCGTTTCGTTAGTTAGAATATATTTCAAAAACCATTTAATTTGATAAAGCTTTATCATATAGTTTAATTCTTGTCACACCTAATTCAAATATCTTATTTAAATTAATTAAATAACATATAATAATCTCTCATAAATTCACATAATCATATAATTAAATTTCTCATTAATTAATAATGTCAAATCATTAACTCTCTAATTAATAATTATATTAATTAAGTAATATGGCTTATTAAATATTACTTTTGATACAATAAGCTCACATATTTCGAATAATAAAATTCTCCATATTAATTTAATAAATATAACACATATAATTAAATTAATCTACCATAACTGCTTCAATTAATTATTTAATTCAATAATTAAATCATCGAAAAATATTTATTTAATTCAATAAATATTAGAAATTAATTATAAAATCTCGTTCGTCACATCTTTCCCCCCTTAAAAGGATTCTGTCCCGAGAATCACGACTCAATAAATTTCGACCCGTTAAATTCTCCCCCCTTACAAAGATTATGTCCCCAGAATCGCTTACAAATAATTAAGTAAATAAATGAGGGTAATTCTTCATTATATTTTCTTCCAGTTCCCACGTAGCTTCTTCAGCGTTGTGGTTTCTCTAAATTACCTTAACTGAAGGTATAACTTTATTTCTCAGAACTTGTTCTTTTTGGTCGACAATTTGGATAGGAATTTCTTCGTAAGATAAGTCTTTCTCAAAATGTAGGGGTTCATATTTAATTACATGCTTGTAATCAGGCTTGTAGGGTCGCAACACAGAAACATGGAAGACGTTATGGATATTCTCGAGTGCTAGAGGTAAGGATACCTCATACGCGACTTCACCAATTCTCCTCAGTACCTCAAAGGGTCCAATGAATCTTGGGCTCAATTTCCCTTTCTTTCCGATCCTAATCTTCCCCTTCCAGGGAGAGACCTTCAAGAAAACATAACTACCTGATTCAAATTCGATATTCTTACAATGTGGATCAGCGTATTTCTTATGTCGATCTTGAGCCGCTACCAGTCGTGCTCGGATAACTTTGACTATTTCTGCCGTCTGCTGTACGAGTTCTGGCCCTAACAATTGTCTCTCACCAACTTCATCCCAATACAGTGGAGTTCTGCACTTTCTGCCGTATAACGCTTCGTAAGGCGGCATACCAATACTAGCGTGGTAACTGTTGTTGTAGCCGAACTCTACCAACGGTAGGTGATCATCCCAATTTCCTTTGAAGTCCATCACACAGGCTCTTAGCATATCTTCTAACGTTTGAATTGTTCGTTCGCTCTGTCCGTCTGTTTGAGGGTGATATGTTGTACTCTTTCGCAATTGCGTACTCATGCATTCTCGAAGACGTTTCCAGAAATTTGATGTGAAGCGCGGATCCCTATCAGAAACAATTGACACCGGAACTCCGTGCCTTGAAACAATCTCTTTTACGTATAGCCTTGCCAACTTATCCAAGTTAAATCTGATTTTGATAGGAAGGAAGTGTGAAGATTTCGTCAGTCGGTCAACGATAACCCATACTGCGTCGTAGCATTTTTGAGTCGTCGGAAGGCCAACCACGAAGTCCATTATAATATGTTCCCATTTCTATTCTGGGATTTCCAACAGTTGAAGCAATCCACTTGGTATCTGATGTTCTGCTTTAACCTTCTGACAGGTCAAACACTTGGCAACACATTCTGCTACATCGCGTTTCAAATTTGGCCACCAAAAATGTTGTCGAAGATCTTGATACATCTTTGTACTATCAGGGTAAATCGAATATCTTGAACTATGAGCCTCGCTCAGAATTTCTTCCTTGATTTCTTGTACTGGCGGAACCCAAATTCTGTTTTTAAATCTTAGTATTCCTTCCTTATCCATCTTAAATCTTGATTCAGTCCCTTCGGATATCTTCTTTGCCACCTTTTTGCATTCATCATCTACCAGATTGCATCTGAAATAGCTTCTCATCAATCTCCATTGGATACTTCACTTCCAACTCCAGTCTCGCCATTTCTGTGATTAGCTCCTCCTGAGCAGTCGATATCATCAATTTCTCACGACCCTTTCTACTTAAGGCGTCGGCAACTACATTTGCTTTACCCGGATGGTATAAAATCTCACAGTCGTAATCCTTAATTAATTCTAACTATCTTCTTTGACGCATATTCAAATCCTTCTGTGTGAAAATATATTTCAGACTCTTGTGGTCCGTATATATTTCACACTTCTCCCCGTAGAGATAGTGCCTCCAAATTTTCAAAGCAAATACAACTGCAGCTAACTCAAAATCATGGGTCGGATACCCCTTCTCGTAATCCTTCAATTATCGTGATGCATACGCAATGACTTTACCATTTTGCATCAGCACACAACCAAGTCCTTTATGCGACGCATCACTAAAAAATAACAAAATTTCCTATATCATTCGGAAGAGATAACACAGGTGCCGTACTCAACCTCTTCTTTAATTCTTGAAAGCTCTCCTCACACTTCTCCGTCCAAAAAAATTTCACAGCTTTTCGAATTAAATTAGTTAACAGAGTTGCGATCTTGGAAAAATCTTGAATAAATCTTCTATAATATCCCGCCAATCCAAGAAAACTTCTTACTTCTGACGGCGTTCTCGGCTGATCCCAGTTAATCATGGCTTCGACTTTAGATGGATCTACCGAAATTCCGTTTTTATCGATCACGTGACCAAGAAATTGTACTCGCTCGATCCAGAATTCATATTTTAAAAATTTAGCGTACAACTTCTCCTTTCTCAATACTTCCAACGTTAATCTCAAAATGTTCTTCGTGTTCTTCTTTGGTTTTGAAATATACCAGAATGTCGTCTATAAATACCACCACGAATTTGTCCAAAAACAGCTTGAACACACCATTCATTAGTCCCATAAATGCTGCAGGAGCATTCGTTAGACCAAACGATATTACTAAAAAGTCGTAGTGACCGTATCACATTCTGAACGCTGTCTTCGGTACATCCTCTCGCCTCACCTTCAGTTGGTGATAACCATTCCTCAAGTCTATCTTGGAAAAGTATCTTGCTCCCTTTAATTAATCAAACAGATCGTCGATTCTTGGTAATGGATATCTATTCTTAATCGTGACCTTGTTCAGTTCTCTATAGTCAATGCAGAGCCGCATCTATCCGTTCTTTTTCACAAACAACACCGGCGCTCCCTACGGTGATACGCTCGGTTGAATGTACTTTTTGTCTAGCAATTCTTATAGTTGGACCATCAGTTCTTTCATCTCTACTGGTGCCATTCGGTATGGTGCCTTCGATATTAGAGCGGTTCCGGGCGCCAAATCGATCACGAAATCTACCTCTCTATCTGGTGGAAGTCCTGGCAAATCGTCTGGAAATACATCGACGAAGTCCCTCACAATCGGTATCTCTTCTACCTTCGGATTCTCTTTTCGACTATCGACTATGTAAGCTAAATATCCTACACAACCTTTTCTTAATAACTTCCTGGTCTGCATCATCGTCAGACAACTCGCTTGTCTAGTCGACTTGCTACCATAAAACACAACCTTTGACGGAGTCATAAGGTTAATACGCTTCTTTTGGCATCAATTACAGCTCCGTACTTGAATAACCAGTCCATTCCTAAGATAACGTCAAATTCCCCAAGTCAAATAGGAATAAGATCTACGTTCATGATATTACCCTTAATAACCATTCTACAATTCTTATACACGTACTTAACATGGATTATTTCTCTATTCGC